>JAMWET010004337.1:297500-367500 GCA_024036415.1 Prochilodus magdalenae
ATTACAAATAAATCTATTGCTGTCCAATACCCATTCTAAAATAATGCATTTAGGTGAATTAAAACAACGAACTCTACCTAACGCTATGAGGAGGCATTTGGCCCCTACAGTACATGTACTGAAAGTAGTAAAACCAGCTAAATAAGCCTGCACATGAAGAACATTTGGATGGATTCTTACTTATGCGCTTATCAACAATGGACATCAGCCAGTCAGTGGCTCAGTAAGTTATGTCTCCTGGGCAGTCCAGCAGGCCATAGTCACAGCATCACTGTCATTTCCCTTTTCAATGTCCCGTCTTCTGTTTTTCAGTGCTTTGTGCTGTGTCAGTTTGAGTGTTCAAACATTTGACACTGAAAGAGCCCCTCGCACTAACTGATATGGTAATGACGGCCTCTATTAGCCATAAATAGATGTAATCTCTTCTACCCATCTGACCCTCACATACTAGTTCTTGCTGTTTGAACAAAATCATGCTGCCAATTTCTATGAATTATTTCTGACTACTAGCTCATTTAGACAAGCGGAGAAACTGTGTGGACAGTGTAGATTCTAAACCAAGACTGCTAAAAGTTGGATCCATAACTCACAGTGGACCAATGTTATGTTATGAAATAAGTTTTTAAGTCATGAAATAAATGTCTGTCTTTCTGGCCCAAAGGTTTGGGCACCCCTAAGCTAAACATTGCATATCGCATTTATGTTTCTAAAACTGTATTAGTCTAGGATTAGTCTTACCAGAGGAGAGCCAGTAATGTAATAAGTGCATAGTCTGACTGGATCTCCGTAATTTCCTCAATTTAACTTAAATAGCCCAGATCAAAACATCATCGCACAGGCATTGACATCAGCATTATGCGACAGGCACCGCACTTCACTTCAATAACGACCGGCTGTTCGGCCAACCAGCTGACTAACATTAGGCTAAACCAGCAGATTCTAAATGCAGCCTAATAAGACAGATAACTAAGTGCCCTGCGAGAGCTACTTTAAGCTAATTCATTCTTCTTGTGATTTAGCCATCACCAAAGACGTAAGATGTGGATTCCTTTGTCATGAACTTGAGGATCAAGCTCCGTATTAGCTGATAGTCTTGTCTTTAGGTCACAAAAGGAACATTAGAGGAGGCACAGATTTTATGAAGTTGGCTGCAGTCTAACTAGCCAGCTGCTTGTTTGAATTGTCTCGTTCCACCTTAAATGATGCGGCACTTTTTTTAAGGGCTCATGTCCCAGAATCTAAATGCTGCACCTTTAAGGAGGAATGGGAAAATCTGAACAAGAAGCAGGAGAAAGAGACGCCGTTTACTGAGATGTGGATTCAGTAAGGTGTCTGAGCCTTTCTATATGACATGCACTAAGTGGAATGTTTATGTTGTAACTGGAGCCTAAGAAAGAAATAAAGGAATGAGTCTTGATTAAGTATGTGATTCTGAACCCCAACTGTTGAGATGAAGTCCAGATGTTTTCTATACGTTGAAAAACACCCTACACGGGGTTGAAAACTTGAGCTGTATGGGAGAGGCCAGACTAGAAGCGGACCTCTCACAAGCGCTTGTAAAATGCTGTCTGGAATAAAGTATTATCATATTTAACCAAGACAGTATTTGACAGAGTCCGAGTCATCAACACACACACACCATTGCATCTCTTCAACAACAGGTTTGCACTGGATTAAAAACACAGAGGTTGTCAGTAATCAATCAAATTACTGCACATCAATGGGTAAAACTAATCCCGCTTGAATAGAGCTTAAGCAGTCGAGGAAATACTTCTATCTAAATCGTATTTGATGCGCAGTTATTGGTGTCGCCATGTGTTAGCTAATAAAGTCAATGCTTGCCTTTTTGTAGGCGATCCAATCGAAGACCCGATCGATGTCTGTGGCTTCGAAAACCTCCTGCGAGATCGGATGGGAACTGGCCAGACCATCCAGCAGCATCACCTCATGAAGAACATCAGTCAGGAACCTCTGCTTCTCCTGCAAAACACACCAACACAGTAAACTTTAGACACTTAAAAAGCCGCAAAGCTGTCAGCTGGTGTCGTGGAAGATTCCCTTCATTTACTTTTTCTATTGTCTCACCCTTTTTCATGCTGAAAGAGAGAATAAAGCCAAATACAATGACATCGGCACACTGGAGGAGAAGGATAAAAGAAACTCATCCGCAAAAACTCAAACAAAAAAGACTCTAATACCTCAAAAGCTTGGAGCACCAATCCACGCACAGCTGGATCACGTATATATCTAACTGCTCAACTCAGATAAGTGGAACTTATGGGTGTCTCAGCCAGCATTTAGCCTCAACTTATATTGAGAAGCAATTCAATATGCTGAGAAGTGAAGCGATTCAGTATGGTACGTCTGCACACACAGAGATAAATGCCTATGTGTATGCCCAGGGCATTGTTTCTTTCTGCCATATATAGGCCTGTATGCGATTTCATAAAAATTTACAATAAGCACCATATATGAAAGCTTCATTAAATGCACCTCCTGAGATGTTTAGTGCTCTAACAGCAACCTCAATCAAAGCATTAAGCTCCTTGCTCCCATCTCCGGCTCTAGAAACGAGTAAATGACATTTGTGAATAAGAATAACGAGCAGGAGAAATGCTCTCATCACCCAAACTGGCAGGTGTTCAAAACAAGTTTGTGTTTGAGATGCTGACGCCTTATTAAACCTTACTCAAGCTATTATGAATAATTCCTGCCTATTAAAGGCTTGGCAGCTTTAAAAAATAGAAAAAATAAGTAAAAGAGAGAAATCCAATTTAAGACGCTAATCCCAGGAGCAGGATGGTGGGTTCAAACAAATAACTCAGAGAGAAAAAACCTGGAGACAATCAGAAACACCCAGTGTTGTTTTTGAAGTCAACAAAAGGAGGATACCTCTCTGACCCTGCTTCACACAAGCCACGACCAAACGTGTCAGAAACTCTCAATATTACATACAGCTATTCTTAATTACTGCAACAATGAATTAGTTCATCTCATTCTTACTGGCCACTTTACTGGAAACACATACCATACGCTTCCACTCACTGGCCACTTTAATAGAAACACCTACCATGTCCTTTTATTCATTGGCCACTTTATTAGAAACGGCTACTTTGTATTTCCACTCACTGGCCACTTTATTAGATACGCCTACTTTGTACTTCCACTCACTGGCCATTTTATTAGAAACGCCTACTTTGTACTTCCACTCACTGGCCACTTTATTAGAAACGCCTACTTTGTACTTCCACTCACTGGCCACTTTATTAGAAATGCCTACTTTGTACTTCCACTCACTGGCCACTTTATTAGAAATGCCTACTTTGTACTTCCACTCACTATCCACTTTATTAGAAACGCCTACTTTGTACTTCCACTCACTGGCCACTTTATTAGAAACGCCTACTTTGTACTTCCACTCACTGGCCACTTTATTAGAAATGCCTACTTTGTACTTCCACTCACTGGCCACTTTATTAGAAACGCCTACTTTGTACTTCCACTCACTGGCCACTTTATTAGAAACGCCTACTTTGTACTTCCACTCACTGGCCACTTTATTAGAAACAAACAACTTATTTACTGTATCTACTTCCACCTTTTACAACAGATGTCACAAAGCAGCGTAACAGAAAATCTGGGTCCAAGCCTCTAATGAGAAAGTCAAAGGCGATAAAAAAACTCCCTCAGAGCATTATATAGAATATGAAGAACCGAGACTCAAAAGGGGAACCCAGTCTCCTCAGGTCGACACGGGGCAGCAAGACAAGCACAAAAATGGATCAGAGTTTACAATTTATATGCGATATTGATGTCAGGAACAAAGAACCCGACGCATGCACAGCTAAAAAAAATGTTAATACACAGATCAATGGTTGAGCACAACTGCAAAGTAAAAGCAAGCATAACAAAATGGCAATGCAAGGTTATGAACAGAAAGACATGCAAGGGTCCAAAACCATTCTGGACAATTGGAGTCCAGGAGACCCGTGAAAATTGAATAGGAACTGTTAGTAACAGTTAAATAGAAGCCTGTGATGATGGTCTGTTAGGAAGAAGAAATGTCTGATTAGTCTGTGATCAAATAGCAGGATCATCATTTGGGCATGTGGGATGCAGATAAGGCCCTTCAAACCACAGAATGTGAAGAAGCTCCATGGTAGCCATACTGGTCAGCAATGCAGGCAGGCAGTGGCGCCCTGTTGCTTTAGATTCTACTCCATTCAACATTGGTCAGTTTTTAAACACAGGACCAGAGCTGATAAAAATTATAATGACAAAATTGTTTTTTTTTCAGGTTCCACTGACTGTTTCATCTACTTTCTAAACTCCTTTACATGTTACATGTCCATCTGCTCTTTAGTTGGTTCCTGTGAGTACATAGTAAGAGTTTAAACGACCCTGACATAAATACAACGTTGTACTACACATTAATACTCTTCCATTCTTACTATTTTTAATGCCTTAAATGCCTAATTTTAAGTTCCTCATAGGTCAGATAAACATAAAATACCGTACTTTTATAACATTTTACTTTCATGAATTCTCTCTTTCACCCTCTCTAACTCTCTCTCTCTCTTTTAGTCTCTCTCTCTCTTTTTCTATGTCTCTCTAAGTCTCTACTCTTTAAAAAAAAAAAAAAAAAGTAACCTAATGAAATTAGATGGCACGCAAAATACTCTGAGTGAATAATGCCAGCACGAGGCACAAATCGATAGCAAAGCACGTTCTCTCTGCGAGATTCAAACATTGATCTGTTTTCATTGGGCAGCCGCTTGGCATGTTCCGGTAGTCTCTAATGGTGGAAAACATTTCCCAAATGACACTGGAATGAACGAATGGGATGTGCGTTATGAATCATCCACTTTCTATTACTAAAAGAAACAGTTGAGCTAATGTAGGGTGAAATTACTTACAATGGAATTACGTCTACGGTACAATTACCTTTGGATAAAGCACCGATCTAATAGAAAATGTGCATCACCTAATGACCCGTTTACAAATAAAAAAAAATCATCTCCGCAAAAATATTACTAAAATAGATCAGAGATGTTTGCGAGTTTGTCCTGCTTCTTAAAAAATCATATTGTTCTGCGAAACAGCAGATTTGCTAGCTGCTAGGCAAAGAACATTTCTTTGCACAGGATTGTGCACAAGAGTATATATATATATATATATATATATATATATATATATATATATATATATATATGTATATATATATATATATATATATATATATATATATATATATATATATATATATATATATATATATGTATATATATATATATATATATATATATATATATTTATATATGCAGGCTTGACTAAAAGGTAGTTATGAATAGAATGGTTTTGACAGTCTATTAGGAGAGTTTTTTACACAATATTCCCCTAATTTAGTCAAGTCCCCTCAAATTAGTCAAGACATGTTTGGTGTCAGATTTTAATTGCTTATGTTTTTAAATATGTACACGTCCTCTACAGGGAACAAACTGGCATATACATGGCATATATACACGGCCTGGCCAAAAAAAAATTTACCATCAGGATTTAACTAAGCAAATAGGTAAGAGGATAATTACTACATGGGTGATTATGTTTCAACTGGCAACAAATAATAAACCCTATAATAATAATAAACCCTATGATGCCATGAGTAGTTGCTCATTTGTTAAACAACCATGTTGAAATATGAAATATGTGAATCTGTTTCAGAGGGGTCAAATTATTGTCATGCATTAAGCAGAGAAAACATCTAAGGAAATTGCTGAAACTACTAAAATCAGGTTAAGAACTGTCCAATGCATTTCTAAAAAGTGGAAAGACAGTGGGGAAACATTGTCTTCGAGGAAGGAATGTGGTCGGAAAACAATTGTGTTTAGCTATCACATAAACTTTTGGTAAAATCAAATCATAGAAAACCAAGAGTGGAACTTAGGGAAACGTTTAATAGTGAAAGTAAGAGCAGTGCAAAGGAAACTCAAGGGATTGGGACTAAACAGCTATGTAGCCTTAAGAAAAGCACTTGTCAGTGAGGCATATTCTGAGATGACAATGCCAGGATTCATCAGGCTCAGATTGTGAAAGAGTGCATCAGGGAGCATGAGACATCATTTTCACACATGGATTGGCCACTATAGAGTCCAGACCTGAACCCCATTGAGAATCTGTGGGATGTGCTGGAGCGGTCCAAATCTCCCATCATCAATACGAGATCTTGGGGAAAATTTAATGCAACTCTGGACAGAAATAAATGTGACATTGCAGAGGCTTGTGGAAATGATGCCACAGTGAATGTGCGCTGAGAACAAAGCTAAAGGCGGTCCAACTAAATATTATATTATATATATAGTCACTGTTAAAAGAACAGTAGCAAAAATAGTTGCACCCAGAAGAAATCAACCGATAGGAATGAAACTTGCGTAGATACCGTGACACGTGCTAATTGGCCTCAGCGTCCATGTGACGTAGGCAAGGACAGGCCTTTTCACTGACTGAACAGCCACGATTAGGGACACTCACTGAGCAGTGATGCCCTCCATGAGTCTTCCTGTTAGTACCAGCATCACACTGCTGCACAATGCAAGACTACATGAACACAGATCGTTATGACAACTAGCCTAAACTCCAAAACTGCAACGGTGTTGTGCCAGTCGTCATGGACCGACTCAGAATGGCATGAGTCATGTTCAGTGATGAGCTTTTTGTGGTGGCACCATGGTCAGCGCCAAGAGGAATGATTGTGTGAGAATTTTCAAGTTGCATAGGTTGGATTATCACAGGACACCATTAGGAACCTCCACAACTCCGTGCCTGATGGGAATGCTCAGAACCTTGCAGGAGCCAGTGTTCTCAGAATGGCCACCGCAGAAATCACACGTTTGGCATTACAAAAGAAAAGACATCTAAGAGTGAACTTTGTAAAGTCTGCACTGCGGATTTCTTTTGACTCCTGAAAAGAATGGACGCTGTAAAGGTGAAAGATGGACACACTAAATACTGAAAACGTATTTCTGTTAAATATATATTTCCTGCTTTTTCCCATGCTGAAAAATGAATATTAAGTCTTGGCTGATGGTTTGGGGAAAGGAGAGGATTTTTGCTAAGACATATTAGTGTGTAAGATTTAGGATGGGACTGAGCTCTGCGGGATGGAAGACTCCCTGGAGCAGGTAGAAGCTAAACGCTGCGCTGTAGTAGATCTCCAGGAGCAGGGCCTGTGCTTTGCGCTTAAACTGTCAGGACAGGAGGTACTTATTATAAACTCAGGGCATGTCTAAAGTCGTTAAACCAGCCTGGTTGGATGTGAATGGTAAATCATACAATTTCATGAAAGGCCTCTCACTCCTTTACACTCTTCACAGTTTCTCTCCACAGTTTCTAAGGCAGAAATTCTGTACACTGTCTGTGAAAATCCCAGCAACAATGCTGTATCTAAAACCCATCATTCGCATACCAGTGCTGTGCAGAGAATGTTCCACAACCCAATATAATATCTGGATAACAACAAATCATCACTGTTTAGAGAAAACCATGCATCTCCAAAATGTTAACTTTACAAGACAGGGCGAGTCTTCTTAACCCTTAAAGTAAGCAAAGGTAAAGCAATTTTGGAGCATTGCTTATCGTCAATGGTCAAAAAAATCTCGACATAGTGTAAAAGACAGCTGCCGAGCTCAAATGATGTAGAAAATTAAATCATTGTTTTGTAAACACTTAATCAACATGACATGAAAGTGTTTGGAATACAAACATGAAATTCAGAATTTCTTGGCATTCTGTATGTCAGCCTTTTCCTTTTATGTGTGTCCAGTGTGCAACTGAGCTCAAATATTAGTCCATAGGTTTGTATGTGAGATTCAGTGTGAGAGGTGAGGCAAAAAAACGAATCTTTTTGTACAAAGGCTTAAACTTTTGCTAATTTTTGAAATTTTTAAAAAATTATTTTGGATTTTCCTTCATTTTCCTTCATTTTACTAGCCATGCCTTTTATGTGTTTTAAATGTTTAATAATAATCAAACATTCTGCTGTCTATTTCTAAATGAACAGGCTCCAGCGCCCACTCATGACCCTGGAGGATAAGCAGCTCAAAAGAGGGATGAATGAATATTTTATTGCAGCAGAAAGGACATACACATATGAATCATGGAAAGGTAATATGTAATTTGTCAGTATGAGTTACTGTGCAATAAAAACAAGCACCTTCTCAATCATACATTAAAGGGAGATTACGAATACTTAAATTCATGTTTACATTTCAGTGCTTCTTGTATTTACTCAATATTCACTCAATATTTACTCAAATAAATGTCATTTGCAAAACGCTGCAGAATTTTTACTCTGTTGAACGTCCCATGCTGCCTTTATTGTTGGTTGCACTGTGATTCTGACCAAACACATTTGTGCACACATTCAGAATATAACTCACATTGCTATGGAAACTCCTACTACTGACTTCATTAGAAGAACTGTAAAACATCTAAAATATGTGGTACAGATACAATAATAAAACAAATAAAATCAAATCTATACATGTGTGCCTTGTTCGATACGCAACAACAGCACTAAGGAACCTCGTCAGTTAAAAAGCAGAATTAATTGCTCCTTTTCCTCTGGATATATAAAGATTTTCATGTGATCATTATCCTAAATGCAGTTTATCATAAATCCTGTGATGAACTAGCTAAAATCTGGAGGAATGACTTTCAAAATGTATAGACAGTAATTAAGTAAAATATATTACATTAATATGAGTACTGTCATATAAAGCGCTCTCATATCAAACTTATGTGATTTCTTTACATTTGAAAATACAGACTACCTTTACATTTGGGTTAACGGTTAATGATGAATGAAATAATCAAAATGACTTGAAGTCAAACATTGTTAGAGAAACATCTAGAAAAATCTGAATTATTTACAGTGGCAGTGATGGGAACCAGACCTCTAAAAAGTTTAATGCATCTAAAATCTCCCTCATAGAAAGTTAATACCTGGAACGGTCACGAATACACTGTCTGAGATGTTTTACAATACGATTTAAGCATTTTCCTTTTCTCAAGTCCATTCACGGCAAAAAGGTATACGCAGGGTGCTGTATATTACATTGGTCCATTGTGCTTAGATTTATCACAGTTTGACCATTATTAAAACTGTATAATGTAAAACTCTTTAATCATGCTGTAGACATCACAGCCTTAGCTTCTATCACCACCTCTATAAAAGAATCCAAGTTGGCAAGTTTTTCTTCAATGAACTATTTCACATCAAACTACTTTGAATGGCTATGCAGTTTTGTTTTGTTTTTTTACTTTTGGAGCAGAACTTTGACCTTTTTAGTATAATGTGATCATTTTGAAGGTGAAAGTTTTGTTATCAGTGATGATATGTAATCTTTACCCTAGACTGGCTCACATAACTTGAACAAGTCGACTACATGTATTTGAATCATAGTGCAGTGTTTTGGTCTGTTTCTTCAGAAGCTTACATTCTATTTATCTGCTTTTGTTTTTTTGGCCAGAAGAGTGATGCACTTTCGATTGTGTCTGGAACAGTTTTCACTGTAGGTGAGATACAGGGGTTGGACAATGAAACTGAAACACCTGTCATTTTAGTGTGGGAGGTCTCATGGCTAAATTGGACCAGCCTGGTGGCCAATCTTCATTAATTGCACATTGCACCAGTAAGAGCAGAGTGTGAAGGTTCAGTTAGCAGGTAAGAGCACAGTTCTGCTCAAAATACTGCAATGCACACAGCATTATGGGTGACATACCAGAGTTCAAAAGAGGACACATTGTTGGTGCACGTCTTGCTGGCGCATCTGTGACCAAGACAGCAAGTCTTCGTGATGTATCAAGAGCCACGGTATCCAGGGTAATTTCAGCATACCACCAAGAAGGACGAAACTCCACCAGCATCACATAGTGACCTGGCCACTATCCTGCAAGAAGAATGGCTTAAAATCCCTCTGACCACTGTGCAGGACTTGTATATGTCATTCCCAAGACGAACTGACGCTGTATTGGCCGCAAAAGGAGGCCCTACACCATACTAATAAATGATTGTGGTCTAAAACCAGGTGTTTCAGTTTCATTGTCCAACCCCTGTACTTCTGCTGCACTGTACAGTAATTTGATCAAGCTAGCTTTTGAAAGACAAGCATTAGAAACAAAGCAACAGTCTCCAAACACATGCTATAAATGTTACATCTTTCATCATTACGTCTAAAATTTTTTGCTGAGGTTTAGAAAAAGAAGGAAGCTGTAGTAGGTCTGCACTAGCTAAATCTACATTCACACAATTAGCCTGTTCTAACTCCATGTAGTGAGAAAGACAAGCAATTAGTGAGGCAGAAGGGGAGAGAGAGAGAGAGAGAGAGAGAGAGAGAGAGAGAGAGAGAGAGAGAGATAATGTGTGTGAGAGAGAGAGAACGAAAGAGAAAGAGGGGAAGGAAAATAGTAAAACACAAAGTGGTTTCTACACCAGCTGGTGAGTCAAATCTGATGTCATGCAAGTCACGTAACTGTGCTGTAAAATCAGCGCCATTAGAAGAGTCTCCATCTGGCCTGTACGCGCTCTCATCAGGGTGTTTACGTCCAATGATATTTCATTTATAGTCCTGCTTATTGACATCTCTTCCTCCTCCATGGCCTCCTAAAAGCCTGTGAAAGTGCCAGCAGACAGAAGACCCAAACCGATCAATCTGAGACCTAGTGGTGATGCTAATGCTAATGCTAGCCCAACAGCTTGTTGAGTCCTGCGTTATGGCTCAGCTGGCTCATCTCCCTGAATTTACAGGGCAGCAGATGTGAGGAGAATGCAGTAAGAAGAATAAGAGCAGCTCTTAACCTTCAGACATGCAGGCTTATTAGTGCAATTTTTTCTAATGTCTATTAAAAGTAACTATCCGGGTCTGAGGGTGGGGTGTCTGATTACCTGATAAAAAATAATTGTAACCAAATCCAAAGGAATATTATATGAAAGCAATGTAATCTGATCACCTTCTATTCCTTTTGGATTTCTTGGTTCTTTCAACAAAGAATTTGCATTTTGTTTTATTATTTGTTTTATGTGTGTGTGTCACACTTCCTGTTGACACCTTGTAGTACTCCCTACTTCATTTCACTGTCTGGCTCAGTTGACTCTATGAACTACATTTCCCAGGATCCTACAGGAGATCACATGCTGTCTCAACCAATCACAATCCACTTGCTCTAAGTCACATGAATACTAACTTTTACCTGTTACCTGTTATCTCTGTATACATACTTGCCTGGTTGTTGCAAACTATTGCCAGTGTATACTTAGCATTTTAAACCTTTGGCTTCACTGTGAATTGATCTGATTGTATTTGGGCTCTGTTTTAGGACTTGCCCTTTAGTTCTGTTTGCTAGTTTGGATTTCCTGTTTTGTGTTCAGACCCTGGTTTGTTTTACTTCTATTTTGTGTTGCCCCATTTTTATAGGATTGCCTTTTTTGGTTTTGACCCTGGCTTGTATTTGAATTGCCTCTCTACCACTCAGTGTTTTAAAGCTAACACTTTTATTTTTATCTGCCAGCATCTGAATGGTTCTTGAGGCCGTACAGTGTACTCCTTTTTGTTTGTTACATGGTCTTACATGTGAAAATCTGTTGTTCCAGAGCTACAAAGTAAGTGGGAACATAAGAGGAATGATAAAAATTGGTAGGCTGAAACTAAAACCACGGAATTATCCAGTTTACTGAGTTGCATGGCTCTTCTGAGAAACTCTTTTTAAAAAAGATTATTAAATAGTTACCATCCTAAAAACTTTATTCATCACAAGGAAGAACCACTGATCATTATATGTGTTCTAACTGCTAACAGGTCTATATTAGCTCATTAAATGTCATACTGGTGCGCCATGCTTGGACTTGGATGATGCTGTTTGTGCTGCAGTTTATTGACGCCCCCTTTTCAGCAGTGCCAGCGCTTTTACCAGTCCACATAAATGTCCACAAGGTTAAATGACATTCATTTCACACTGAAGCACTTGTTTAGACCACACTCAGGAAGGTTTAATCTATTCATCTAAGGTATTTGCATAAACTTGTAGAGCTTGTGCATGCCAGCTTGTTTTTCTATTTTTCCTACACTCTTTTCTGTTGGTTTCTTGTAAAAAGGCATTATACTGTATAAATATAATGTAATCTCAATAACATGTCAGAAAGTCTTTTTTCTTTCTACAAAAGAACTTGTTTAAAACATCTGTTTATAATAAAACCAGCTCCTCTACTTATATGTAAGATTAAAAAAAAATATGCAATACACTACAATTTCTCCACTCAGAGGGCTATAAGTCAGAATGGTGCATATACAATTACAGAACGCTTTTACTATCATGACACCCACATCTTCTAAGCTTTAGGTAGGTCGGTTATTGGGGGGTGGGGTTTATGAACAAGTAGAGAAACCTGAGGCCTGTGCCAGCACCTACAGTTTCCCCCCACACACACCTACACAAATTCCCCACACACTTCCCCACACAGCCTGATCTAGTACTGCCTTCTCTGTTGCTCCACTGCAGACATCTGGGACAGAAACAGAAGCCATCTCCACCGCTGGAAGCACACCAAACCCAAAGTTCTCAGTATACAAGCCTGGCATTGTGCTGTGTTTCTATTTATGGGACTACAGCTGTTGGGAGAAATAAACCAAATTTCATTCTCTATCACTGTTCGAAGTGTTTGCATATCGGTGCATATCCAGCACAAGTGGGTTATAGCTGTAATTCCAATACTGTCTTGCACTTATACTGAGCTCATATTTACCCTCCTGAATATTTCCCACATAATTAATTTCTCCTGGAGATGTTTCCCCCAAATGGGAATGGCCTCTAATATGTATCCCTTGTACATCTGTACTATTTGTACTACTTGTGTCCTAACTACACTAACAGCAGCACAGAGGAGGATGTTCACCCTTTTTCTGCTCTCCTTCTTAGTGGCTCTTCTGAATGCTCTTAATGTGATCTTCCTTTTGAGCCTTAGTTCCTGTTGCCGGTTCTTATGCTCTCCGAGAGTGTCTTCTTTCTTTTTTCTGTCAGTATTCTTTCCTTATGCTCTTTGAGGGTCTCGCTTTTTGGGTCTTGGTTCCTATAACAGTAGTAGTTGTAGAAGAGGGTGGTGCAAATGAACTGAGCTGAATGGAATTGAACTGAACTGCATTTTTTGTGTCAGCCTCCTTAAAATTGGCAGGATATTGAATCACTATTTGCACAAAGTACTATGCACTCATGCATGTGTATGCACTTCCATGCACTGGTTTCTCACTAACAGGAAAGTTCTGCAAACATACCTGCCCTCTGCATAGTGATGAGACTTCTGGAGCAAGATATAGTAGCAGGATGGAAATATGCATATAAAAAACCCAGATATATATTCAGAATTCACAGAGCCACAAAACTCCTATAAAGAAAGAGAAACGTTTAACTGAGCTGACATGCAGCCTCTGTGCTGTGATTTGCACTGTAGCTGCTGCACTAGTTTCAGCCTCAGACACTCCACCAACAGATGTACAGACCGTCTGATATCTACTGGGGTCTGAGCGAGCTGGGATTTTGTCCCTGTTGAGAATATCAGGTCTTTTTTAGTGGCATTTTGATTGGCTGTCCAATGATGCATGTGTATGCACTTGCCTAAATAAAAAATGGGTATATAGTTCATGGCATCACATCTTCAAAGTTACTCAGCAGTTTCCTGGATTTAGACCAACCAACACTTCCCATCACTAATCAACAGCACCCGTCTGTATAAGGCACGTATAAACTTTCTGTTTCCAAAGAAGAGATAGTAAAAACCAGCAAAAGCAACACAGACAATGCAAACTCTTAATAGGCACTTCTATTCTTTCCTCCTCCATGCAAGGAAAAATCAAAAAGTTGGCTACTGGACATGATACACAGAGAAGCTAATGCAAATGGCCATGTCTAATGTCAAAGAGGACAACTCCAAGTTCACCTTTTGAGAATATTGTAATACCAATATTAAAACACGGATGAATGAGGGACATTACCTAACACTCAGATATCACCTTATACACCTTCGTGTGTATATGCACCTCAGACACCCACCTCCTCCACAAAGGCCAGTGGTATCTTCCATATGGCCATTCTGTCCCTTTATCGGTGATCCGGTGAAGTGTGGCGATCAAAGCTGGGCAGATGTGACAGACACAATCAGTCGCTGAAATGAGCCCAAATGGACCTCTCTGCTTGGCTAACACCGCACGGATGAGGCGGCTGAGGGCAGATAGGTATAAAATATTGGAACAGACGGTGGGTGTGTGAGGGTGTGTGTGAGTGTGTGTGTGTGTGTGTGTGTGTATGTGTGAGAAAGAGAGCGAGAGAGAGAGAGAGAGAGAGAGAGAGAGAGAAAGAGAGGATTGAAAGATTTGTGTGAATGCGTCTGGGTCTGATGAGGGACGTGCAATTTATCCTCCTAGCTTATTTTTTAAGCCTCACTAGGAGACTTTTTAGATGAACCCTTCTAGGGGCTGCCTCAGTGTTTACACCTTCTTCCATTTAGTTACATTATTTCTGACTCATAGCTCATGTGGAGAAATTCTGAGGAAAGTACATATTCTAAACTTGAGAGATGGAAAAGAGGGGAAGAGGAGATATTTAATTATGATTTGAATTTGACATGAAGTTATTGTTGCATTTGCCAGCTCATATTGTAAAACGTTTAGATCCCCCTGGGTCAAATGACATGTTTTGTTGATTTTGGAGCAGATTCTCTACCATGGATCCTGTGTGTTATTCACAGGTACTGTTTATTTGCTGAATTTAACATACAGGGGTAAAATGAAGCATAAAATGTTGCCTGTGCAGAAGTTACAGCATATTTTATATTTAATGTTTTATCCAATATCCAATTAAACACAGCAAATAAAGAAAGTGCACCAAAATCGGCAGGAAAGTTCAAGTTTGTTCTGTGACTTAGATGTGGAAAGTTGAATTCCAGCATAATCAATTATGTAACTATGTAATGTGCTAGGAATATGGTTGCATTCATATTGAATATGGCAATGGTAGTTCTGGATGTCTAGAGGTTAAATCCTGCACCTTGCATTCTTTTATTTTTAACTTGTTTTCTTCTTGCTTTCCTCTCACATCTGCTGCCCTGTAAAGTCAGGGAGACGAGCCAGCTGGGCTGTAGCACAGAACTCGATAGGCTATTGGGCTAGCTTTAGTGCAAGCATCTCCACTAGCTCCCAGATTGATCGGTTTGGGTCTTCTGTCTACTGGCACTTTCAGAGGCTTTTAGGAGGCCGTGGAGGAGGAAGAGATGTCGATAAGCAGGACTATAAATGAAATATCGTCTGATGTAAACACCCTAATGAGCCCAGACGAGTACTGTTCTAATGGGGCTAATTCATCGTCAGCAGATCTTTAAATATATTGTGTCGCTGTCCAAAGAAAAACAAGTATTGCCAAAATGGCAACTTTACAGAAGAGGCAAAAAACAAGTCATCACAAGTGATTGTAGACTTTTAAATGTTACTAAGCCATGTGATCACATCTGGTTTCATAATATAATATAATATAATATAATATAATATAATATAATATAATATAATATAATATAATATAATATAATATAATATAATAATAATATAATATAATATAATATAATAATAATATAATAATAATATATATAAAATAATATATAATATAAAACCCCAGATCTATTATTTAGTCAATAGTCTTAATCTAATTGGTTGAATCATAGAACAAAAACACCCCACATGGTCTGGAGTAGCTGCTATCATATCGCTGAAGAGTCATGATTCATATCAGATAGTAGATCACGGCCAAATCTGAGCCCAGTTCACGTAGAGAAGAGGCTGAGCGGTAGCCGCAATCATCACGACTTCTCTTTCACTCAGAAAACCATTGGCCACGGCCAAGGCTGAAACCCTGTGCTGGGTTTTGTTATGCTGATGACCGGCCTACTTACTTATTTTCGTGAGCCCAGCCCCGAGCGCTTTCTCTCTTCCAAATTACTGCATTAAGAGCTTCTCCTCCACATGCATGTGTTTTTTCCCCCCTCTTTCTTGAAACAGTATTATGCTAATTATCAGCTTCGTTCTGTCTGTACGAGGCGGATCCTGTTTGTCCTCCTCTAACACTTTGTCACTTTGCGGTTTCCTGATGTTTAGTGAAGGCCATGCGACACTGCTATAATGTCAGTAAAGAGACACCTCTACTACTTGTTCTATTAGCGGTGCAAGAAATTATGAGTTATGTAAATGAAACATCCTGTATTCTACATTGTTCTTGTCTTTGATTAATAATCTGTATTAAACATTTGATCTTTATTTTACCTGCATTAGAAATAAATTGTTTTTTGCCATAAACTGTATTTTACCATGTTCAAAAATGCATCCGGATCAAATCTATATCAGATGTATGGGACAAACTCTTAAGTTTGGAAATTCTCATGAAAAAAACATCACCCACACCTTTCTAATGTCTTCATGGCTGTGACATTGGACTTTTTTTTGCAAGGACTTCTGTGTCTGTGGTACAAGCCATCTATGGACATTTACAAACTCTTATGTACAGGTGGTGTCCTGGCTGTTGCTGTGGTTCTAAGCAGCCATACTTGTCTATGGAGGATATACAAATGTGATATACAGTTAGAAGCAATACTGTAGACGACTCCAGTCAAAAATCAGTGTTTTGTTGATTGATTTTCTAATTGAAAACTAGTCCCCAACCTTTTGCATGATGAAAGAAAAACTAAATAATATATGATTGTATAAGTGCATGAAAATAGAAGATGTATAAAATGAAATAGGCCCGTATGTCTGCTGCTACATTGTAATGAGATAGCAGGCTTGTTGCACCAGAAAACACTGTAAACAGCTTTGATGAGAATCAGTGTATACCTAAACCACGATGCTGTACTTCCAGTTGCCATGACGACATATCAGCTACTGTCCATGACTGCTGACAGCTGGATGACATAAAAGACGCAGTTTCACGAATGGCCCAATTCCCTGTAATTTAGCTTGTAATAAAAAATGTAATAGGGTCGCAGCAGTCCACGCATCAAAACCCAATCAGGAAAACACATCACAGGTTTGGGTCGGCATGTATTTGGTTAACTATGAGCTTTTTAACACAGTGCTATGCCGACTGATGTCCCATCTCAAACGAAAGCCTGTAGAAAAGCTGTATGTGAGCAGAGGAAACATACAGTAGTAACTGTTCTGAGCTTCCAAACACAGCAACACCCCAATATCACATCATTTAGTTACATTGTCTTTTTAATTCAGTCATAATTCATAAGTCAATTTTAAAGTCTGGCCGAGTTTAACCTTTTATTCTATTCTACTCCGACTAAGGTGATAAATAGCTTTAATCATTTTTAGCTTTTAACAAGATAGAACAAAACCATTTTCATCAACAGAATTGTGCACATTATAAAGAAAGCAGTTATTTCTATAATTGGTTCATCAGTTGACTGTCAATCCCTGGTGATGCCACAGCCATCTTTGGCCAGACATCTCTATGAGTGGGTAGAACGGCCATTCATTTCCTCAGTACAATGCTAGGCTATGTGGGCATATATATGCTTATGCAACAGAATTGGCAGTAAGTATTCTTGAAAAAGCATGCTGACTTGTCCAGTGATGTTAGGAAAACATGTGTTGGGGTTTTATGTATCTTGGAAGCACATACTATATGTGCTTCTATATGTAATATACTATACTATATGTTTAAATAGATGTATAAATACATGAATATATACATTAATATATGTATTTTTTTTTAAATAATGAAATGGTTTACACATAAACAAAGTCATTCAGAGTAATGTGATGTTAAATGCTCTGTGCTCTGGTTAGAGAAACAGAATCATTCACAGCGTTGGAGACAGGAACCTGAGATTAAATGAGTTTAATCCTGAAAGCCCCTGAAACGTAAATGTTTAAAACCACCCATGGCAGAGAGATACAGGCAGGGTTTTATTTTAGCAGATTTAGTAAAACTCTATTATCATCAGTAAAACCCAGAAGTCATGTCTAGGTTCACTGTAGTTTTGGATGGTAGTTAAAATGACTCTACAATAAACCAATTCACAACAAACTATTTAGAATGGTTTTGTTTACAATGTAGCTGCTGCGATATTTAGGGTGAAATGGGAAAATTCCTCAGTTCCATGTCAGACACAGTGTGGTTAGCACACAGTTTTCCCCCATTATCAGTTATATGCTTTATCCAGTCAGGTACAGATGACAACAGGGCAGTTTCCGAGCTTAGCTCCTAGCTTTCACATAATACCAGCAACAAGAAAAAATGGCGCCCTATCACAAAGATTAGTTCTGAAGCCTTCAGCAGAAATACTGACAATGTAAATTGTTCATAACGTGTCCCCTTTTGAATTTAGGTTTCAAAGGCTTTGATTTCTTTGGTAACTGTATAATTCAGTAAATGTCAGCTTATAAATTTGATTTCATACTTTCATGCTTCTGTTAAAATATGGAAAGCAGTAAAATAAAGAAAGACATTCAGTGAGTACATGTGTTCAAACTTTCAACTGATACCGTATGTAGTGTAATTGCACTTTGTGCAGCAACTGTGGAAGCCTATCAGCCTTCACAGGAATGAATGGATAACTGTAATTTGGCTTCCTACTGCCCACACTGGGAGTTTCACTGACCACACACGTGGCGGTCATTCTGACTGACACTGATAAGGATGCATTCACACAGTGGGTGTCGTGATTCAATTTCAATGGTGTTCCATGGGGATATGGCAAAACGAGAGAGAGCATGCGTATAAGAGAGAGAGAGAGAGAGAGAGAGAGAGAGAGAGAGAGAGAGAGAGAGAGAGAGAGAAAGAGAGGGACAAGAGAAAAAGGGAAGGGCAGTGAGAGAGAGAGAGAGAGAGAAAGAGAGAGAGCTGGTCGATATTGGACCAGAAATAGCTCTGCCATCGTCATTCTATTCATCCCTATCTGTTTCCTCCTCTTTTAATATGCAACAGAGATTAAATCGGAATAAAAGGGCAGCAGCGGGGTAAGATTTATTAGCCCTGTCATCGTGCTATCAACATCTCACAGCACAAATTGAACATGTAAATAATCTAATCGATATTCCACTCCAGTGCATATAAACCTCTTCTGCATCGCAAGCCAGAACGGTCGCAGTTTTACTTCACAATCTTTCGTGACACACAAGACAAAAGCATTAATAGTAGATGCACCACTTACAGCGCAGATACTTCAGGGCTACCTAATCTATATCTGCAGCAGTAGTAGCATACAGGTAATTACAAAGGACAATGACTTCAGAGCATTTCCCTGAATTTACGAAAGGACAGTTAAACTTAAAGCACAGTTTATAATAGACCCTTTTTATAATAGACCCTACAATAGACGTCAATTCTGCAGTGACGCAGCGGATGTAATCATAGCAGGAAAAACATTACTTTGGCTGTGCCAATTTGAAACGAGAATAGAGTACATAAGGTCCTCTGTTATAATGTTCCTTATTTTAACATCCTCATTAAGGAATACTCCTAATTTGACCATGAAGCATGGTTGTTTATTGGAGCAGTCTTTATTTTAAGAGAGCTGTTCTTGGAAAATGGCCTGCATGACTTACTTCCAGGGGACACAGTAAGTTCCAGGGGACACAGTACATATTAAAAATGCGTGTATGACACTAAACTTGATCCAACCAAACTTAAATAAAAAATATTAGACATTAATATGATATAACACAGCTTAAAAACCTGATCAGACCTGCCTGAGAACCGTCTGGGGGTGGCTAATGAGCTGCTTGATTGACAGCTCTGAGTCCAACACTCCTAGCCTTGTCCACCACTCATATAGAACTGAAATCATTACTCGGCCTTCTGTGACGCTAACTGCATGAAAAAAGACAGCTGCGATAGACGTGCAGATGGAGGGATAGACGGACACATAGACAAACGATAAATAAATGGAAGCACAAAGCAATGTGTGAATGATGGAGCAGACAAATGTTGGTGTATGGATAAACGAATGAATGAGCCACAGGCAGCTACAGACAGGCTGTCTGGTTTGCTAGCATTAGGTTATGCTGGGTTAGCTTTAGCTTTAGCTAAAGTTTCTCTCAGTAAGAAACTGTTTTGTTTGGATAAGGGCAAGACACACCAGCCTTGTGATTGGCTAAGAAATGTTTACCCAGCTTACACAAGGAGCAGACAAATAGGATGAAATATAGCACATGTATATTAGACTTTGGGAAGGCTTTCATAAAATATAATTAATCTAAAATTAGAAAGAAGCCACAGATTTAGAGCCACTGGGGCTTAAAGGATCTTATGAAAATTCACCTAACAGGGTCAGCTAAAGTTATGGGTGTAATGTTTAGTAAAATGTAGTCAATGTTGTGCAGTTTGGGAGTTAAGATAGCATTGCCAGTTCCCCCTGTTATGTGATTTAACTTTACATTTCTACATTTGCTACTGATTAATGTTGATGTTGTTTTGTAAAGTGTCCAAAGTTGTAAATGGCCATATCAGTGTTCCTATATAAGATATCTGACATGACAACATTTACTTACTCCAGTATTGGACAGAAATGTAGCTAATGTTTATGTTTACAGTGGGAAATCACTTAACAGAATCCTGCAGCCAATTCACACCGGCTCATTTAGGAAAATATGATCACCGCACTGGTGTTTGTGTTATTTCTAGTTAACATTTTCCTTTTCATAATCACAGGCATGCCTTTTACCTTCTTCAGATCCATACTGGGTAAGTGTTGTGTAAAGTTACAGAATAAAATACAGAGATTCTGAGTTAAACAGAAATAACCCTATTTATAATACATAATAGGTAACTAATAAATATAAAAAACTCTTTGTACTTTGAATTTTAATTGCATATAACAACCTGAGACTATTTATACACAATGATTACACAACACTATGGAGTCTGTACCTCATAACTAATCAGTTAATGCACAAAATCCTATTTGAGTTTTCAGTGTAATCTGGTTAGGCTGCTTTGGCACATAGTAGCACTTTGGAGATTATATAGTGGTAGCTTCAAACTGATTACATATATATATCCATTTTTGTTGATTTTCACTTTTATTTGTGCGTCATTTGAGCCCGGCAGCCACCTTGTAGCTCTACATTTACAGACTGTAGTGCATCTGTTTTACTACCCACAGGACCACTACAAAGCAAGTATCATGTGGGTGGTGCAAGTGGGTGTGGTAGTGTGTTAGTGTGTTGTGCTGGTGGAAGTGGATCAGAGACAACACTGCAGTGCAACACCTCAGAGAATAGTCCACCAACCAAAACGATCCAGCCAACAGCATCCTGTGGGCAGCACCCTGTGACTACTGATGAAGGATTAGAAGATGACCAACATAAACTCAGCAGCAGCAGATGAGTTATCGTCTCTAGGATTTAATACAAGGTGGACCAGCAAGGTAGGAGTATCTAATAGAGTGAGTGGACACAGTGTTTAAACACTTCAGCAGCACTGCTGTGTCTGATCCACTCACACTAGCACAGCACACAGTAACACACCACCACCATGTCAGTGTCACTACAGTGCTATGAATGATCCACCATCCACAGAATATCTTCTCTGTGGTGGTCCTGTGGGGGTCCTGACTATTAAAGAACAGGGTGACAGTGGGATAACAAAGTATCCAGAGAATGAGATGGACTACATTCTGTAATTGTAGAACTGCAGAGTGCTTCTATATTGTAAGTTGTGCTGAAAAAAATTTACAGTGTGTGTAGATAGGAGGTGGTTTTAATGTTATGGCTGATGGGTGCACAAAGCAATTCAAATTGACTTCTACCACTGTCTGTGGCAACCAACCCTGTGATAGAGATGCAGTAGATAGAATGCCGGAATATTCCTCTAAACCTGTACTCAGCCTTGCAATGTGAGCCTTATTCTTATTATGATCACTCAGAGCACTCAGACACGACAAGCAATGCAAATACAGAGACAAAACTGAGATCACCTGTATACATGATCAAAGATTTGCAAGATTCGCCATAGAATACAGTGGTAAAGACCAACAATAGAAGGCTGGAAATGATCAGCTTTTTCCACAGCAGCTCAAAGACAGGGAGAATTACAATGAAATTGCATTTTAATCGTTCCATATTCACACAGTCATGGATGAGAGCACGTGTGAAGGGTTTATATTTAGGTCGTGCTATGAAATTTTCATCATCTGCAAAGAATGAAAGGCTCGTACCATGTTCCACTTTGGAAAGAGGAAGTCAGTGCCAACGTATTCGAAGAAATGAGCAAATCCCTCTTTCAGCCACACGTCTTCCCACCAAACAGGCGTTACCAAGTCTCCAAACCACTGCAAAACAGAGAAACAAGACAGTTAATGGCAAAATACTGGAGCTATTACTGCCATTTATTTTAGGACTTGAGTAATTGAGCCGATTCATTTGATGACTA
Source organism: Prochilodus magdalenae (assembly GCA_024036415.1). NCBI lineage: Eukaryota > Metazoa > Chordata > Actinopteri > Characiformes > Prochilodontidae > Prochilodus > Prochilodus magdalenae. Next base: position 319,971 of record JAMWET010004337.1, read on the forward strand.
ATCGAGTAATCAGAGCTTTACGAAAAGGCCAAATAATAAAAATGGAGAGTAACAAACCATGCAGAGCTTTTCAGTGATGCTAAATGCTTCACTGGGAGAAAAATCACCTTTAATAAGGCCATATCCTTTTCATTTTAGGCCCATTTATGACGGTGGTGTTTGTTTGTGTACCAAAGCCAGTTATAATAAATCAATTATTTTTTAATTTATTCTAACCTCTGTTTATCCTTTAGAATTAAACAGGCTACTTTGTCACTGTCCCTTGAAGACTGATATATGGAAATGAGCTCTGTTCTGACTGGCTGCACTGTATGTGCGGTAAAAATCAAAACAAGGGCCGTTTCTTACTTACTACAGGAGAGAGAGAGCTGTAGAGAACTCAAAATATTCAGTCGTGCAGACTGCCATCTAATCTTTGTGGATTCACTAAGAAGGTAAATTTTAATCAATTATTTTCTAAACCGAGCAATCAACTTTAATCAAGTAATCATGACAGCCCCTTCAGAACACGCAGATCCTCGCCCCACCTAGCTCCACACACAGTGTAATGAGCATATCGATTGTTTCTTGGTCGTGTGAAGTTGCCGCAGGCATAAGGTTTTTGTGTTGCTCGTAGTGCAAGAAATGCCCTCCTCTTACTTCTTGCATTCTTTCTGGACAGATTGCAGTAGGCTGTGTTTTAGCCTGGAGTTGATTTTGTTCTCTAATCTGAGAAATGAAAGAATCCTCACTTGGCCTTTAAGTGTAATCATGATATAGCATGAGCACATGAGACTTCTAACAAAATCCTGCTGTAATTATATATGTCTGACTTCAATTGAAGCATGTAGAGAATTGGGGGAAAAAAGCAGATTCAAAACTTTAAATCTATACCATATTAAAACTGATCACTAATGTACGAATTCCATGGCAATTGTTTTTGTTTTGTTTTGCAGAAAGAAAGTAAACTGAAAAATGTTAAGAGTCAAATCTATTAATACAGATATTAAATTGGGTACAAATATAATTCATTATGTAATGCACTGTAATTATGCAGTTACTACTATTTCTAGTTTTACACTTGGCCATGCATGAGACGTAAGCAAGGACGGGTCTAATCTCTGTACCTGACTGACCCAACAGCCACAACTGTGGACATTCAGTGAGCATTGATGCCCCCCATGAGTCATCCTGTTAATTCCAGCAACAATGGCAGACAACTGCATGACGCAGGACTACAAGCATGGAGACCATTACAACGACTGGTAAAAGACTTGAATGGTGTTGTGCCAGACTGTGTGGTCACTGTGCGCCAAGTGACTCAGTCCAAAGGCAGCGGGACATCCACCACTTCAGATGACTGTGTGCCGCTTTTGCGCTATGGTGACACAGACGAACAACAACAAATCCATGTGTGGAGGCACTGTGATCAGCGCCAAGATAAGCGGCGTTACTTTTGTAAGTGTAGCTCAGTTAGTATGGTCCATATCAGTCAAAATGCATTTGGTTTTGTTAACCTGTATCTTCTTTTCTAAAAGCATTGCAATCTAACACTTTCTTCTGGGTGCATCTCAGAACAGTCTTTAACGGCAAAAAACATTGTATAGGCATCCACCTGCTAAAATAATCCCAATGGGCCACAATATTCTGACACCAATTAAGCTTTAGTATTCTGTTTATTATAACCAGCTGTGATCCTCTGTTGGGATCTTTTAAGCCATGCTGAGAGAAATAAACCGTTGAATGTCTTCTTGTTTCCCATCCCAGAGTAAGATTCAGCAAATGACCTGTTGTGTAGTTTGATTTGTTGTACTTTGGACACGGGCTAAAAAGATCCAAAAGGCTAGAGCGTTTGATCAGGACTCGCCCTGCGCATTGTTCAATGCTTTCTTTTATGTAGTCAAACAGCTTCGCCCTCCAAATCCACAAAGCACAAATAAGGCAGTTCTAACAAATCGCTTCCTGAAGAAAAGCAGCGAAACAAAAGGCAGCAGAGTGCCCAGAGTTGGCGGTGGCTTTCCTGAACTATGATTAATAGAGGCCCAGACAGTCAATAACATGCAGCAGCACAAACGCAGCTAATTTCTCCATTTTACACGTTTTACGCCTGGGCGCTCAGCCAAGGTAAGCGTAGCAGGGAAAGTCGCCTTGGCTGTTCCATCTGGATGCTACAGAGCATTCAAATAACACTTCCCGTAACTTGTCCGCCACACTTTTGGGCACGCTTTTGTTCCTTTTAAAGTTTTCCAAGAAGTGTTTTATTTTAGCCATGCAGGTAAAAATAAATCCTATGTTTGGTGAAGGAGAAGGCATCATCATCATCATCATCATCATCTTCATCATTTTTTTATTTCTATAGCACCTTTTCCATGCTCAAGGTCACCTTACGATCAAAAGAACATGAACATTTTCTATATAAATTGCACCATTAGTAATTAAAGGAAATTCCAAGTAACGTTCAATCATGTCAAAGTACATTCAAAAACACTGTTAACATCATGAAAACAATCTCTCTTTAAAAGAGACTTAATTAAGACTAGAGAAGATGCATACTGAATAGAGCACTCCATAATTTGGGAACAAATACACTGAATGACCGACCACCCATAAAGGTCAAGTTAAGCCTGGGAGCATCAAGAAGCCCCAAACTATAGCTGAAGCAGAGCAACCAGGCAGTGAGGAGCCAGGGTGTCCTGAGGTTAGTAAATAATGAGACGGACCTTGTACTGAACATGAAATAAACAAGTAAATGAAAGCTTAGAACAGTACAGTGTGTCTTTCACACAGTGACAGAAAACAGCAGTAAAGTTCCAGATCCATGTTGCTATGATATATGGATATGCACGTTCACCATCTATTCTGGGGGAAGGTTTTAATCAGTAAGGAGACAAACACTCTGAATGGATCACTAATGGGATGTTAGGTAAGATTTAAAGACAAAAAAGCTAAGGTCACCAAACGTTTGGCAGTACATATATGTGCTCTATGTTTGGAAGTGTGTGAGATCATTGTGCAGAGTCTCGGGTTGGGTAAGGTTTTGACAGGTAGGAAACTGAGCTCATTGTTGAACCACACATACGCGATTTCTTCTGTGGAAGTCAGCTCTGTTTAATCCGAAGAGAACACGGCACAGTTGCTTGAGCAGCAAAAACTTGCAAACACCCTTTTTATCTGTGAGACCTGTGCCGTGCGGTAGACTTGTGTTTACAAACATTTTCAGGACTAAAACATTCTAAAATGTTAAAAACGAAAAAGCATAACCTCTTCTTTTCTCCCCAGAGGATAAGGTTAGGGTTAGGCCTCTCTCTCTCTCTCAGTCATCTTCTAAACAATTTCATCCTGCTGGGTCTAGGAGGGTACTGGATCTCAGGATTCATTCCGTGGAAGGTAGGAAACACCCTGGACAGGCCGCCAATCCATTACAGGGCAAACACTCAGACATACACATTCACACCTAGGGGGCAATTTAGCATCTCCAATTCACCTGACCGCTTGTCATTGGACTGCGGAATAAAAACAGAGCACCCAGGGGAAATCCAAGCAGACACAGGAAGAACATAAGCAGAAGCCCTGGTGAGTAGTGTTGTCCCCTCACAGCACAAAGGCCATGGGGTTTGGTTCCCCTAGACATCTAGTTTCTTTCTCTGTGGAGTTTGCATGTTCCTACAGTCCAAAGGCACGAGGCAGGTGAATCAATGATACAAAGTTCCCTCTAGTAGTGAGAGTGTGTGAATGTGCATCTCTGTGTCGGTTCTGTCCTGCAAAGGCTCCACCCACACCGCGACCCAGAAGCAAAAGTAGTTTAGAAGATGAATGAATGAATGTATCGATAGTACTCGCTCAAAATGACATAAGGTCCTGCTCCATTAACTTCCATTAAAAGTTAAGATGCTTGTTAAGGCACAGGCACAGTAAGCATCCAACATCAGGAGCTGATGTCATTTATGCTCTTGTGGCTAAAAACCATCAAATCCTTACAAAAATCTTCCAACATCTAGTGCAAATCTGTTCTCGCAGAAACAGGGGGCAAACTCTCTATTAATACCCTTGATTTCAGAAGAAACACCAGTTGAGCATGTGACTTTGGACACACAGTGTGTCTCAGAGGGTTACTACTACAGCGACAAGCCTTATGGCTTGCGCCTGTTTTCCATCCTGATTTGCATTGTGCATTGAGGCTGAACTCCTCTCAGCAGATTTGCAGAACGGATGGTATTCACTTTGTTAAATAATGCAGGAACGCTGGAATGCTGTTGCGTCTGAAGGCCGTCAAATACACAGCACACACAAAAATATAAGGGGTGTGGGCTGAGTTACTGATCCATAATTATAGGATCAAAAGAGATTAAACATTGGTGCTCAGACTCGCTAAGCCCTATACATCGCATAAACCTTGGGTAAAGAGCCATATTCCGGAAGAAACACAAGACCTGTCTGGTTCTAGAAGATCCTCTTAACTCCTGATACACAACTGCAGTGCATTTTATGTTGGGCTTGGTCAGTTTCTTGCTGCATATGTGTCAGATTTGAACACGTCTGAATTTTTGTTTGTGTAAACCAAACTAAAGCAGAGCTAATCACTGAAAATGACCCACTGCCATTGTGAGATGCTTCATGACAGTCTGGCACAACACCACAGCAGTTTTTGGAGACACTGATGTGGTGTTAAAGGCAGATATCCTAATGGTCTGTGTGCATATAGTCCTGGGTTGTGCAGCCGTCTGCCAGTGGTGCTTGCATTAACAGGATGACTTATGGATGGCATCACTGCTCACTGAACGGTCACAATCGTGGCTGTTGAGTCAATCAAGTACAGTGATAAGGACCGTATGTTAAACCTAATGTTATGTTAACCGTGATGTTAAACCTACCCACCAAGTTTCATTCATGTTGGTTGATTCCTTCTGGGGGCAACTATTTGTGTGACTATTCTATTGATTAATATCCTATCTGCTTTTATCTGGCCCTTTGAGTGTTGATGGACATGTTCAGACCAGCTTCAGACAGAATGTTGTTTCTCTGGTGCAAGAAACAGTTGGAGGTACACAGCTTTGGCGGTTCTAGGGGCACTCTAGGCAGTATAAGGTACTGGTGGCCACATGTCATATCTTTGTTATATGTCTCTGGGTAATTTTTTTATTCATTTATTTATTTATTTCTTGCATCCATTCAGCTAGGTCTAGCTCATAATGCTACACAGCTGGGAGGGTGAAGGCTACCAACTGCCAACATTTCAAACTGCCAATAATGGAACATCATTGGACAGCTCAATACGCTTGGAGGACAGCTCCAACAGTCAATTCTTTTATGTTCGCTAACAGACAGCTAGCATTGTGCTGAGCGGTGTGGAGGAGGGTACCATCCAACCCATCTAACAGAGAACCAAGGACAAATATGCTCTCTTGGACTCCTGAATGGCTGTTTAGCATTGTAGCACAGCTCAAACTCAAACTCCAGGATTCATTAGGATCAGTTCACAGTCATTAGGATTAGAAAACGGGACCGTCTCCTCCTAAAATAAAATATCCTGTAAATGAGGATGTTTATGTATGTGGCTTATTACTTTCCCAGTTAATGTATTGGGTTTAAATAGACAATAACAATCCAGTAAATAACGTACGTCTGAATACTTAATTGTGATTGCAGTTTGCAATGATAAAGCCGAATTGTTCCTACGATGTTATTATTATTATAATATCCAATCTGTTAAAAAAGGATTCAAGCTTGATGTAAAAACATCCAAAAAAAATTTCATGTTTATATAAAAATGCTTGCATTCTGGGAATATATTTTTTTAAACATAACATTATGTCTTATGAAACAAAGTAAAAATATGTAATTGTATGTATGTATTTTTGATGTATGTAATATGTATCTGACAACATATCATGTCTCGAGTACCATCTGAAAAGAATATGGCCAAACCAGCTGCGAGGGAGCTGGGTGAGAGCGCTTACGTTTCCCTATGGTGGGAATTTTGGCCTTGCGTCTGAGAGAGACTGAGAAGTGCTGGAGATCACACACCTTTGAAGCAACTGCTATCAGAAACTCCAGCAGCCCTCGGGTCTGCTTCGTATCCCTCACTTATCAAATATTCAGACGCCATATAAGAGAAAGCTTGACTTAAACTGAGTATGCTCACCTTCCATACCTACTCAGGTTATGCTAGGTCATGCTAATGGGTGCTAATATGCTAATGTGTGTGTAGAAATGAGCTATGCAATAAATGACAAAAGACAACACGTAGGGTTTTGGTGGTATTGCCAGGAACTAATTTAGAAGTTTGGACTATCATATGAATACAGCCTAAATACTAGTGTCAAGCCTTAGAAGAACCACATTCGGTTCACCAAAGAGCCTTTCAATCAATGGTTCTCTAAAGAAGAGTGAGATGAGATGTGACTGTGAAGAACCTGTTTGAATTTTAAAGAACCTCCACATAATCTAAAGGTTCTATACCGGTTAAAAGTCCAGCCCAGGAACCATTTAGGAACCTTGTTTTTTTTTTTTTTTTTAAATGTACTCATGAGGGTTTCCTTATTCTTCCTCAAAGCTATCTTCTATTTCACATTCTTCAAAGTAGACCCCTTTTGCCTTGATGCAGCTTTACACACTCTTGACATTCTCTCAAGCAGCTTCATGAGGAGCCACCTGGGATGCTCGAAGAAGATACACACATGCTGAGACCTTGTTCAGTGCTGAGAACTGGTTTCTTTTGAGGGCAAAGCATTCAGAAATACATTTGCTGTCCTTGCAAAACATATCTATACATATATATAAGCAGCATTATCTCTCTTAATTGATAATTGCAAAAACATCACCAGATTATCTTAATCCACTTCTATGAATTTAACTAGGGAAATATTATGATGTTAATCCTATGATTTAAAATGAACTTAAACAATTGAAGGTTTTAATCTTATGTTTCAAAACAATCCGTAAGAAATCACCCCAGTCTATATTAATTCCCTGCTATAAAAGAAATCATAAAAATGAACACAGGTTGGACTAATCCTGCGCTATAGAAAAAATCATATTAATGACCCCAGGTTATCTTATTCCCAGGCTATAAAGCAAACCATAGAAATAACCCCAGACTATATTAATCTATATATCTATATCTTTATATCTATATACAGGGGTTGGACAGTGAAACTGAAACACCTGTCATTTTAGTGTGGGAGGTCTCATGGCTAAATTGGACCAGCCTGGTGGTTTCATTAATTGCACATTGCACCAGTAAGAGCAGAGTGTGAAGGTTCAGTTAGCAGGTAAGAGCACAGTTCTGCTCAAAATACTGCAATGCACACAACACTATGGGTAACATACCAGAGTTCAAAAGAGGACACATTGTTGGTGCACATCTTGCTGGCGCATCTGTGACCAAGACAGCAAGTCTTTGTGATGTATCAAGAGCCACGGTATCCAGGGTAATGTCAGCATATCACCAAGAAGGACGAACCTCCACCAGCATCACGTAGTGACCTGGCCACTATCCTGCAAGAAGAATGGCTTAAATCCCTCTGACCACTGTGCAGGACGCAGTATATCGTCGCTGTCCAATGAAAAACATGTATCTCCATTTTTGTCCATTTTGACTTTTATGCATCATTTGAAAACAGCAGCTCTGGTTTACACTTTGTGGGATTTGCATGATGAATGGACCAATTGAAATGGTCCAAAAGTGCTTGGTAAGACGTCTGGTTCCATTTACTTACATTACAATTGAATGAGGTTTTCGGCCTCTCCTGTAAAGTTGCCATTTTGGAGATACCTGTTTTTCTTTGGACAGCGACGATATGTCATTCCCAAGACGAACTGACGCTGTATTGGCCGCAAAAGGAGGCCCTACACCATACTAATAAATGATTGTGGTCTAAAACCAGGTGTTTCAGTTTCATTGTCCAACCCCTGTATCTATAACCTATACTATAAAACAAGCCATAGAAATTTCTTACTTTGTTCCTAGTTTGAGACTAACACATAACAGTACACACATAAGAAATAACCCCAGGTTACACCAATCCTGTGCGATAAAACGAACAATAGAAATAATCAAGATTACAACAAAACTTGTGTATAATTGTTTGGTGTTTAATTTCCCAAGTCCTAACATCAGTTGACTCATCTAGTTTCGAAAACTTACTCTGTATGCCAGTCCACCCTCAACAATCTATTTGTTTACGCTATCGAGAGTGGTGCTGTTTTTGTGCTGCAGATTTGCTCATCATCTTACTGCACATATCTATGGGGGCCTCAGCAATTTATCAGCAATCATAAAAGCTTTCTTACTCTGAGCAAAATATGTCTGGCTATGAGGTAACTAGCTTTCAAGGCACTTGAACTGTAACATTATGGAAACAGTGGTTTGAATTTAGAGCTGCAGTCCATCATGTTTTTGTTGAAGGGCACTCCACCAGCTTTGCCACACTCCACACACTGGACCTTGGAGTTAGCATCTTCTCCCAGCCTGCGCAAATCCTTATTTTGTGTAGTCTGGGTTCTACTTGCTGAAGATTTTTTGCTTTTAATCTGAGGAACTGTGTCAACAGTCTTTCTTCATCTTTGGTTAGCTAATTGTCCAAACCAGGCATCCACGGCTGCGTTGTTTCAAACTAATGATGTTTAATTTGCCTTGAGTTACTACAGATTTCATATGTTTGTAGTTAGAACATGACTGATCATCTCGATTTTTACTCATAGTCAAATCACATTTATTTATATGGTGCTTTTTACAACAGAGGTTGTCACAAAGCAGCTTTACAGAAAATCCGGGTCCAAGCCCCCAATGAGCAGTTTAAAGGCAACAGTAGCAGAGAAAACCCCCCCTCAGAGCAAGAGGAAGAAACCTCAGGAAGAACCAAGACTAAGAACCAAGGCTGTTACTGGCCCTCTAAGAACTACTCTAAGAACTACTGCCTCCCCCTTAGGACAAACCTGTGTACCACTAGAGGGTGCTTCATGGCCCACTGGTTGTCTGTGGCCCACAGGTTGAGAATAAATGTAATAATGGCATTTTTGACATGTTTCTTCTTCTGGGCAGCCAAATGTATTGCATATGGAGCTCATTTGGTGTGACAGCAATGTGTAAACTGAACAGTCACTCCCATCCCTGTAGTTTACACTGAAATTTCTAATCCAGTGTGAATCAGTCATGTCACACATTACAGATGCCCTGTGGTGAAACTGCATAAATCTACCTTCACATCTAACACAAAGCCTGTCCCAACAGTATTTCAGTATTACAAGGGTTTTAAATGGAAGCCTGTAGACTTAACACTCTGTAGAATTCTGACAAACATACCACCAGTCCACACGTGTGGCTGGCACTGTGCAAGGAGAACAGAGCGGAGCAAAAAACGGCAATTTCTGTGTGTTTTGTAGCCGTTCATGTCGTTACAAATGGTTTGATGTGAATCAAGAGTGTCATGAACATGCATTGTGTTAGATGATTTCTGACAGCTTGCTCTTTGGTGCAGTCGGCAGGTTGATTCCTGTTACCTGACTGGAGTGTCAATGACGGAAGGGAACAGAGAGATATCACCCAATTATAGATTTTAAACAAAGCCTGTCAGGCTAAAGAAGTCGGAAGAAGGAGTTCTGATGCAGATGTGTCTCCTTTGAGAGAACAGAGGTGCAAAAAGAAAGAACAGTGCTCAGTTCTTTGACACACAAAGGCCATTTCCTTTGGCTGTTTTAACAGACAAGGTACCGTGTATTTGCGGCAAAGTACTTGCAGAGGACTCCAAAAACAGTGCCGATTTACTTCGTAGAGCTATACCAGACTTGACAGGCACAAATACAAAAAGTCCAAGGCCAGAAAAAGCCAGTCTGCTAGTCCTGTACTCTCTAATGCCTAAATAATTGAGAACACACTTCCTGCTGACGTTCTTTCAGAGAGATTCGGATGAGCCATCCATACTTGAGATGAGTCATTAACTCGGTAATTCCACAGCAAATAGCCATGGCTTTTCTTCCTTAGGACAAGAAAAGATAAATAATAAAACAGCATTATCGTTATCAGTGAAGAACGGACTGGATTAATCAATGGGATCAAGCCTGCAGTAATGAGACCCATTGAATCTCTTTCACAGTATTTTTTTTTTCGATGCAAAAACTGTTAAATGAACCTAAATGAAAGGAGCATGCTCTCCTATTCAACTCACACCGTCCTTCCTCATTGATATTGTTTCTGTAGTGCCGATAAAGAAAGTCTATATCAGCCTAACCAGCCAATATTATACCTTTTAGTGGTTGAATATGGAAGCATGTGCAAACAGTGGCCCCTGTTACTCACTACAGAGCCTCAAATGAGCCCACCTATTAATGGAGACAGAGTGAATATGACATATTAGCAACACAGTCTGTGGTGGGGCAAATTGAGCAGCAATCTTTGTTATTACATAGCAATCAGCGGGTGTGGAATTCAGTTGCTTTGCAGGCAGTAGGGAGGAGATTCAATACCTGACGCTATCACATTGTCATTACCGCTGTCATGAAAAAAGAAAACTTTTGAAATTCTGTTTACCTTGGGCAGCAATATTTAACCCTTTATCCCTTGTCGTGTCTATTGGCTTGTTTAATCACATGGGGTTTAATCACCCTTGTCGTGTCTCTTGGCTGTGAGATGTTATGGTTAGAATTAGGACCAACCAACAAATTTCAGTAATGGAAGTCACCCAATGACGTTACGCAATCAACAAGAGATTACAGGCACAACGCAAAAGCGATACTTCAAGGGGTGTTTAATGAAGACGATGTTTCTGTTTACAACCATGATATTATATCATCGCTGACCAAAGAAAAACAAGTATCTCCAAAATGGCAACTTTACAGGAGAGGCAAAAAAGCCTTATTGAAGTTTAATGTAAGTCAATGGAACCAGACATCTATCCAAAACGTTTGGGGCCATTTAAGTTGATCATGAGATTCTCGCTCAGTGTAAACAACAGCTGATGGGTTCAAATGATGCATAAAAGTAAAAATGGACAAAAGCGGAGATACATGTTTTTCATTAGGCAGCGACGATATGTGGAATGACTTTGTGCCTAAAGGAGTAATTTGTATGATTTTCAGTTCAAAACATTGACAATAATCAGCAGAAGTTTTGACAGTATGTATCGTGTTTTAGTGAGCTACTGAAGTCATCATGCTAATCTGCTAGCCTTGGCCTGCCCTGTCTTGTAAAGCCACTGTTTACCTTAAGTAGCAATAATCAGTAAATATAGTTTGCCATCAGTCCAACCCAGGAGGTGGAAGACGTAGCCCTGCCCAAGTACCATATTCTATCGCTACTGGTTAGATCATCTAAAGGGAAGATCACTGATAAAAGGAAGAGAAAATGCAATGATGGCTAAAGCTCCTGGCATACTTGGCAGCAAACCAGAGAAGTGATATAAACAGCAGCAAAAGACTTTACCTTGGCATTGCTTTCCACCACTGCAGACACTCTTGGCAAGTAAAAGAATGAACTTTGATGCTGAATGTTCCTTCTTGTTCGACAGGGAGTGAAAAGGCCAGAGAAGCAACTGTGCATTTCCTCTGCCCTACGATTGGGGTGGATATGGGGTGATATGTTGCCCCTTACTGTTTGGACTATAAAGGTGACAGGTTTTCTCATCTTACAAAATGCTCCTTTGATTGGTTCCTGATGAAATGGTTCTTTTAATAGAGATTATGTTTGTGAAAATGGTTCTATGTAGCATCAAAAAGGTTCTTCCATTACTGCAATGTCAAACATGTAACAATGTAATTTAATCTTTTTTCCGGTACTAAATAGAACCACTTTCAAAAACAGATCTTGACAGAAACATATGCAACACTTTCTAGAACAAGTTCACCATTTAACAAATTATTTAAGCATTACGATGGCTTTACATTAAACTCACGCCTCTAAATTGCATCATGACTTTTACAAATAATCATATTTAAGTGTGCAGAGTAAACCAGAGGGGAAATATAGCAGATCAATTTTGACTGACATCCAGCACCGTGGCAATCAATGCTAGCTGGCTAAAAAATAGGTTAAACCAGCTAGGCAGCTAGCTTAACTAGCATTAGCTTTTTCAGTTAGCCTTACCAGAGGAAAACATGCCACTGAAGTCTGATATAATTGCATAAATGCTATTATAATTTCAAGTTTGCTTACCACTTATCAGGTCATGCGAAGGTGGCAACTAGTTCATGCTAATGCCACTGTTCTTCAGAAACAAGCTAGTGAAATGAGGAAGTCTTCACCAATGATTGTTGTTGTAATCATTAAATGCTGAATTTTGAATACCACTAGTGTTACTGCTATTACTGTGCAACAAAGCTTTTGCCTACTGTTTGAAATCCACCCAAGCCGCATGAGAGGGTTATGCATATCAGGGTTACTGAGCACATTGTGATTATATTTAGCATTTATCCACTGAAATGTATTCCTGTTTATGTAATTGATCGGTGTTCTTCTCTTCTACTGCTCTGAAGGGTAAGCCTTGCTTATTTGGCATGCCCTAAACTGATCTGAAAAATTGATATTGGAGCCAGTCCAGGTATATTACAATATTTTGGTTTGGGTTGTATTAAGCTATTTTGCCCCACTGTGCTCTGTTTACAGCACTGTTGTAGACATAAATGAACTTTGTACATAATGAAATAGTTTGACCCTGTTTACAGTGGTGGTGATAGGAACCAGTGTTTACAATCCAAATATAGCCATTTTGTATTATACCAAAAGTCACCATATGTTTTATATGTAAGGTTGCTAATGGTAAATGTGGTATATCTGTAAGTTTGCTATTAGTGGTATTTTGCTAAACGTACTTCATGTAATAATAAACTCCATGTAATAACTTTCAGTAACACTTTACATTAAGTATTGACTAACTTACGTGAAGTAATGCATTAGTTAACGTGAAGTAACACATTAATAATGGTTAAGTAAACACGTAAAAAAACAAAGCATCAGTTAAGCATTGTAGCCTTTTTCTTCTATTCTGTATATATATATTCTTCCACACAAACAATCTTCAAATTCTAAAGGTTCTGTGGGCTCCTTTTATGAACTCTGATTTTTAATTGGCTTCAGGTCATGTGATTGGCTGGGCCATTCTAGTAGCTTTATCTGAATCCTTGGCTGTGTGTCCACACTTGTTTTATCATCCATTTATCCTTCCTTCAATTATATGAAGTGTGCCAGTGCTTTATGGTGAAAAACAGCCCCACACCACGATGTTCCCACCTCTAAACCTCAGTGTTGGTATGGTGATTTTGGGGTGATGTGTCATGCCTTTTGTTCTCCAAACATGGTGTGTGGTCTCATCTGAGCAGACTACATTCTCCCAGTACTTTACAGGCTTGTCTTAATGTTGTTGAGCAAACTTTAAAAGACTTCAGCAATGGAGTCCTGCATGGCGAGCGTGCATCCAGGCCATGGCGGTTGAGTGCATTACTTATTGTTTTCTTTGAAACAATTTTACCTGCTTTCTGTAGCTCTCCACAAGGGGTCCCTGGCTCTTGGACAACTGATAATCTGATAATTCTTTTTTATTTAGAAATTCTTCTGTAACCAGTGCCGTCAATATGTTTTGGAACAGTAAGGTCTTGAGAGAGCTCGCTGGTTTTTCCTCCATCATGAGATGTTTCTTGTGTGGCACCTTGTTAATGAAACACCTTCTTACAGGCCATCATTTGAACCAGCTGATTTTAATGTGCACTAAGTGGCAGGATTGCTTTTTATTACTGCTAGTTTCAGCTGGTCTCATGACTTTCCATGGCTTTTTGCCATCTTTCTTCATGTGTTCCCTGTCATTTCTCATTATTGCACAAAACTGTTTTGTGTTATGGACATCTATAGTTTGATTTCTTTGCATGTGTGGATTGGATAGGTCGTTACTGACTTTTGGTGAGAAGTTCATGCCAATATTATCCTTATAAATATATTTACTTATAAAATTGTTGACGTGTTCAATACTTATTTCATCTGCTGTATATATAAAAAACACAAAATCGGCCATAACATTTGGACAGGCCACAAAACCATGCCGGTATGTTACAGTTAGCAACAATGAAACATAGGAAACATACTCAGAAGTATGTTCTTTGTAGAGGATGTGCAACTTATTTCAACAACAAATCATGTCCAGAGGCTTTTATATGGCTGTACATGTGACTAAGAGTCATTTTGTTAATAGAACTATATAGACTATATATATTAAAGAACACTTAAATAACTCCTACTGAACATTGGTAACAGACTAGCAATCCCTGCCACCTCCCTCTGCTAATCTTTCTCTCCAGCCAGGTGGTGCTGGTGAAATGGTTCAAACGTGATTTATTGCATGCGGGCACTTTGCAACCTCGCTGAATTATTGGAGAGCAGACAGGCCTGTTAACGTACGGCAGAAAGAGAGGCGGGATGAGGCCTGATCTAATGCATTCTCAATAGACGAGCAGATCAATATGTCAGGTGAAGTTAGATCCTGCTCTCTAACGCCCTCCCGCAGCGCGACCCACACATACACACCGGGAGGGAAACAATTAGAGCCCTGACATTTAGACGCTATAGAAGAGATTACACACATAAACAGGGCAGCTGCAAACGGACAGGCTCGAGTGGACCATGAGTCAAAGAGCAGAGAATGAGGAGGAATTAAAAACAAACGGACAGAGCCTCCTAAAGGAGGATTTTTAATATTACTCCCTTTCTCCTTCCCTCGCTTTCTTTCTCTCTGTGTCTCTCTTCTGTCTTACCCTGTCTCTCTCACACTGTCTCTCTTTTTCTCCCTCTGTCTCTCTCGCCCTTTTTCTTTTGCTCTTCTTTCTTTCTCTTTCTCTCTCTCTCTCTCTTCTTACTCTGTTCTCCCCCTTTTCTCCTCCTCACTTACTTTCTCTTTCTCCTCTCATTCATTTTCTCCTTTTCTCATCACTGCATCATTCTCATTTGTTTCTCTATCAGTTCTGTATATTTTTCTCTTTTGCTCTTCTTTCTCTCCCTCTATCTCTTCTTCTGCACTTTTTGAGTTCTGCTCCCTCTATCCTTCTAACTTTTTCTCTTTGTCTACTGCCTGTCTCTCCTTTTCTCTTTTATTCTTTCTTCCTCTTTCTCTCTCTTTTGCTCAACTTTCCATCTCTCTTTCTTTCTCTCTCTCTCTCTCCCCACTCTGTCCTCCCCCTTTTCTCTTCTTCTCTGACTTTCTCTTCCTCCTCTAATTCTTTTTTCTCATTTTCTCTGTATCTTTCTCCATCATTCTCATTTGCTCACCTTTCCCTATTAGTTTCTCTCTATCAGTGCTGTCTATTTTTCTCTTTTGCTCTTCTTTCTCTCCATCTTTTTCTCTTTGTCTCCTGCCTGTCTCTCCTTTTCTCTTTTTTTCTCTTTCTTCCTCTTTCTCTCTCTTTTGCTCAACTTTCCATCTCTCTCTCTCTTTCTCTCTCCCTCTGCCCACTCTGTCCTCCCCCTTTTCTCTTCTTCTCTGACTTTCTCTTCCTCCTCTAATTCTTTTTTTCTCATTTTCTCTGTATCTTTCTCATTTGCTCACCTTTCCTTATTTGTCTCTCTATCAGTGCTGTCTATTTTTCTCTTTTGCTCTTCTTTTTTTCTATCTTTTTCCCCATTCTTTGTGTTCCTCTCTCTCTATCCTTCCCTCCCTCTCTCTTATCATTCTTCTCTGTTTTTGTCCCTTCTGTCTCTCCGTTTCTTTTTCTCTTTCTTCCTCTTTTTCGTTCTTTTGCTCACCTTTCCATCTCTCTCTCTCTCTCTCTCTCTCTCTCTCTCTCTCTCTCTCTCTCTCTCTCTCTCTCTCTCTGTCTTTCTCTCTCTCTGGAGCCCATCTTAAGCTACATTTGATTAGTACATGTGTGAGTGTGTGTTGTGCAAGCCTCTCAGGACCAGACACAGAATTGTCATTTTATGAAATTGAACTTGGGAAATGAAGCCAGTGGCAGTCCCTGGCTGCTAATGAGGCTCAGGCCACTCAGTAAAACCTAGATATTAACACATGCCCTCACTTATACAACTTTTCCCCACAGCATGCCCTATAGACCACCAACAGCAGGAGACACAATTTGCTGAGAAAAGGCCCCTACACACTGACACTGTCTGTACACAGAAACATCCCAATCTTTAAAACAATCGGAATCTCTGTAAGCAGCTCAAGTAAGGTGTACTCAAACTGGACTACAAACTAAACTATCACCTGTGAGGAAGCAGCTTCTAAATAAAGAGATAAAGTTCTTCACGCTACATTTACTCCTCGAGCTGTATCTCCAATATCAGCTCAGACTGAGTTATAGAGATCCGAGCTGTGAGTTTAGCTCCTGAAATGAGGTGAAGAAAACCTCCTATCTCCTTTTGCCTTTCCCAAATGGAAAGCATTGTTTACAGTCTCACAGTTTGCCTGTGTACAGACAAGAGCTCTTCATCATGGATATTAATGAAACTCCAAAAGACAATGTGCCCCCTTGTAGTTTTGGTGTGAGAAAGTCATGTCCAGATATTTTGTTTTAGTGGCATTTTAAATTCTCTCCAAAGCTCTAATCAATATCATAGATCACAAGCTCACCATTAGTCACCTATGACTGAAATGTCCCTAATAGAGTGTAATACCTCCATGAGCACCAATAACAGATTCAATACGGCATGGGCAAGTTTCTGGCAGTGGGGCACATCAACGTTCAACCACTCTTGCATCAAAGAATAGCGCAGTTGGGCCAGATTCGGTGGATGCCTTCTCTGCACAGTTCTGAGGAGAGTCTCCTAAAGACTGGGATTTGTGCCACTGCACTGTACCACCTATTCTTTACCCATGGATCCCATCACACTCATCACAGGTATTTATAGCCCCATCATCCTCATGCAATGCCATCTTCAGGAGCCTGAAGTTACTACCACCAGCCTGTCTTATGTCTAGCTCTCATATTCTTGATGAAGTTGGTTTCACTCTACTCACATTGGAAGTAAAGAAAGTTTTTGCACTGTCCTGTGAAAGTTAATTCATCTTTGGAGTGGAAGAGAGTAGTGTCACTCTTTGCATTCATATCCACATAACACGAGTAAAAGAAAATGTATAAGGAGCATTTTACTGCAACTCGCTACAGCACAAGATTCGCCAGCCAACTCAAGCTGAAAGTAACAGCTTTCCTGGAGCTTAATGTTATTGCAGGCAGGGTGGGTGAGAATACAGTACGTTTTTTAGCAAGAGCATATAGACGGAAAGGTTCTGTTGAATATTGTTGCTCCCCAAAGAAAAACATGTATCTTCATTTTCTACTTTTTTGCATCATTTGATCCCATGAACTGCCATTTACATTGTGTGAATCTCATGATGAATGGACCAACAGAAGGTTGGAAGAGAAGTCTGGTTCCACTGACTTCCATTAAAATTAAATTAGCTTTTTGCCATCTCCTGTAAATTAGCAATTTTGGAGATACATAATAAAGCAATATAACAGAGAAAGTGAAAAAACAAAACACTTTTCAAGGAAAAGCTTGTAAGATAACCAATATATGTCAAATATATTATAGATTATATATATATATTACAGATATACAGTATGTGATGATTTAGCACGGCCTGTTTTCAGTGGGAGAGATGTTTTACTGGCTTTAAGTTAAAACGTTGGAAAGGTAGAAACTTTAATAATAAAACTTTAACTCGCTAGCTTCAAATAACTTTAATCACTTCCTTCGCTTGTAATTGTGATGGTCAATTTCAGTAGCAGTGTGCATGTTTCATTATGAAATGCTGGAGCATCTTCTAACTCCAGACACGTTTCTTTTCAGCTTGCGTTTCTCCATACTTCTACAGAGGAAACTCTTGAAAGAAACAGTGACAGGAGCATTCAGCACTGTTCTGTTAAAACGGAAGCTAATTTATTCCAGTAGCAGAGATTTGCTGAGTAAAAGAGTATAGGGGACGTGTTCAGGCTCATTTTTCTTTGGATTGGAATCAAGCCATGAACTTGAAATACATGCGTTCTTGAGGTGTTGCAGTAGAAACCATGATAAAGCTGTTTATCCTGCACTTATATATCCTTGGGGCTGCTTCAGACGGATCATTTCAGCTTTTCGATCCATTTTAAAGTGGTAAACTTGAAGTTGTAAAATTGAAAAAAACTTTCGGGCAAACTACAAACACACATAGTCATCCCCCTAACAAAAAGGTCAACTAAGACTACTGTGTCTCTGCAGCTTACTCTTGAGATTTAAGGCTTACACAGTAGTGGGGTATTATACCTCACCAGTTAGCATTGTGCTAACTGCATTTGCTTATGTGGTTTCTAAAACAATATATAAGGTATAATAATATGGTAATTGTCAAAA
Source organism: Prochilodus magdalenae (assembly GCA_024036415.1). NCBI lineage: Eukaryota > Metazoa > Chordata > Actinopteri > Characiformes > Prochilodontidae > Prochilodus > Prochilodus magdalenae. Next base: position 338,254 of record JAMWET010004337.1, read on the forward strand.
GTCATCTGGAAGCCATGGCTAGTTTATATATGTGCTCCTTGTAGGTTTACAGTTACTGTAGGAAAGGAACCAATGTGGACCTACTGCTGGATATGTACAGGGGTTGGACAATGAAATTGAAACACCTGTCATTTTAGTGTGGGAGGTCTCATGGCTAAATTGGACCAGCCTGGTGGCCAATCTTCATTAATTGCACTCATTAATTGAGTGTGAAGGTTCAGTTAGCAGGTAAGAGCAAAATATTGCAATGCACACAACATTATGGGGCAGAGTTCAAAAGAGGACACATTGTTGGTGCACGTCTTACTGGCGCATCTGTGACTAAGACAGCAAGTCTTTGTGATGTATCAAGAGCCACGGTATCCAGGGTAATGTCAGCATGCCACCAAGAAGGACGAACCTCCACCAGCATCACATAGTGACCTGGCCACTATCCTGCAAGGAGAATGGCTTAAAATCCCTCTGACCACTGTGCAGGACGCAGTATATGTCATTCCCAAGACCAACTGACGCTGTATTGGCCACAAAAGGAGGCCCTACACCATACTAATAAATGATTGTGGTCTAAAACCAGGTGTTTCAGTTTCATTGTCCAACCCCTGTATTATCCTGTTATTGAATATTTCAGTATTTTTTAGCACAGACATTTGAGGCTTGAAACATATATTAAAATACCCAGGTTTTTCAACATATATCAAAAAGGATTATGTCTATAATATACAGTACTTATCCTAAACTCTGTAGAGGACTCCAGTGGGTTCTGACACTGTATGGTATACTACTACTATCTGAACATGTGTTCTTTCTTTATATTTCTGGGTCCTATCTGTTTCTTATTTTTTATCTCTGTTTCTCTCTTTACTATTTCTTTCTTTTTCATGTTTGTCTTTTTCTGTTTCTCTTATTTATTTCAGTTTTTTACTCTTTCACTTGCTTTCTCTCTTTCCTCCGAATTCTTTCCTTTCTGCTCTCTCTCTGTTTCTACCATTTCTTTTTTGTTTTTTCCATGTTTTTCTTTATTTACATTCTTTTTCTTGTTCTTTCCCTCTTTTGTTCTCTCATTGTTCCTTTTTTATTTCTTTCTCTCCTGAACTCTCTTGTTTCTCTCTGTCACTACTTTCTTCTGTTTCTCTCTTTTTCCTCAGTTTGCCTTTTTGTTTTACTCCTCCGCTGTTTCTCTCCATCATTTCTTTCTCTCATCTTTTCTCTATCTCTCTTTCTCTCAGTAATGCAAGGTGGTGGGTTTAACTCTGTTGTTTTCACCACCACACATAGTTCTCAGTGTGCTCAGTGCTAACTCTGAGTTGAGCTGCTGTTCAGTATCGGAATCCTGCAGAAAAACGCCTCTGCTCTTCACCGATAAGCTGCCAAATAATCTGCCACAACAAAAGCCCCCATACTCCCAACCGCTCCACACAAAGACCGGCGAGGAACGCAGACACGCTGAAAATAATGCTGCCACTGTTTCCTCTCTGAATCCACAGGAAGGACGAGGAGCTAAAGGAAACCATTATTTCAGAGAGGAGTAATAACACAGGAGCTGTGGTGGCGACCGGTTTGTTTGATCTCTTTCTAATCGACTGCAACGATGGAAAGCTTCTGAAAGTAGGTTACTTAACAGAGAGCAAGAGATAGAGAGAAAGAGACAGAGAGAAAGAGGAAGACGAAGCAATGAGATGAGCTCTCTAGAGACAGAGAAAGAGAGTGAAGAAAAAAGAACAGAGACAAAAGAGTGAGAGACTAAAGATAGAGGGGAGATAAATAAAGTAAATGAATAAAGGAGAAAATGAAGAGAAAGAGACAAAAAAGAGAGGGAATGAAAGAAGATATCGGAAACAGAGAGAGATGAAATAGAGGGGGAATAGAAGGAACTAAGAGTGGACAAGCCACAAGTACTAGTTTTCTAGTTTTGTCAAATTCTACATATTCAATGTGAATCACTGTGCGGTGCATGACTGTGTATCTGACCACCGCAGATTGTCCGATCAAGCAGATTATCATCACTGACTGATCGATGCATCATTCGTTTTTTATATATTGTACATTTTGCTCAGCATGAGCCTCTAAAATGCATGCTAGGCCAAAATAATTTCTCAAAATTCCCGAAAACATTCTCTCACATGAGGCAGAATGCTTCTAACGATTTACCCATCTTAAATTTTATATCGGTCATCAGATGGTTGAGATCTTGTGGTTTACATCCTCTAATATGCTCTACTGAAGTGTGAATGAGCTGGCGTTCTGATACGCTAATCAGACTCAAGCTAAAATGTGACTGAGGTGTACGCCATATTCCTCTTTATGCATTTGCTTGTTCAAAAATGTTTTTAATATTTACACAAAATGTAACAGAAATTTGCATTTGTTATATCCCATTCTTTACATGTGAAATAAATGTAGCTGGAGTGTTGATCAATAGACAGCAGCAGATTAAACCGCAGAATGAAAGGACACCTCACCTCATCAGATGTCTGCTCCTATCACATTCACTGTGAGCAATGCTGACCTGGTTAGCTTCATCTCACACTAAAGCACCCTGAATGACTCTGTTTACGTCTTAAGGTAATCACCCAGACATTCTGAAAACTCAGTGGAATACCCCTTTGAGGTTAGAGCTGCATTGTGTATTTGTTTTCCGGATCTCCCCATCTCTCTCTCTTTCTCTCTCTCTCTCTCTCTCTCTCTCTTTCTCTCTGTGTTGTGGAACTATCAGGAGGATATAAACAGTAATCAGCTGGACCTGGGCCGGAGTGATAAATCGGACGCTGGGCTGTAAATCTCCAGCTCGGACAGTTACGACCTCATGTGTTAGCGGACGTGTCTGTGATGGGATACGAATGGGTGCACAGACTCTGAACACACACACACTGGAACAGGGAAGGGTGGTGTTTTACAGCGTGTGACGGACAGGCAGGAAAGTCATGCACAGTGTTTTGGGGATTCTCGTTATTCACCTGTGTCTTGTTATTTCATTTGATCCGTGTTGTGTACAAACGGAAAGTCCTTGTTTTCTTTCACACCTTTGCAAAGTGTTGTATGTTGTGTGCTGGAGGTACTGACCTGTTTTATTTACATTTAGATTTTTTTTAAATAATTTAATTCTTGGCAAAAATAAGATTATTTTGGACAGATATGAAATTCCTGCTTTTTTCTATATTTGTTTTGTAGGAAAGTACATTGTTACATCAAGCCTGTCATTGATATTAGTCTGTCTCCACTTTAGTTGCTTTTCCCTCCAAAGGCAACTTGCACGATATGGTTATGAATATGCCTTGGTGTTTTATGAGAGTCATGAGCAGGTTTTGTCCAAAAACTGTTTAAAAATTCATTAACGCTGGTGAGCTACATGCAGGTAAACGTCATTTACACTTACTTCCTGTTTGCTTTTTGGGGGTTTGATTTCATTCTCGTGTGTTACTTCACACAGTGTTTTGCGCTTCATAATTTTATTTTAGTCCAAATGAACTGAAAACAAGAAGAACACAGGCTCACAATCTTTCTGTGCTGGCAGATGCTGGGTGTACTAAGACGGTCCACTGTAGTTCTGTAAGTTACTCAGTACTTAAGTGGAGTTATGAGCTGCTATTTTTGCCTTTACTGCAGTCATTATTTCACTGGCGGAGCAATGCTATGGCGCCCCGCTGTTGGCCTGCACTGCTGCTTTTTTGGGGGGCCGTGGCTTCTCTACGATAGACTTTACTCGCTGTTGTTAGTTTTGCGGTTAGTGTAAATGTGTGTACATGCTTGGTGCGGTATTCTGTTTTGGGCTGAGGGGGTCTAGTGTCCATGCAGTTAAAGTATCTCTCTATGCCGACACCACAGTACTTTAACGGGAGTATTACTGGGTGTAGGCTACTCCGTACCTTTTTGACTGTCATAGGGAATAGAAGAGGGGATTATACTGTAATGGAGCAAGGTTTAAAAATAATGTATGAACTCTAAATCACACTTAGCATGAGGGGATTGAGAGAGATCAAACCTAGAGACGAATTTTGAGAAAAATGATTAAAGGAATTAATATTCAAGAGCAAGAGAAAAAAAAGGCTTCCATGTAAGACAGTGATACATGAAAATTCCACACTATCTATAGAATTAAACTTAGGGTTATGAAATTTGATAATACATTGCACAGTCAATTGCTTTTACTAAATGACAGCAGTTCAGTTTTTCTAACTTTTCTGTAACAAATTGAAACAAGTTGCTTTCTTAGAAGCATTTAAAAGCTGTAGGGTGGAAGATCACTCATACAATCGAGATATGAGTGTGCATGCCTGTGTGTACAGAACTGTACTTTTACTGATACCTTTACTTCTACCATTACTAATTAATTTACAAGTTACTTATTAATTTAGTGTTAAATTTGATTGTATTATCTTTGGTTCAGAATCCGTCCTGTTTGCTCAAACTTCTGGTGTCATGGTGTCGTTATCATTTTATTTTAGACCAAAAGGGTCCAAAAAGAGAAGAAGATGGATGTAGGATACTAGGAAGTTCCACTGCAATTCTATAAGCCACTCACACTGGAGGAGCGGTTCTGACCTGATAGTTTGACCCGATATCTCACTTTTACTTTTGGATAGTTTTAGGCTCCTTCTGTGTGTGTGTGTAGGTCTGCTTCCTTATATATACTATAATAAACACTAGTCTGAGGATGTCATATAATGGTAATCCCAAATACTGATCATATGTATTATTGATTTTATCAGTGTATGAAGTGCATGAGTTTTGCCCTCAGCACTTTTTAAAAAATGCATGTATTTGTCTCCAGTGCTTTTTCAAATTCTCAGTTTCCAATCTATCGTTTTTTGGAATACCCGACTTTGTACCCACAACTCTTTGAAACAGTTAACAAACTTTGTCCCACCACTGAACTACCAGATGTCTGTACCACTTTTAGAAAATGTTTTTGCTCTGCTACGGTTGCCATCAAAACCTAGAAAAAGAAAATACATAATGCTCCAAAAAATCTAATGAATTTAAATGCAGTTTAATTCTGATAGTAAATGCAGGTGTGGGTCTATTTGTTTTTTGGACTCACTTTGACCCAACACTTAAGGCAAAGCTATGTCCATGAGCCAAGACATAACAATTAAAACCAAAACAGTATGTACGTTTTGTCCATTTGCACCTTAATCAGTGTATTATGGAAAAGTCTCTGAAGCAAAACGATATTTTTGTAAAGCATGCATTTCTATAAGTTTGCTGTTACTCTGATGCAAACATAATGAAAATGTCGCCTGCAAGCCTTCTTCAAAATGCCATAAATGATCTAACAAATGGACACAACGTAAAAAAAAACCTAGCCTGTGTGAGTGTGATTTACCTGATGGCATATCTCGTGCACCACCACCATAGTGAGCTCCATCTGGTAGGAGAAAGATGAAACTTCAGGATCCAGCAAGATCTTCTGCTCTACAAACACACTCAGACCCCAGTTCTCCATTGCAGCGTATGGGTGTTTCGGCACAGCCAGGAGATCTGTACACACACACACACACACACAAAGAGACCAGGTTAGATCTAGCAGCCATGACATAACACCGACACCAACAAGATTATTAAAATTAGAGAGCTAGTGATGCAACATATCTTCTGTAGTCACATGACCTCTTCCTACTCTATTGTACTGTGCAACACACATTGTTTTAATGTGTAACAGTGCGTTGTATAGTGTGAAACAGCACAGTTATATAGTGTGTAAGAGTACAGCATGCAACAACACCTCTTGTAAGACAGCTTTGTCACACTGTGGCTGGTTAAATATGGTGTTATTTATTGCTTGTTAAAGAAAAATAGCACATACATTACAACATGCTTAATTAAATATACTTAAATATCAAATGCGGGATCTGTCTAACAGCACAGAGGAACATAGAGGAATGTTTAATCCATCCTCTCACACACACACACACACACACACGCACACACACACACACACATTCCGCTGTAACCAGTAAAGTCAGAAAACGCTAAAGCCTCTTTAATCATGTTTCCTCGTCTGTTCCGGGTTAACAAATTCCTCCACCGCAAATAACATCAGCGCTGCAGCAGGTAGCCAAAAAAAATGTCACCTGTTTATAGCCAGCTGTTTAAAAAAAAGATAAGGATGCTGTTTCCGGAGGGGTTCACACAGCACATATACAAACTGAATGCCAAGTCAGTAAAGTGCTTTTTTAAAATCCACAGCTTATCAGCGTTCAGGAGAGTGAGGGTTCAAGCTGCAGCACAGAAAGCGCAAATATGATCACAGAATTTGTGTGTTTGTCTGTGTATGACCGAGAACACAAAACGTGTACGTGTGCCTATTCACAGTCTAATCATCCAACATCAGTACCTGACCTCACTAATGCTCTTGTGGCTGAATGCAAACAAATCTTCACAGCAATGTTCCAGCTTCTAGTGTAAACATTTCTCAGTGCAGAAGAGGAAGTGTCAGAGTTAGGGAGTGTGTTTGAGCAGGGAAAAGAACTTTCCTGGACACCTCTACCCTCCAGGTCTGGACAAGAACATACCTGGTGTACAGCTGATAAACCTCAAAGTGGACAAGTGAAAATTTAGGAACTTAATGAAAGTAATGTTTCACATATTGCACGGTTACCAGATCGATAATAATAATAACCTTCTAGTATCACTTTATTCCTCTGGGTGCTGGAGCCTATATCTCAATGGGCTGAAGACAGGAAACACCCTTGACAGGCCACTTATCCATTCACACACTGACATCCATACACTCACACATACTCATCTGACTGCATGCCTTTGGACTTTGCACTGTGGAAGGAAACCGAGGCAAAGACAGTGAGAACATGATTCCCACGGGAAGGACTCTGGACACCCCAGCCAGAAATCAAACCTAGGCTAACTACGCTAGCCACCGCACTACCGTGCCACCCTATAATGTTCTTATATAAATTGATCTTTATAAAATATAATATATCTTATGGGCCAAAATCTTTTCATAGACTATAACAAAACAATGTGTGAACTGCATGACATTGATTTCTATGAAGGTGCTTTCAGAGGCATTGAACTCTTTAGATGCCTGGTTCCTATCACCACCGCTGAACAAGGACTTTCTAGAATGAAACGCTTAACATTCGACCACTCTAGATGGCTTGGTATTACATCTCAACGATGTAATTATACCACTGTTAGGAAAAATCCGTTGAAATCTCCCCCTAAGAGTGGCATTTAAATGAGGCTGGCTTTTTAAATTCGTAGGAGGATCCTCTAAAACAAACTAAAAGCGATGATGAGAGAAGAACCAGTGGCTCTATTAAATTAGCGCCTGGAAATTAGCTCAAGAAAGCAAATCACATTCAGCTAGTGCAGATTTAATTGCGCATTGTAATTGTGCTTTATGGGTGAAGGACCAGGAGCTGCTCTAATCAGACTGTTATATTAACCAATGGGGAGAGAGAATGAGAGAGAGAACGAGGGAGATAGTAGGAAGACAGGTTGAAAGTAGCACATGGAGAGCGAGAAAGGACAAAATGGTGACGCGACAAAAGAGAGAAAAGTGGAAAAGAGAGAGAGAGAGAGAGACAGACATGAACAGTAGATAAATGAGAAACTAGAAATATTCCATAGTGCAGAAAAACAAACAGAGAGAAAGAAAGAGGTGAGTCAGAGAGATGTAGCAAGAGTCTGTCTCTCGCTCTATGTTCAGCTCAGTTTGATGAAGCATATAATTATCTGATGAAAGAATGAGAGATTGACTCCTACATGATTGATATCAGAGCATACAACAGGACTACAGTGTTGTTTACATGGTAAATATACAGAATATTTATACTCGCTTACTCACCCTCTCTCTCTTTCTCTATCTTTCTCTCTTTGTCTGTGTCTCTCTCTGTCTGTGTGTCTCTCTCGCACACAAGGGGCTACCGTGATAAGGTATAGTTGAATTAGATCCCTTTTAGCTCCCATTTAGGATTATAAACGATGATTTTGTGGTGCTGTTCAGCTAAAAGGTGTTAAATGGTTTGGCATGGGCTTTCCTCCGCATGATTCACAAATATCACTAACACAAGGTTCTTTTTCCAATCAATTAATTTATTTATTTTTGGTGAAACAGCAGCAGCTCTTAGGAGCAATTCATTTAATTAAGCCTTTCATTTTACACCGCTGCTGAATGGTTTAGTGGAAGGAAATCTATAATACTGTTAAAAAACAGATGCTTTAAACATCCTCACCTGCTCCATTCACTCACTGATACGACCAGACATGACCACACCTGAACAGGGTCGTAACAGTATGTGTGTGGGTGTGTGTGTGTATGTGGGGTGGTCTATGGGCCAGGCCCCTGCAGACTACTGAACTTCTGATCCTATCCTCCAGTGCCAGTTGTTATGTTGGAAAATGTAAATCGTATCAGATCAAAAGCACTGACTATTTGCATGTTCCTACTCTTTTTCACAGTAACAGAGGTGGAGCTAGCACCTCCTGAGGAACTAAGTGGTATTGCAAGACGGGAAGGGCCTGTGACTACACAATTTAGACTGGAAACCTGATTGGGACTATGAATGCATGAAAATCTGTTTCATGGCTGCTGTCTAACCACCTGGTTTAGACAATGCATGGCATGAGAATGATTCAAGGGAGTTTTTATAAATATACAACCATATCCAGCACTGGCACCCTGTTCGGGCAGTGTCTGAGCTCGTGGTGAGTTTTAGGCTCTAAACTTCCTCTACTAGCTGGAATATTATCCAACGGAACACTAAGCACGGTTGTAAGTCGCTCTGGATAAGAACGTCTGCTAAATGCCTTAAATGTAAATGTAAATGTAAATGTATTCATTATATTTTAAACATACCTAATTCACAGGTCTACTTCACTCCATTCTCACCGCAGCCCTCCAGGGCCATGAATGCTCTCTCATTATAAACACTTGTAAATGATTTGGATTGGGTATGTTAATACAATATTATAAATATTGAAGAGCATAATAATAAAATAAAATATATGATGAATAAAAAGGTTACAATAAAAAGAAATTACTGGCATTAGAAATAACTAATATGTATATATATTATAAATATATAATATATTATAATAATATATAATAAATATATATATATATATTAATTTTCTTTTTTTCTTTTTGCCTTTATTTTGTTACAACAGGGCTGTATGTAAGCTGCATGTATGCATTCAGTATCCTAGATTGTTTATTGACATATTTTTATTTTCACAAAACAGGTAGAAAAAGAGAACAGTTTAATACCTGACTGTTGTACAAATACACTGGACCAGAATAGCAGCAATGCCCGGTGCAAACAGGGAACTGACAGGGCCAGGGTTAGCTGATCAGCACGCTAATTTCAGTACATATCTCTACAACACAATACATACACATCTTTCATACACCAGCAGAAATGTTCTGTCTTTGCAGTCTATTGAAGTTTTGGTTGATTTTGAAATGTTTTTTATATATATCTTAAAAAATTGCACCTTTAGGTTTATTCATCTGCACTATTTACTGTATAGCCTATACATCTGCACTACTTGGACACTCTAGACACTTAAATACTGGTGTATGCACATGTTGCCCCTTTTTGCCTTTGGCATCTCAGTAGTCTGATATATATTGCTTTATAGTTGCTTGTTGATGTGAATAGACTGGCTATCAGGGGTAGAAGCATTGTAATAGCACTTTAGCACAGCCTCTTTATCTGCCTGGACTGGGTGCACACTGCTTGCCTGCATTTCTGACCAGTTTATCTACCTTGGAGCTTCTTGCTGTCTTATGCTACATGGAAGCCTGAGCTGCATGCCGCTGACCCATCCGATGATCCTGCTATTTAATCACAGGCTTTTCTTTTTGTGCCTCACAAACTAATCAGACATGTCTTCCCCTACCCCACGAAACACTGAGCGCTTCTCTTATTCTTACTAATAGATCATTGCCGTAGGCTTTTAGCAGCAGAAATGGATGTTCAAAGTTTTTTACTGTGATAGTACTTACAGTGGTCACAGCTTTCGCTGGTAACAGTGTCTGAGCTTCAGGTCTGTTTCTTATTGCTACTCTCATGGGAGTTATTGGGTTTTATTATCCAATATTGCATATAATTGTAGAACCTGATCCTTTTTATATTGCTTCTGTGTTTGTCTTGCTATCCGGTGTCAAACAGAGGAGAAAAGCTGTACCTGTAGAAAAAGCTGCTGTATAAACAAACCTTGACTTGGATGGACTTGGCTATGGTCTGATGTTATGGGTATGTAATGTGTAGAAAATGTAACTCATCCTCACTGCCTGTCACTTCTTCATAGGGCGACACAATAACACATCTCTGCCTACGGCACTGAGATACCGTATACAATTCTTTTGATTGACATGTTTGGGAATAGGATTCAGTGATAAATGTGGTGGAGGGGAATTCAAGTACACAGCTGTTATTTTCCAGCGAAACAGAACATGTAAACTACAAGTGTTGGTTGCTGCTATTTTATATGCTGTAGTCAGATCCGTGGTTAAAAAGTTGTATGAATATGTATAGACCTGGGCGCTACATGAATACACCACGCTGCCCAAAACATAACACCTCACTTTAACAGCTCACTTTAACTTAACCGATAAAAAGAAAATCGTGAATAAAGTGAAAAATGGGAGAGGGAGGATGAGGACAGCTCAAATGCTGAGAAAACAAAATGAAAAGCAGCAGGATGAAAGGCAATAAGGATGAAGATGACAATTACAATTAAATATCTGTTAAACTAATAATATCTGTCCAGCAGAAATACAAAAAAATTAGTTTGCAGTGACAGAGAATTTGATTGCTGCTTGAGTGTCAGTCTATGCATCCTGGCCTGCATTCAATTAACTGGGAGCTGTCAATACAGATATAATATTTTATTAGAAGCTGGAGTTCCCTCAGATTTCACACTATGCATTTTATGTCTTCAGTAAAAGCTGCGAGAGATCTGGATTTTCATCCTCAGAGGTGGGCGAGGAAGTCAACACTTATAAAAGTGCTTTGTTGTGTTTAAATGCTGCTTTTTCATTGTGGCAGATGTGGTTGCAGTTTTACTGCCTGTTCACTCTCAGCATAGCTGCCTGTAAAGAGGTGCGAAGAGGTGTTTCACAGCACCCGGTTCTTACCTGTCCCAGCTAATTTGAGAACAGAGTTAAGGAGAACAGATTCAACTTATTTGCTTATATTCTACTTCCATTACGCTGGCAGAATGACCACTAGAAGGTGGAAACACAAATAAAGGTTACCATCACAACTCTCCGTAGATCATCACCAATTATTAGTGATTAACACATGGCAACACTTGCAGGTCTGCAAGAAGCCATAAGTCTCATCACTAGTCACTTGTTTAACACCAGTTCTGCAGTAAGGAACACAACAGCGTCTTTTTCTGCTAACAACAATGTGCAAATACAGCATTACCCGACCCTAAGGTTCCTCCAGATTGTGGGACCTTACTAGCTATAGTCTGGGTTACTTATTTATATAGCTAGGTAAGAAGTGGAGTTCTAGAAAGAACAAAGTGTAGCAGAATAGTATGACTGGTATTAGGATGCATCCACCAAATATTTCCCGACTTAAACTTGGAACTTTACAGGAGGATGAAACACATGGTAATGTGGTTATAATAATGTGGTTATAATAATGGTTCAAATATAATATTGTGATACATCATGAGTAGATATGGGATATCAGGATATTTATGTTTCAGACATCTCATCAGTTGGAACTGTTAAGTCTAGGTCTCAGGTAACCAAAAATATCCATTTAGCTGAATGTGTCTAAACCTTGGAATGGTTCTATGTATGTGTGTTCCTTCCACCATGCTTCATAAAGCCCAGTACTTACTGTTATCATCATCTCATACTCTGATTACCTAGTCAGTGTGCTGGTAATGGAGTTGACCAAATTCACATGATGACTCTTTAAGAAATCTGGAACCAAAACTAGTTCACAAGATAACAATGACCTTTTTCAAACTAAAAAACTGGGTCCTTGGGTACCACAATTTCGTTCCACCCCATGTACCACATGTGATGTGAATGACAATAAAGTCTCCTAAAGTCTCCTAAAGTCTAAAAAAAATCTCGTTATTTATTCAAGCAATTATCATAAAATATATGGTGTTTCACTGACAAAATACATATAGTCATACACCTGAAGATTTCTGTATTGCTCATAACTGGCCCCCCAAACCTACAACTACCATCAACTCCACCCATCACCTGATAAAGTCCTACTGCCCTGCAGCTGTCAAACACCCACACACACACACAATGCATTCACCCCAAAACCTTTCCTTCAGATTCAAACTCCGCCTCCAGCAGCTGTTCTGCTCTGCCCTGTGCCTTTCAGTTCTAAACCCTTCACTTTAGTCCAATCAATATTTGATGTGGAGCATCATAACACACACAGAAATCACCCAAACACCTTTCCATCTTCATCTCTCCTTTCCCTCTCCACTTTTCTCCTCCCCTTTCTCACCCCTTTCTTTCTCTCAGAGGGCACAGGGCCTGCTAGTGGGGAGGGAGATGCCAGATGAAAGACTGATGAGAGAGAGCAAAAGAGAGAGAGGGGCTAGAGACATGGCCCAAAGAGGAGAAAAGAAAACTTCAAAACAAACAAACAAACAGCCTGAGCGCTCAAAGTAGAGAACCAGAGCTACAGTGGAGCAATTATTTAACAATCTCTCTCCTTTTCCCGCAACCTATTTCTTTTATCGTTCGTCTGCTCTCTGAAAGTTCATCAGATTTGCTTAAAAACTTAACTTGTTTATCTCACATAGTGAATATCTCATTTTGATGAGGACCCTAAGTCCATCGTATCACAGTCTGGAGAGAAGTAGAGAAAACCAATCCATTTTACTCCTGACCCCAGCATTCATCTACTCCATCTTTCTCTCCCCTCAAAAATCTACTCCTATAATTTACCACTTCTACTTTCACTTACATGGTGGAATGTTCATTATAAATTACATACTGTCACTTTGGGGTCACTGTGATTTCATCAGTCTCGTCTATGACCCAATGTGATGTCACTGGTCCAGTCTATACCATGAAAACCATTGAGATGGCATCAGTGCAGTCTGACTCTTAATTGTCATTTTCATAAAATCAGTGCATCCTGTGACCTTGAATGTAGGTGTTAGGAGTCTTGCCCACGGACTCTTATTGGTGTAGCACAGCATAGTCACTCAGCCCGGGATTCGAACCCCAGTCTCCCATGTGTGGTGGTGGCTACTTGGTGGGTAGTGATGTTATCCGCTGAGCTACACCAACCACTTATGGGTCATTGTGATGTCGTCATCACTCTGTACCTAATGGACTGTTATGACATCATCGATGCAGCCTGCATTCAAAAGATGTTGTGATGTCAACAGTGCTACATGACAATTATGGAGAAACGTCACGCATGTGCCACTGTGATATCCTCAATGCAGCTTGTCACTTATGGGCCTCTGTGATGTCATTATCAAAGGCTCTAACTTATGGGCCAGAGTGACATCATTGGAGAAGCCTTTCAATTATAAGCTATTAAGATGCCATCAGTGCAGGCTGACAGCGAGGTGTCATTATGGTGTCATTAGTGTACCCTCTGGCTCATGCGTCATTGTGATGTCATAAGTACTACTTGTCACTTATGGGTCACTGTGATGTTACTGATGCTGCCTGCTGCTTAAAAGCTGTTGGGATGTCAACAGTGCAGCCTGACACTTATGAGTGAATGCTGAACCATAGCATCAACATAACCTGTGACTCATATGCCACTGTGATATCTTGGGTAAAGCCTAACACTTAAGGATCATTGTGATGTCATCGATGTAATGGTACATGGTACATATATATGGCAATGGAATATCTGTAGACCTTACTGAAAACAGTGTTCTCTGCTACCCCACTTTCTCTCTCTCTCTCTCTCTCTCTCTCTCTCTCTCTCTCTGTGACTCTCTCTTCCTCTATGTGACTCTCTCTATCTCCTCCCTCTCTCTCTCTTTCTCCCCATCCCCCCATTAGCACAGTCTCTCTTTGGCAGTTTGTTGGCTGTTGCAGCCGGAGAGCTCAACACCCCTCTTCAGAATCTATTAACTGGGCTGCCATTAAATCAATATTAATAGCCGTCTGCACATTACTGCCCATCCAGCTCCAGTGTGGCTGAATTATATCTGGACTGTGATGGGGCTGGAAGGCCTGCAGGCTATGGATGCAAACACACGCTTCGTTTTACTTAAACAATAACAGCCTCCATCCCCACAATAAGACCCTGCACACAGCAGAGCAAGGCTAGTCAGAAAATAATCAATCTCTGCACATCCTACACAAGTACACTAAAGTTCAACAGTTTGGAATCACTGCTTTCAATAATATGAAACATAATTGGTATCAGATTAAAGGTACAAAATGTTTCTAATATGCGAGATGTGCAACGGACGAATGCGATTCATAGTAAGCTAAGAAGTAGCATAAAGAAATAAGAGAAAGTGATGAGTGAAATGACTTGGAGACGTTCTGTAGAGCTTGTATTTCAAAAGCGTCAAAACAAAAAATCATAATTACAAGGTATTTAACATTATATTATTTATCATTTGATATTTTTATGAAATACCTTAAAACAACAGGTTGTGAGATGCAACCTGTCAAAACAATAGGGGGCCATGTATCACCACCAAATGCTCAGTTCTCCTCCCCCTTTACTCCTTACTAGTCTCGAAGTAACAATGCAAGTTCAGAATCATCGTCATGTATTTACTCACCAAGAGCATCTTCAGCAGTGGAAAGCATCTTAAAGCTTACCTCTGTTTCTATTTATATCACTGCTTTTGTTTGCTGCTGCTTTGCTGATTTGGATTCTTGCCTGGAGTGTTCAGCAGTAGAAGGGGTTATAATAGTTACTTGTCAGGAGCTTCAGCCATTGTTGTGTTTACTTTCTCCTTCATTGGCCTACCTGACCTTAAATGAACTAGGCAGGAACTTGACCAGAGGTTGAAAATACATTTCCTAATTTTCCTAATCTTAATATAATTATGATTCTAAATATTTCTCTGGCAGCATAAATGATCACGCTGGAGGAGGCCACTGGCATAATGTTGACCTGTTCCTCCTCTGAGGAGGTGCTGAGGAACGAGTTTAGTGAGCCAGCTCTGTGACCCACTCTTCATCTAGCAGCAGTGCTATGCAGTGGGATTATGGGTTAGAACAGCAGATTTGGGCTCAGCATCAAAGGAATCAGGAACGTTTAGGAGGATTATAAGGGTTCAGTTGGAATTCTGAGTCAATGGCAGGATGCATGTTAATCTTTGCAAGAACAATGGAGAAAGCGGCTAAATGAGGAAGAGAAGGATGCAAAGAGATGCTGCTGTTTTTCATGGGCTTCCATAATCTTTCGATCAAAGCTTGTCATTTCTCGCCTCCGGTTCAGTCTAAAGCTGTCTGGAAAGGGTAATTTCATATTTGTCCAATACTGTACTAATGGGCACCTAAGAGAATTATTTAAAACTGTTTATTACTGCAATAATGACTGTAGTCCATCTGTTTTTCTGCATACTTTGTTAATGTCCTTTCACCCTGTTCTTTAGTAGTCAGGACCCTTATAGGACCACCAAAGAACAGGTATTCTGTGGGAGGTAGATAATTCTAAGCACTGCAATGACACTGACATTGTGGTGGTGTGTTAGTGCCTGTTGTGCTGGTGGGAGTGGATCACCAATGTTTAAACCCAGGGTCCACTCACTGTCCACTTTATTAGACACTCATTATTCATTCAGGGGTAGAGGATGACCAAAACAAACTGTATAGCAACAAATAAAACTTTACATCTACAAGACGGAACAACAAGTAAAGTTAACTGTATATATATTTATATATATATGTATATTGTACATACAGTCATAGTCAAAGGTTTGGGCATACCAGGTCAAATACCAATTAGCATTATATATATATAAAGGTTAATATGTTAACCATATCAATTCAACAATACATTTAATCTGGCTATTGATTATCTGACTACGACATTTGCATGAACTTTGGTTCAGTTTTAATTAAAGTCATGTAAACTTGACTTTAAAGATTACCAATTTGCTGTATAAAA
This sequence comes from Prochilodus magdalenae, assembly GCA_024036415.1. Classification (NCBI taxonomy): domain Eukaryota; kingdom Metazoa; phylum Chordata; class Actinopteri; order Characiformes; family Prochilodontidae; genus Prochilodus; species Prochilodus magdalenae. The sequence continues at coordinate 354,318 of JAMWET010004337.1, forward strand.
ATTGATTTTTTGGATATTGTAATGTGTTGACCTGTAGTATATACCCCAAGCCCAAACAAGATATACTATATTTTTAACTGAAAGTACAGTGCAATATTTTTTAGTATATATTTCAGCCTATATCACATTCTGCATCTTTAGATTTTATGCATTTTGTATATTTTTGCCAGAATGCAGAGAGGATTTTAGAATATTACTGACACACTAAAAAGGACCACTGCACCCAAGGACCAATAACAGAATCTACACCAACAAAAGCACAGTTTTAAGTAGAAAAAAACCCCTCAGTAACAGTTCTGACACACAACGTATCCAACCTGACCTGTCTTTGACAAGCGCCCAAGCTTGTCCACCCACTGTCTTCTGTTCTTGCTGCTACTCAATCCGAAATTCTGACATGTTAATAACAAATGACATTCCTGTCTTCCTTTTTTCCAACCTCTGTGGAAAGACAGTGAGATGAGGGTTGTGTTTTTCAGTACATTAGTATACATAACGTATAAAGACATGCATGTATAATGCTAATTACCCTTGAGTGCATATATAATGGCACATGTAGGAATGGTGACAGTTACACTGTGCGTGTCTGTGTGTGTTATGTATCAGGGCATCTGTATGTATAATGACAGTTAATCTGTGCATATTATGACACCAGTGACTGACTGCTTATACTAACACAGATATGTAGATAACTGGAGAAGGATAGCAAGGTTTCTCAGTATTGTTGGATGGGTAATATTTCCTTGCAGCAGAGTGATAGTTGTTTTTTCCATTTTGATTTAACCGGGCTTTGGGGGTAAGGTCGTTGCTGACAGAAATGTAATAAGTAAATATGGGTTTTGAATTATGTATGTGCAGATGTTTTGCTGTCATTGTAGACTCATTTTGTTTCTGTCATCAGTCTTTTTGTAGGTATGGGAGTTCTAACCAGTAGGCAGTAGCATGAAGTATAGGTACCCCAATAATATTTTTATTTTATAAGAATGGGGGCAACAAAATCATATACTGCTACATAACATACTTATGTAGAATTATACAAAAGTAAAAAGTTAAACAGATAAGAAACTGATAAACAGTTAGCCTTACACATCTTTTATTCAGGTTACATGTGACAACTTAAAACAATGAAACTGTTGGCACTTTTTTTATCCTCTACCCAAAGAGCCAAACTGTCGATTGGCACACTTTATGTTAATCTTTAAATGAGGCTGAAATTTTCAATTCACCAGCTTCTCAATAAAATATTTTGCTCCACATTACCCGCTACAGCTTGGGCTAAGTGCCAAGATGTAACAGTGGTACTATTTAAGGTGGAGCGGAATTCACAAAAAACAACCTAGCAATACTTCTGCTCCCACATCTTTAGGTAGACCCTGGACGACTATAATTCCTAGTTGCTAATTTGCTCTGCACATTCAGTTGCAGTTTCTCAAACCTTGGACAATGTTAAGCTGACTTTGCTTGGCATTTGACACTGAAGAAAATAAGGAAAGGGGCAGTTCCATCTTTAATAGTATCACAACTCCAACTGCAATCTGTAAGTAGCCATGCTGGTTAAAACCACATCATCTTAATTAAAACGTTCATAGTATAGAGTAACAGACTTAAATTTATTTTGTGTTGTTGTCAGCTCCAAAGTAAGTAAATAGTATAGGCAGTGTTAGCTACTATTACGCTCCAAGTGGTTGGTGTAGCTCAGGGGATAACCCCACTAACCGCCGAATAGCCACTACCACACATGGTCACACCAGGCTGGGTGACTATGCTGTGCTACACCAATAAGAGTCCTTGGGCAAGACTCCTAACACTACATTGGCCTACCTTTGATTCATTTTCATGTCTATTTTGATATGCTGCTTTGTGTGATCATCATGGTCAAACAGAGCCAACCAGAGGAGAGCTAATCAAAATATTCATGAACTTACCAAAAAAGGGTTTTCATTCTAGCACCAAATCAGAGTGTTCTAAAAGGGCATTTTTCAACCCGACCTCATCTTCAATCAACAACAAAGCACAATTTAAATCCTAAATAAATGTAATCTTTGGCACCTACAATTAACCTAAAGCAGGGGTCAGCAATCTCATCCACAAAAGGCCATATTTTCATTCTTACAAAGCAGGCGAGTATGCTTGGACACCACTATCTAAACTAAAAGGACACATTTATTATTCGCCCAGGCAAATTTTGTTTGTTCAGTAGACAGTGTTATTATTGCTGAAAATATTTAAAGATATAGAATATATTACAAAATAAAGTCACATCAAAATAAACCTACTGAAATTCTGATCAGGAAAGAGCCATTACAGGGCACATGCACCTTCAAACACCATAAAATACTGTAAATGCACCAACACAAAGGGCCACTTGTTGGCTGCTAGCTTATCTCCTCATCTACAAAGTATACAACATCAGATTTAGTGGGAGGGGAGGAAAAAGAAAAGCAGAAACAGATGAGGTGCTAGGTAAAAACACTTGGCAATGGACTGTGCTACAGCACAGCAGTCATCCATAAGACATCAAATCCTTATCATGTTTAGATCAGCCCCGCAGGGGAAAAGCCTAGCCATTAATAACGGCTTTATGAGGAGCCCAGGAGTGCCCTGTTATTGTGACTGCTTCAGTAATTACCCCCATGTTTGTCTCGGTGGGAAGGAGCTGAGAGAGAAAACGGCTTCTCCCTGAACGACCGCTCTGCCTTAATAACGCTTCTTCATTAAATAACCGCATTTAATGAGCCCTGAGAGTTCCCTGTTTGAAGAAAAAGAGGATGTTTTGATTATCAGCGTGGCTCGGCTGATTAATAGAAGTTTGATTAAGGCTATGGGTATGTGAGGACAGTTTGTTAGTGGGTCAGAATTGACTTACAAATTCACCTGACCCTACAGGCTCTGGGGTCAAACTGAAGAGGTTGCTTATCAGTCAGTGGTAAAAAGGTGATACTAATCAGACAGACAGTCTGAGAAAGTGTAGAAAACAACCTGAGCAGAATAGATCGCCACCTTCAGTGTCCTAAAACTGGAGAAGAGGTCTACACTGCAGGAACAAGTAAGTTTCAACCTGAGTACAAGTTATTCATTTTGTGCCCAGCAGGAAGTTTCAGATTGCAATGCTATTCAGAAGATTAGGGTACAATAAATGATGATAAAATAATATGGGCAATATTTATGAAGCTACACAAACAGAAGTAGTGTCTCTCAATATGGTGTAGGGCCACCATGTTTGCTAACGCAACATGCCAGACGTCTTGGCATGGAGTTGAGGAGGTTCCTAATGGTGTCCTTCTACAATTTAAATATATGCAGCTTAAATATTCACAGTTTCTGCTGATTTTGCAGTAAGGGTGGAGGGACACCAGGCCTTCTGGATTTGTGATACATGAATAAATCATTCATCTTTGCACTGACCACGGTGCCTCCACACACGGATTCGTTGGTTGTCCCCACCAACAAAAAAGTGGGACTCATCACTGAAGATGACCCGCTGCCTTTCTGAGTCACTCCATGACAGTCTGGCATGGAGCCATTGCAGTCTTTGGTGACGTTGATGTGATGTTAAGGGTAGTCATCGTAACAGTCTGCATGCATGCAGTCGTCTGCCAAAGGTGCTGGCACTAACAGGATGACCCATGTAGGGCATCACTTCTCATCTACTTCTGAATGTCCAGAATTGTGACTGTTGGGTCAGTTAGGTACAGCGTTAAGAGGTCGTCCTTGCTTTCTATCACATGCACAGCCAAGTGAAGCCTGAATCATTCACAGTCTCGTGACGTCAAACCTACTCATCAAGTTTCATTCTTGTAGGTTGATTATTTCTGGGCGCCACTACTTGTGCATCTATTCTTTTGATGATGAGTGTGTTTATATATCCACACAGCCTCAGCAACTAAATATACCTCAAAAACAGTATTTATTTTCTCCACTCCTTTAAAGAAATCTGCAAGGACATTTTTCAGTGCCTCTGATAGTGACAGTTATAGTGGTCTACCAGGTCTTGGACATTTATTAGGACCCCTGTTTTCTCTGTCTCTTTAATCTTGACATGATGCAAAACAAGGGTGTGCATGTGTTTGTTTAGGTACTTTAATTAAAATCACACTGTGCACGCTGACATGCCAACAGAGAATAATCCAGAAAGTTTGTATCATCAACAACAATTACAGCCTAGACAAACTCCCAGGACAATCCTAATTATGATCTACGGCTTGTATGGAAAGTTTTTCAGTACAGGGACTGGAGTTTAGTTTAAGAAAGCATCTGTAGAGTTTAATAATGAATAATGTATAATAAACATACAGTTATCAGATAAAGCGCTGAAGCAGGTGTGTTAGAGCAGGTAAAGCAGTAGGCAGTTGGCACTGTGGGAATATGTTCAAATAGCAACAGTTTAATTCAAAGTTTCACACGGCTTTCTCCGGGGATGTTGGAGAGCTCATGCCGTCCATATTGCATAATCTGGGTCAGTTTTAAGTTTAAGATGATGTGTCTTTGCTAGATTGGCTAAGCATATTATCACTGCTCTAAGAAAACATTGTATTAAGAAAAATACAAGCACGCTAATAAACGGCAATAGACGAATCCATGTGTAATTGCACATCTATTGATTAGACACATACATATCGTCGCTGTCCAAAGAGAAACAGGTATCTCAAAAAATGGCAACTTTACAGGAGAAGACAAAAACCTCATTTAATTTGAATGAAAGTCAATGGAACCAGACATCTTTCCAAGATGTTTTGGCCCATTTCTGTTGGTCCACTCATCAGGAAACGCTCACAGAGTTTAAACACAAACTGCTGTGTTTAAATGATGCAAGTGAAAATCAACAAAAATGGAGATACATGTTTTTCTCTGGACAGCGACGATATATTGTTTGCAATGTATACACACAATCAAGAGCAAAGGGTGGGAAGATTAGGATGCTTCTAAGCACCCCACATATAAATGATACATTTACTTATGTATTTTTTTTACATGAGACTTTAAACTTACTGGGATCTGCTTAACTAAAATGCTTCATTCATAATGAAGACTAGTTTGACAAGCAATGCCAACAGTAAAGCTTTTCATTTCCAACCCTGTGTGAGTGCACATCCGGTGGTTTAGGCCAGGCTAGGCACAATGTTTAGTTTCAATCAAAACAAAGATGCCATCCTTCCAATATGAGAGTTGCACTGCCCCTACAGCGTATTCTAACCCTTTTGTTAATCACGGGCCTGCTCTTGGTTTGATCACTTGCACAACGCTGAAAGCAAGAGTAAATGATGTAATGGCTGAGGCGCACTCTTAGCAAGAATGGACATTCTGCAGCAAATGACAAATAGAAGCAAAACAAGAGGCAGCACTGGCTTTTCCTTCCACCGCTGGAGATGTTAGAAGTTAGATGCTGAACTCACATCTGTTCTAGACTGGAAAAACTGAAGGGGGAGGATGGACTGTGTTATATGCTGACCCCTACTGTTTGGAGTATGAATTGGACATGTGGATGTAATCATTTTTCCCCCACATCACTTTGGACCACCTTTGTTGGTCCCTTCAGCATGAAATATTGGCACATGGTACAGGAAAGCTGGTGTTTTCAAACTGTACCAACAAGATTAAAAACTGAGAGCTTTTATTCTGACAGTGGCACGTTGCAGTAACTGTAGTTGGAAAATAAAACAATGGTGCTGTTTAAACAAAACCTCATAACCTGCTATGAATATATAATGACATAATAACTAATAATGATAAAATAAATGAATAGTGCAATATAAGCCTCTGATTTTCTGTTAGATTTGTTGTTTACTCGTCCACTGAAAGGTAAAGGGTTTATCCTGAATGGTGTAGTTGAAAGGGGTCTGGTGTTGACTTTGTACACTCTCTAGCCTCCACATCCTGTCTTTAAGCTTGGATTAAACACAAATTAAAACCTGAATGTTTACATTATTCCTTCCCTGAGTTTTAAGATCTTCAGCTAGATGAAGAAGCATGTTGGGGATGTCACCTGGCTGTGAATGTATCTGTCCTACATGACTGAAAAATAATGACAGTTTTGCTTTGACAGCCATGGCACCACCTTTCTGAGCAGCATTTCAAAGCCGCAGCCCGTTGAATACAGTTTACTGACAGGGTTTCGGTTTATTGAGGTTCTCTTTACCTGTGCATTTGGTCACACTTGTTATACACTATATAACGTTTAAACACATTTGCAGTGTCTCTTATTTGGGATCTAGAAGTGTCGTGTGAATTTATCAGGGGTCAGTAGAGACCCCTGCACCTATACCTACTACTCCTCTTCCTCAAGCAAAACATCTTTCTCTCTCTCACTCTCTCTCTGTCATCACAAAGGAGTCAAGACAAGGTCATAACATTTTGATTCCAGTGTGCCTGTCTCCAAGGAACCACTTTACATAGGCCATGCAGCAATACACACACCCACGCACACACACATACACCCAGATATAGATAGACTTGGGGAAATTACCGTAAATGCTCTGAACATCAAGAGAGCACTCAAAATCTGAGAGAAGCATTTTAAGTAATCTGTTTCCACTCTTTCTCACACTTTCCCATAGATATCTCTCTCTCTTCCTCTCGCTCTGCTCCTTTTTCACTCTTTCTCTGTGTGTCTGTGTCTCTCTCTTCTCTGTCACATGCTCTCTCTCTGTATCCTCGCTTGCCCTCAGGTTTGTTCCCTGTAGCTGAGTGTTTAATGTGGTCAGTAGGGCAGAAGAGTTCAGGTCCTTTACTCTGAAGCCCCAGGACGCAACCTCCAGGACGTATTGGACAGATGGACAAATGGACAGATAGACAGACAGACAGATGGTCACTGCTGTCCTTCCCTCTCTCCCCTTCATCATCACACCACACACACTCAGTCTGGCCCCCACAGCCCCAGCATATACTAACTCCACTAGAGATAGGTATTTAAAACCATTGGTGCTATTTGTATCAGGGAAGTTCACGAGTCAGTTCATGCAAGTTTAAAGTGAGTTTCGAGTCTCTTAGGTGCAATTTTATGTCAAGTCTTGAACCTCTGAGCTGCAAATCTAAGTCAAGTCTCGAGATTCTGAGCTGCAAGTCTAATTCAAGTCCTGAGTCTCTGAGCTACAAATCAAAGTCAAGTCCCAAGTCTCTGAACTGCAAGTCTAAGTCAAGTTTTAAATCTTTGAGCTGCAAGTCTAACTCAAGTCCTGAATCTCTAAACAGTGAATCTATGTCAAGTCTTGAGTCTATGTCAAGTCTTGAGTCTGAGCTGCAAGCCTAAGTAAAGTCTTAAGTCTCTGATGTGTGAGTCTGAATAGAATCTTGAGTCTCTGAGCTGCAAGTCTGACTCGAGTTTGGAGCTTCTAAAACGTGAGCCCAATTCAGGTTTCGGGTCTTTGAGGAGAGCGTCACATCTTGACAGTCTGAATTGCGAGTCCAGGTTAATTCTAGAGTCTTTGAGGTGTAAGTAAAGTCAGGTGCTGAGTCTCTGAAATGCAATTCATGTCTCAAATCCCTGCAGTGTCTCAAGTCTACTCAGTCATTTGTAGATGTTTTTATCTTACAAAATTACCAGCAGATCAAAGGTATTTCTAACCGAGGCTTATAATAAAAGGCTTATTATTTAAAACCACACCGAGCCTGATAATGCTGTCAGCAGCGAGAGAACGGCATCAGAGTATATGACAGACATAATTAGCTCAGCAAAGACAGCTTTAATCTACTGTATTAAGTTTTGCTCATGTTTTCCATTCTGTTTTCATCCTATAAATGAACTAAAATGATTTACAGAATAGAAGAAATAACAGTTTTGGTGATTTTTAGATCAAAGACGCCTATGTAGTGTGTTGCTGAGATATCTACTTACGTTAGCAACTGGGTAGCCCTAGCCTGTCCTGTCTTCCAATATCACTTTGTACCTTAAGAGGCAGTAGTGAGTGACTGTGGCGTCCAGGTGAATCAGTCCAGTATAAGAGGATGAAGGAGCACTAGTGCTCTGACAGTGTGTTCTAACCTCTTGTCAATCATGTTAGTGCTTCTGGGTAGATCATTTAAGATCAGGTAGCCAATGAAAGGAAGACTGAACACAACAAATAGGCATTGCTTTCAATCCCTGAAGATGGTCTTAGGAAATAAAGGAATGGAGTTTCAGGCTGAACTGACAATGTTACTTCTAGACTGGTAAGTAGTGAAGAGAGAGGAAGAGGGATGGTGCATTTTCTGGTGATATGTCGCCCTCTATTGTTTGGAGGATCACCTGTTTGCAGTCAGCATACGTGCTCTTCTGTATCTGATGGGTGGGAGGATTAATTTGTGTTTATGTATTTAGACCCCCATGATCTAGAAGGATAAACGACTTAGAAGATGAATGAATGGATGAATGTTTAGGCATATGCCAGTTTGCACGCTACCGGACGACCTGATTGATAACACATCTAAAACAATTAAATTTAATTGAGACTTAAATATTTCCATATTCATATCATGTTCATAAACATGACTTTTTCCATTACTCTGTATCACAGACTGCCTCTCTCTAGGGTCAATTCTCTGTTCCAATCCAAGTCATTCCAGTCAGGTCTGTGTATGGGTGTGTGTGGTTATGTTCCGCACTGTGCTCCAGCTCCACCCTCTACAGCTCCACTGTGTTTCCATTCTCAAACTGATCACGCGATCAATCACAATTTCAGTCTCCTATCTCCAATCAGCCTGCACTGCTACAGCAACAGTCCTCTCCTTCTCGCACTCTCTCTAACACATACATACACATGATATACAAACATTCTCTCCATCCCTTTTCTCGCTATCTGAATCTTTGTCGTTCTTTATCACAATCTATCTTGTTTCTCCATCAGAGTCTCTGTCTCATCTCACTTTTTTCTTCCCCTCCCCTTCTTTCTGTTTCTCTCTCTTACTCTCACTCTCTCTCCCTCTTTTCTTACTTCTTTCTTTCCATCCATCCTTATTCTGAGTTTTCTCTGTCTGTTTTTCTCTCTCCCCCCTTTCTCTCTCTCTCTCTTTCCATCTATTCTTTCTGTGAGTGTGTTCTCTATTTGTTTATCTCACTCTCTCTCTCTCACTCTCTGGGGTGTTGATAAGAGTTTTGTAGCTGTTAACGGTTTGTGTTAAATTGATGAAACATCCCCATGGAGCTTGTTTTCACCCTTTTTCATTTTTTATCTTTAAGAAGCAACGCTGAATAATGGTTAACCCCTTAACCCCATAGGCTAATTATTCAGTTATTTGTTTTAAGACTCCATACAATAAGTACTATGAATTATTTAACAACTACTCTCAATTATTCAGAAAGTCTATGATCTATTCCACAGCTTCTATGAATTATTCAGTATCTACTAGTGTAAACTATGAGTTATTCAGCATCCACTATCAATTATTCAGTAACTCAATTCAAGACCTCTTAAGAATTATCATCACCTTTTGTCTGCTCTGAGAGCTCCCCTGATTATGATTGGCCCCTATTGCCACACTGTTGATTTGGAGACCTCTTCTTTATTATGATTGGTCCATATTGCCATATTGTTTATTAATAGACCTCCTCCTTATTATGATTGGTCTATATTGCCATATTGTCTGTTCAGAGACCTCCTCCTTATTATTATTGGTCCTTTTCATCATATCGTTTATTCTCAGACCTCCTCCTTATTATGATTGATCCCTATTGCCAGATTGTTTGTTCTGAGACCTCCCCCTAATTATGAATACACTTGTTATCTCCATACTATTTTTTTTTTCTGAGACCTTCTCTTTAATGCCACATTGTTTGTTCTGAGACCTCCCCCTGATTATGATTGGTCACTACTGCCACATAATTTTTTTTCTAAGGCCTCCCCCTGAGTATAAATGCTTGTTATCTCTAAATTGTTTTTCCGGAGACCTCCCCCTTAACACCACATTGTTAAGTCTGAGACCTCCCTCCGATTATAAATGTTTGTTATCTCCACATTGTTCTTTCTGAGACCTCCCCCTTATCGCCACATTGTTTAGTCTGAGACCTCCCCCTGATTATAAATGCTTGTGGTCTACACCATGTTTTCCCAGAGACCTCCCCTTATCGCCACATTGTTTATTCTGAGAAATCTATGTGACTGTGCTTAATCCTAATCATTTTGTTGCTTACTCCTAGACCTCCACCTGACCATGGCTGCTCCTTATCACCACCCTGTTAGTTCTGAGTAGTTACATTCATGAGCAATCGTTCTTTTATAGGCTCTTTGGTATGAACGAAGGAAGCCGAGTTGTCCTTCTGAGACATTTTTTTTATCATGGTACCCAGATCTCAATGCCTGCTCTTTATTCACTCCACTCTCTGCATGAACGGTGAGAACCAGTAAGTCACAAGACCTCGTTGTCATGTTGGGTTCCTTAAAGGCTGAACGAGGAGGATTTGCTGTTTAACCACACCATTTAAAGGTATCCCCTCGGGCTCAACGAGCAAGAGAGAAAGCGAGAGCAGCGGTGGTCGAGAACAAAGCAGTGAATCAGAGAGATATAACATTCATTATCCTAGTTATTATTTTGCAGATAATCCTAACCCTAAAAATTAAGGAAAAAAAGGATGAGCTGTTCGTTTGATCTTATACACTGGCTGGTGACTTGTGACTGTTCTTGGACCTCCCCATGACTGAGAATGGTCCTTATCACCACATCACGTGCTCTGAGATCCTGACAGATACAGGCTCCAAAAATAAGTGGTAACAACATTCAACTCTGACAACCAATCAGATTCTTGCACAAAATGTCTTTCAGCCACACAGGCAGGTCTATAGCAGAGGATCACTACAGGAACATCTCTACCCAACAGGAGCAGATGTAGTGAAAAGCACTAGTGTAAAACACCATGCTTTGTGCTTTGGATTTATATGGTTCAAATGATTTATACTGTTGTAAGTGCTGCAGGTTAGCTGTTGCGATTCTGTGTGTATTGGTAAATTCTTGAAGAAATTAATTTCATTTTACTTCATTTGGCCTGAATTGTAGTGTAACATATTTTATTTATGTGCAAACACATTAGAATCTTGCAAATTCAAAGACCTTTTTTTTCTCAGATGATTTCCATTCCTCTTTATCAGTAAATGGAAAGTGTGGAGAGATGGAGTGGGTGAGGGAGAAGAGATGCTGTTTGTTTATGCATTATTGGACTTTTTAGTCCCTGTGGTGCCATCTTCAGAGATAGCGAGGATTATATCTAAGCACATCCAGGCATGCTTAAAGTCACATAAGGCTTTGCATTCATCCACACCAGCTGGGAATGTTTACAGCTGACACTAAAATTGATTGTCTCTAATCAATCAATGTATGGATTATAATTGAGTTCCTTGACCAATGTAACTAATCTAAAAGAACTGAATCATAGAGTGCTTTAAAAAAAATGCAACAATAGAAGCTATAATTGCTCACTACTGTCCACATAGCGTACTGTAATGTGTCAGAATGATTACTGCATCATATGAATTTGAAAGAGCATTAAACTTTAGAGACTGCTTAAATGAATAAACCATACCCCCCCTACCATTCTGTAATGTATTACGATCTGCCAGAATGAACACGTGCTTTTAAATGCAGCAACGAAAGCTATACAACTCCTTAAACTCACATAATGCATTGTAATGTTTCAGAATGACAGTATGGATCACATGACCTATACACAGCATTGTGGTGCGCAAGACAATAGAAACTATATCACCCTCTATACCTCATGTGATGTATTGCAATCTGTCAGTATGTCTTCACAGATCATATGAGCATTATGAGCATTATACTGTACACCAGAGCTTTATTTAACTGAACAACAAAATGCGAAGTCTGAATGACTGACTGGGTCATATAAACACCACATTGCCTTAATAAGGCAAGAGTTCCCCACCTGTTTTAAATTTGCCACTGGCTTACCAATTTTAGTTTAACCACTCAGGTCACTGATGCCCAGCCAAAAACACTCTACACTCTACATACATGAGCCATCAAGCACTGATATTCGCGTCTGCATTGTCCCAAATGACCTTTAATAATATTTATGGTTCATGTTAACTGTCATTTGAAAGATTCTCACCTTCAGTTCTTCCTTCCTTTTTAACACTTAGAGAATTACAAGCCCATTACCAACTGCCTCCCCCTGAGTACAGCTCTATGAACCAAAAAAGGGAGCCCATGGGTTGAGCCCTATTATGTTATAGAGCATTATATCCCATTTGGTTAAGAAAAGATAGAGAGTCATACCTCCCTGAGCATTTCCTATATTGTATTAATGACCATGTTGATCATATAAATCTGTGGTTCTCCTGTAGTACTACTGACCTGCTCATCTTAGAAAGTCCCCTGTTTCCAACGCACCTGATGCAACTAAAGAACTCATTAACAAACCTGTCCTAAACTGGATGTGTTAGAGCAATAATTTAGCCCTGGGCAAGCTGGGCTTTTCTAAAATAACGGTCTATTCATTTCTGGATAAATACAAGCTCAGTTCTCTCCACTGGATACTCTGAAAGATGCTACTTAAAGGCACTGAGCAAAGTCGTTAATATCACATTAGTCAGCAGGTCCAGAGCTCTGTGTCAAAGTAAACAGTTTAGAGCAGTAACAGCATCTCAGCTCCCTCAGGATAGTAGCAGAAAAAAACAAGCTAAAATATTTTGGCCTCTGGGTTACACTCCTCATCCAATTTATTAGAAGCCCCTTCTACTTCCTCTCAATGGCCACTTTATTAGAAACGGTTGCCGTATTGTCAGTTTGTCTAAGTGTATAAAAACAGAGGGGGTCCAGGACACCATAATCAACTTGTTCAAACCCCTGAATGTCCCAAAATCAAAACTCTGAGGCTGCCCCTGATAATAAACTTATGATTATATCATGCAGTCTTTTACAGTGGCAATTGAAGCTAGCATTAACAATTCTAACTAGCACCCATTGCTGTACTCACCAGTCAACGTGGGACACCATCCCACACCAATGTGGGACACCATCCCACACCAACGTGGGACACCATCGCACACCATACCAGGCATCCCACACCATACCAGGGACACCATCCCACACCATACCAGGCAGGTATATGCTGCACAATTCACCTGCCATTCATCACTGGTCAACAGGTCAGTGTGTGTGGTGCTGGTAAGGTATCAGTGGTGTTGCTGGGGCTCACCTCCCCACCAATATGGAGCCATAAGTGACTCTGTGGTCAGAAACTGATTATTAATTAACA
>JAMWET010004337.1:370000-837500 GCA_024036415.1 Prochilodus magdalenae
TAAAAACTTCTCATCAAAAAATCATTCTTTCTATCAGGTTGTATTAACTGTTCCATTATTTATTATGTGCTCTCTATGTGTGCTTTTGTACTTAGATTTGAAAACCTGTTATTCTAGAACCACAGAGACGGTATGAATATAATAAGCTAATATGAAGCAGGAAAATGAGAAAAACTATTCATACGCTGAGACTTTTCATAGACTGAGGAATTATCTAGTTCACTGAGTTCAACAGCTAAAATCTGCACAGCTCTCCTGACACTTCTGTTAAAAATCTGCTCGCCAAACCAAAAGCTTAATCTGGGTAATCTCCTTTCCAGACCCTCCTCATCAATAATGATTAACTAGAGACCATCGTAAAAACGTAATGAATAATTTGCATTCTAACTGCTTAAAAGCCCTGCATTAGCTCATTTATGTCATACTGGTGTCTCACGCTTAAACTGAGTTGATGCTGTTTGTGATGTAATTTATAGACGCTCCCTTTTCAGCAGCGTCAGGAAAACTAAGCCAGGAAAACTAAGCCAGGCCAGACTGACTTCAGTATAAACATGATCATTTATACATATATTATTATACATATTAACATTTTGCTCCATCGGTGAAAAAAAATGTACTGAAGAAAGAAACCACACCTGCTAAGGTGAATCTCATTCTCCGGCTAATGATGTGTTAAGGTAAAACCAGAGGAAACACCTGATGCAGATTTCTCTGCAGATCTCAGTTCTGATAATAAAATACAAAATACTTACTAAAAGTTCTATACTGCTGCCGGGTTTCTTCAAGAATTCCCAAAAAGGAAAACTCAACACATATTTATCATTTACACCTAAAAATGTATCTAAAAGGCAATAAGGTTATGTATATCGTCGCTGTCCGAAGAAAAACAAGTATCACCAAAATAGCAACTTTACAGGAGAGGCCAAAACCCAATTTAATTCTAATGTGCGTCAATGGAACCAGACTTTTTCCAAATGATCTTTGCGCCATTTCTGTTCCTCCAATCATCATGAAATACACACACAGTGTAAACAGCAGCTCATGTGATCCAATGATACATAAAAGTAAAAATCGCCAAAAATGGAGATACGTTTTTCATTGGACAGCAACGATATGTGGATTTTTTTGTAATCCTGTTTTTGATCTAGCCTGTAATCTGATTACTGTCTTTATTACTGTAACTGTAACACAATATGGTTACATCCCTTTTGTTTCCTGATGACCTATCACTGTTACATGTAGTCCAGTACTACTCAACCTTGTTTCATAAACACACTCCTTATGTGCTGCTGAACTGGTCACCATGCATGAACAATCAAATTCTGGCAGATTTATCTTCCACTGATTAACACAGACGTATGTGGCTATTGCCTCCATGCTCTGGTTGCATTTTAGAGATACTCTGTATGCTTTGGGAAGGCAAACTAGCGGATGTGATATATGGGTATATACAAGGACGTTTGCAGCAGCATTCACACTTGAACATTCTAATGCCAAGTTTAAATTCACCACAACATTCGGCTCCGGATGCCATACTATGTAGGCACATACCATCACAACGTTTTTCTGTAATCACCACCACTGAGTTCCATGCAGATAGAGGCAGTGATGTTTTCCTGTATATCCTATGGGGTTGAGTCATCATGACTGTTTTTAGGAAGACACTCCTTTGTTTAGACTGGTCAACCAGAGTTTCATCTTCATTGCCCTTGCTGGATGGAAGGACTGGCCATCCCAGGAGACCAAGCAAACCAGAACCAGACCACCATAAACAAGCATAAACCAGTTTGGACAACATAGCCTTCATGCCGGTCTGAGATATTTGTTGTCCACAGTGCTGTGAAAGTGATTATGTAAATTGGAGTTAAAAGAGATTTTTTTTCTGCCTCTATAAATCTTGTTATCATTTCTTCAGTCTAAATCTGCTTCCATCACCTTTTGTCACATCTCATTTTCATCAATAGATCAGCCTTTCCAAATCATCTTTTATTTCTGGGGGATGGGTGCTTTTTCATTTCCTGCCTTTCTGTTAACATTTTCTGATTGAATTTCACAAAATTCACAAAAAAACCGAGCCCACTACTGTAACACGATTCAGGGTTATTTCTCGGCTTTGACGGCGAGAGGACGAAGATGAATCGCCTTAATGGAGGGCAGCCTGCCAACAGACAGGTGTTCACTCCATTAGTGCTCTGCGGGAAACCAATGACTCCCTGTAAAGGTTCCCGGCCAACCTTTCAGTTACCCTTGAATTACGGTGAGGTGAGCAGAGTGGCAGAAAAGCACAATGTTCAGGCACCAGGAACATTTCTACTTCAAAGCATAATCATGTTTGGAATCAAAGATTTTGACCATTTTACATGCACTGTTTCAGAAACAAATGGGCTTGCTATTTGAGTCATACTTAAATTGGTGTTGCTGTTCCTTCATCCTAAAGTGTCCAGCAAAGCTCTGTTTCTGTTCCTACATCCTAAAATGTCCAGCAACGCTCTGTGGTCTGATACTGAAGGGCCACAGGACAGCTGACACATACTCTTTACCAACAGAAGGAATAAGGTGCACTATAAGGGTAGGTTTTCTGGCTATTGAGTCTATAGACAGAGTGTCCCATAAGCACTATTTCGATGGGGTTATTTGTACATGGGATGCTTAAATGATGTATGAATTTCTACATGATCACTTTAGGCCTCTGTGGCACAATGGCAAGAGTGTTGGCCCTATTATCATAATATTAAAAGTTTAACCCTTTGTGGGTTGACTCACCACCATCACAACAATAATGAAGCACTTTATTAACTACACGAAATGATGTGTCAATTGCAAAGAAGGCAACTCGGTTCATTAATGACTTTTTAAGCCGATTTTTAAGAATGAAAACAAGCCCAGTGTGTGGAGTTCATGAAGCTGTATCTGAAAATCACGGATCCTTCCTGTCTTCCTTTCAGTATTCCCAAACCTGGTGCTTGTATAGTAAGGTTTTGCTGTTGTTCATGCTGATTTTAATGTAATTCATGCCTTTTTTGTTCATCATCTTGTCATCACTGCCTCTTGAGAATTCATCTGGAGAGTTCTGCTTATGGACATATACTTTTTTAAAAACAAACATGCAGTTTTGGCTCTTAATTAATTACAAGACATAGAAATTAAAAAAAAAATAGAGCTAAGCCCAGTGGTTTGACTCACTGAAAAGGGTCAGAATGCTTATCCCTACTATCTAGGATTGGATAAGAAAAGTTATGCGTTCTTGTTATGCTTTTTGTTGCTGTTGTAGTTTTTCAAGTGTGTAAATTATGCAGATATCCAGTCGTAATTTACTTACTTTACAGACATACAGTACTGTCCTGGGCACCTCTTAGCACATCTTATCTTAATACTGATGTTTGTGCTTGTAAAAACATATTTCATTAATATACTGTATTAAATAAACATAATTACAGTATATTACATAATTACAAGTACCAAGAATTTCTTATTTGCAAAGAACAAAACAAAACAAAACAAAACAAAACAAAACAAAACAAAACAAAACAAAACAAAACAAAACAAAACAAAACAAAACAAAACAAAACAAAACAAAACAAAAGCCAAACCAGGTCCTGGATGATAACTTGAATACCAGGCTCTGTGATGTGGAGAGGCTTGGGAATGGTTCAATGAACACTCTGACATGTAGAATTGCTACTGATGCATTAAAATAATTTATATTTTTTCAAATATTAGTTTTTCAGGTAGAAATAAATGCTCACTGCCTCCATAAACATCCTTGTATTTCTAAATTTCCCAGCTGCGTAAAATGTTTGCACCATGTTGCAAGCCTATACATTAATTTGAATAAGACTTTACTGTAATTACAGTAAACCTTGAACTCTTTTTAAAGAAGTCAAAGACTCTGTGACCGACAAATATTCATCTCTTAATTTTGTAAACCTATCGCTGCCTCAGTTCTGCCTCAGGCTCTATGGACGATATTCTTGCGTTATATAATATGTTTTTCTCACTCTGGATCAGGGGAGGGGAACTGAGGGCTGGAGTAAAACACAGTTTGGGGATGACACAACAAGCAACACCTAGTAATCAACTGCTGAGCTGAGTCAGGTGTGTTTGAGAAGGGAAAATCACCAAACTGTGCAGGAATCTGGCCCTCCAGGACGGGAGCTCCCTACAAGTGTTCTGGAGCGTGGAGTTCTACAGGGTAGAATTATCTCAAATCAATCCCGCCTAACGCAGTACCTTGTGTTATTGACCCACAGCTAGCTCAGCCATTAGTTAGATCTACAGCATTCCCAAATATGTTATTGCCACATTTCAAATTTTTCAAACCGGATCTGATTCTCCTGAATCTGCCACTTCTAGTACATATTGTATCTTGTAGTAATGCCATGCAAACTGTGCACTCTAGTACACCATCCAGGTATTGAGAGTACACTAGATGCTGGTTAATTTTACCGTGTAAGCACATTACTTGTGTACACGAAGTGGCTACAGTAGTGCTGGAAACACAGGATGAGAGAAACAGTGAAAAAAGGAGACAGGAAAGAGAAACATTTGAGTCCAGTGAAGCATCTTCTAACTATAAGTGGATTGTAAATGATAACCTGCTTTGAGCCAAACCACTAGCAGTGACTCATGGCTAACCACAGAGAGAGTGAGAGAGAGAGAGAGCCAGAGAGAGAGAGAGAGAGAAAGTGATCCAAGATGAGACGTCTTCATTTCTCGTGTCACGCTACGGATACGGATGAGAATAAGAGTGTATTCGTTTATCTCTCACTTTAAATAAACTCCGCGGAGACTCCGTGTGCGACGGAGTGAAATTGGAACAAATTCACCTGAGGAAGACAAAGCAGAGATGACAGAGTGTGGCTGCAGGAGAGCAGAGCCGAGGCTGAATCTGAAGCACAGCTGAGACATCCTCATATCAACGCTTTGTCTCCAATTTTTTGGTGTCAAAGCAGATTCAGTGCATATCAGCAATGTGAGAAACAGCAGAACCTGGAGCCAGACAGCATCACACAGTCACAGTAACATGCACAGAGCAAGAGAGAAACACACCCACATACACATTCACTCACACTCAGCCTTAAAACACATGTGCAGGAGATGCTCTTGTCTACAATGACTCACAAGAAGTGTCAATAGTGCAACCCAAATTGGCATGAGGCATTACGAGAATGTCACATCCTGTCTTGCCCCTGCTTGTCTCTGGTTTTCTGTTTCTGTCTCTTTTTCTCTTGTAATTTCCACGTGCCTTCTGTTTTCCTGTGCCATGTGCTCTGTTTGTTTTGGTATACAGCTCCTCCTGTCTCTCCTTCCTTGTCATGCCCCTCACCTGTCTCTTGTTTGTAGCTCCACACCTTCCCAGGTGTTCCTGGTTAGCTTTTGTGTATATCAAGTTCAAGTGGTTTTATTTGTCATTTCAACTATATACAGTGGTGTACAGTACACAGTGAAACGAAATAACGTTCCTCCAGGACCAAGGTGCTACATAGAACAATAGACTACTCAATACAATACAACATAAAGTGCACGTGTGCCAGTGCGCAAGACAATATACTATAAATACACACGACCATTTACAAGACAAACAATAAATACAGGGGAGGGGAAACAGTGCAGTCGGCCCCAAAGTAGTGGGAGCAGTAAGGTGCAGTTGTGGGTATTTGGTGTAAATGTAAACATTAGACACTGTAAACACTGTACTTTGAATTTAGCAGCAGTACTAAGGTTATCCAGTATATATACAGGGAGTATATATACCCTGTTGTTGCCTTTGTGCTTGTTTGGTGTTTTATGTCCATGTCTGTTATTTTGTATTTAATTTTTTTTCACCATCTGCACACATTGCATAACAGAATATTACAGAATTCTCATGGGCTGAATATATATTAACAGATTTTAATATCAGTATTAAATAGTGTCCACCGTTTGCCTATGTTCCAGCTTTGATTGCTTTCAGACGTCTTGCTGTCTGTGTTTCAATGAAATCTGCAGGGATTAATTTCTATACCTCCAAAGTTCAGTCTAAGAAGTTTGTTGCATTTTTTGTTTCTCCTGTTCCAAAAAATCCCAAAATCATTCAGTGATGTTGAGGCCTGAGCACTGGGGTGGGCAGTTTATTGTTCATGGAACACTTGCATCTTCTTTATTAGATTTGTAAATGCTCTTCGTTGTCCCCTTTACTTATCTGTAATTCCTTATTAATCTGCCTGAAAGCTATACTGTCCAGTGTTCCCTCCACCTGCAAGACAAGGCTTCTGTTCACTACCTGGTGAAAAAAAAACCCTCTAGCAATCTCTGGGTAAGAGCATCTGCCCAATGCCATAACTGTAAATGTACACATGCTTACAGGCCCTTAGTGTCAGGCTGTCTTCTCTCAGTGGAACAATGAAAAGAAGCACCTGTGGGCTATTTGAAATCTAAAGAATGTGCACAGCTTGATTTTATCTTACATCTCAAAGATGAAAGATTTAGGTACTGTTTATCTGATGGTGACAGTACTGGTGGTCTACTGGGTCTTACTTTTAGACTTGCTTTCCTTATGCATGTGGATTATCTTATATCTACTATCCTTAGAAATATAATGTGAAAGCAAAGCAACTTAAATGCTAACAGGAATTATATAAATGAATGGTGGTCTAGGAATGTTGCACATTACTAATCATCTAGTTTACTAGTGGAAGAGTGTAGAAAGTGATCATTACAGATCACTGGTCAAAGTAGTCCATCTTATACTTATACACCTACATAGGGAGAACTATAGGCCTCAGTCTCCCATACTCCCAACTTGAGCCATTTTCGGCTGTATGGTAGGACTGATCCTGAACTTAAGAAGAACCAAGCATGAGTGGTATATCTGGTGCGTTTCAGCATTGATGCTAAGCTTCTACTTTTGAGGTAGACCTAGGGACTTAGTAGTCCTTCTTGACTTTGCGAGGAGCTTCTGTGATTTCATTGTCCTGGCTTGTGCCTCCGAAGTGTCCAAAAAGATTGAGATGAGAGCACTATTGATGAGTAAGTGGATGAGGAAAGTGTTTTAAGGTTTCTCATCAAGGAAATGTTAAGAAAAGTCGAGGTCAAGCAGAAGAAAGAGAGACACTCAGAGAAGTGTGTAGAGTTTCCTGTGCAGACGATGTCTGGGATGTCTCCAGCTTGGTGGGTTTGTGGTTAGCAAGGTCATAGGATTTGAGATGGGGTTGAGGTCATGTAGAGTCACTCTGGCGATTAAGCTCTCCAAGCAGGATCAAGGGACATCAGATCGTCAGGAAATGAGCTGAGAACTCAAGTTTATCAGTTG
The DNA here is from genome assembly GCA_024036415.1 of Prochilodus magdalenae. Classification (NCBI taxonomy): domain Eukaryota; kingdom Metazoa; phylum Chordata; class Actinopteri; order Characiformes; family Prochilodontidae; genus Prochilodus; species Prochilodus magdalenae. Next base: position 377,292 of record JAMWET010004337.1, read on the forward strand.
CTGAGAGGACTAGATTATGATGATATGTATTGTATAGGTTTGGTAACAGCAATGTGAAGCTAGTAGGAAAGAAGGAACGTCCCGGCAGAATTAATGTGCAAATCTGTCCCTCCTCTGTTACGAGGCTGTAGAGAATAAAACGGCAATGCAGAGGGCACCAAGTGTGGATGTGTTCTCTGGGGGGTGATTTAAGTTTCTGTAAGTAACAAGAAGTGCCGGGCAAGTGTATGAGGAGGTGATGAAGTCAGCTTTGTTTACAGTCCAACAGTGTCAGAGGCATCTGGCTGCTAAAAGTTCCACAGCAGAGGGCTTCGCAAGGTAGCTGTGACCTGTAATGGGAGGTAGTACAGACTGGGACCTTCCATGTGGTTAGCTAACACATGTTTAGCAAGCATATGGTTAGCAGAGCAGTGACAGAGTCGGTTCATTCGAGAGAAGGCAAATATGACTGCATACAGTCCTCCTGGATAGACTTCCACAGGTAAACTCTCCTGTTATAAAGTGAGGCTTTGTGCAAAGAGGCAGATAAAGGGGATCCTCAAAGAAAAGAAGGGCACCCCAGCTGATCAGTTACCATCTTCTAGTTTCATTCCAATCACAGTAAAAAGGGTACTAACGAATATGTACAAATATATATGAAATATATAAATACAAAAACAATAGATACTAGGATTAGCAAGAGTGCAGGATATATTTTACCTCAGTTTTCAGACATTAGTACACCATGCTTTGAAGAGTTTAAACTAAGCTATAGTACTAAAATGATGGGTTCCTTCTAAACTGGTACAAATTTATTTTTATTATGAGTAAATCAGGGTACTTAACTGCCAAGCACTGAAACTGAATACTCTTTCTCTCTCTCTTTCTCTCTCTCTCTCTCTCTCTCTCTCTCTCTCTCTCACTCTCTCACAGACACACCACACACACACACGCACTCACAGACACATGCACACACACACACAATGTGCCTAAACTAGAGTTTCTTGCTACTGTATACTGTATATTATATATTATATATATATATATATATACACATATACAGGGTTTGGACAATGAAACACCTGGTTTTAGACCACAATCATTTATTAGTATGGTGTAGGGCGTCCCTTTGCGGCCAATCCAGCGTCAGTTCGTCTTGGGAATGACATATACTGCGTCCTGCACAGTGGTCAGAGGGATTTTAAGCCATTCTTCTTGCAGGATAGTGGCCAGGTCACTACGTGATGCTGGTGGAGGTTCGTCCTTCTTGGTGGTATGCTGACATTACCCTGGATACCGTGGCTCTTGATACATCACGAAGACTTGCTGCCTTGGTCACAGATGCGCCAGCAAGACGTGCACCAACAATGTGTCCTCTTTTGAACTCTGGTATGTGACCCATAATGTTGTGTGCATTGCAGTATTTTGAGCAGAACTGTGCTCTTACCTGCTAACTGAACCTTCACACTCTGCTCTTACTGGTGCAATGTGCAATTAATGAAGATTGGCCACCAGGCTGGTCCAATTTAGCCATGAAACCTCCCACACTAAAATGACAGGTGTTTCAGTTTCATTGTCCAACCCCTGTATATATATATATATATATATATATGAGTGGACAAAATACGCTTCACTAGAGTGTGTTTATTACGCAGAAACATTATTGCAGACAAATTATTATGTCAAATGAAATTCACAGGATTGCTTTAGAATGAATACGATGTTGATTGACCCTAATCATATCCGTACACAGGGCTTAAGAAATACAGAGGTCTAAAAACTGAGCTGCCTATAGGGGGGGTTTGGGTGCACTAGCTATTCATTTTCACTGCAGTAAAGAACTAATGATAGCATATAAAATTAAGGCTGCTTATAAAGTTGTTGGTTTTTTTTACTGCAGTGAAAATAAATGGCTAGTAAATAAAACGTTCAGGTTCTTAAATTACTGTTAGCAGGTCCAGCAGCTTTTAAAAGCTAGAAACCGGTGGGAAAAACCTAAAAGCAAATCTGTATGTCCCTGGGTATACCTGTTACCTCGTTCTCTGATCCTGTTTCCTGGCCATAGACGAAGACAACAAGAGCTTTTTTACTCTGAAAGGTTTCAGAGTCAGGGCTGGTTGCGCTGAGGTAATAACCAGTTACTTTATCATGCTTTCTTGAATGAAGCATCCGAGGCATAGTGGCATTTCTTTGGGGTTTCAAACTACACTTAAAATAAGAACAACTGGATGGGCAGTGGCATGGATGAAGCACAACATAGTTGTAGCAACAGACTTTTTCATTCATTTACTCTTTCTGGTCATCCCTCTTGCTCTCTCGTGCTCTTAAGGCTCTGTCTGCAGAGCCACAGTACCACATCTGAGCTCGCACAACCTGAAAGTGGGGGTCTGAAGTGTGCTGCTGTAGCTCTGCAGTTGGATATAATTCGCACAATAAAAATGAGGCACCGTTGCAGTTCCTGAAGGCATATTGTCAGTCTCTGTAGCCTTTTGAATAGCACTGAACTAAACAGCCCACTAGTACGATTCTGGTTACCTGTATTACTTCAGCAGATTCAAATGCCTGTCGGGTTTGTTGGCATAATCAAAGATAAAGGTTAGCATGAATTATTAATGCCGATAAATTTAGACTGATATGGGCAATATTTACTGAGCTACATATACTGAATAATCTGTGATAATCTATCTCACTCATCTTGAATATTCTCACACAGTTCCTGCCAATGGTGCTGACACTAACAGGACAACTCATGGAGGTCATCACTCCTCTGCATTCATGGCTCCACACATGTCGGACAATCCATCGGTTCTCCCTCTCTGTGGTTTGTGTAAGTCTCTCAGATCCTTCATGTCGCTGGTGCATGCCTCCTTCTATCTACTGCTGCCAAAAGTATGCTATGCTAATATCTGCTGACATGGCTCACAATTTGTCAATAAGACAATCCTGCTTCCCTGAACTCTATGGTGCGACCTCTCTCCAATTCTTCAAACGGCCTTATTTGCTTTCTGACTTCTCTCTGAGATATACTTTGCTTGCAAAGGATGCTACCAACACCACATTACGAGTCAAAATGGAGAGCATGGGCAACATGAGGTCTGTCCATGAGCATAGTCCAGTATAGTCTGCTTAAAGGGGAACCACAGCTGCAGATTTTGGGATTCAGTCTGCACTACTATGTGTGCTTTGAAAAGTCAAACTGCAAAATATGGTAACAGTGTAAATAGAATCATTTATTAGGTGCCATTTTATATCAAGGCTACCCTTTTAAAAGCTTTATTATACAAATTATTATTGATCAGCTTATAAATACTGCAAACTCCATAAACAGTTGTAACACATATGATAACCAACACTAACCTGCTTCCTGCCTAATAGTGTGCCCTCGTTCATCTATATTGTTAAACTTCAGACCTCTGCTGGTTACTTATCTCACTTTTATCTCACACCATGTGATCTGAATCCCAGTCTAGATAGCAAATGCTGAGCTACACCAATAAGAGTCCTTGGACAATGCTCCTAACACTGCACTGGCCTACCTGTAAAACGTATAACCTTGTCAGCGAAATGCCAAAATGTAAATTTAAATATCTAAAATATATTTATATTGACACAATAGAACAGCCACTATTGCACTTACAAAGAACAGATATAATTTTGTAGATGTTTATATTAAAAAACTTAATTTTGTCATTAATGTTGTCATTAATTTCATGTTGAAGTAGAACTGGTTCAAAATGACTTGACGTAAATGAAGGGACCTGTGTAAATGGTCCAAAAATTATTTTAAGTGATTGAAAGCACCAGTAGAGTCCAATAGTCCAGACTGACTTATAAAGTTATATTTTGTATATCATCATTGTCCAAACATAACCATGTATCTTCACTGAAATTAAATCTGGCTTTTGCCGGTTACAAGTATCTCAGAAATGGTAATTTTCTAGAAGACAAAAACCTAATTTAATTTCAGTGTAAATTAATAGAACCAGATTTTCCAAGCATTTTGAGCCACTTCTGTTGGTCCATTCATCTTAAATTGTTTTACACAATTTAAAAGGAGGTGCTGTGTTCGAATGACATGAGGCATAACAGTAACAATCTACAGTAGATATATATATATATATCTTTAATCTTGAATATATGTATCTTAAACCTTCTACTTCCCCTAAAACCATTTATAATACAAAAGCTCAGTGTTACTGCTATATCTGAGCAGAGGCTGACAGATTAAGACCAAGGACCACTCACACTGACACTGTTTAACTACTTCTACTTTGCACACACACACACACACACACAGTACAGAGGGCCACTTACTGTGAAGATGTGTCAGCTTCTCATGTTAATCTCTTTCTTGCTCTCACACTCATCTATCACAAACTGTCTATCTCTCTCTCTCTCTCTCTCTCTCTCTCTCTCGCACACACACACTCACACCCACTAACACACACACACACACACACACACACACACACACACACACTTACATAAAGCTACTGCCAATACTCTCTGGCTCTCTCTCCCGCAGCACTGCAATATGTTTCTCTTATCCACAGCAAGAACAAAGCGTAAACAAACTACGTCAGCCGATCGATCTCATCAGTTCATAACCTTTTCAGCTCCTTTTCACACATCTCTGGGTTTTTTTGCCCTTTTCTGGTTCTTTCAATACTCAGTTCAATAAGCTAATTGTCCTTCTTTTACAGTGTCTGCGTTTTAGGACATCAATGCTATCGACACGCGCGCTAATTTGTTTTTGACGCTGCCTTGTGAAGCTCTGAAGAAAAGCTAACGGCCTAAAGCTTTTATTTACCTGCATCTGTTTAAGGGAGCTGATTAGGGATGAATCTCTCTCCCTTTAGAAATGCACAGTAGAGAATAAAGCAGAAGGTTTTGTTTACCCCACTCTTTACTCTCTCTGACAGGTTTAGCACATTTTGGTCTTCATTAATTAGGAATTAATTTAAATGTTCCTTTGAGCAAAAAAAAAAAACTCTCAGGGCCCAATGTACAAAGCCTTCTGTGCCATATATACACATTAAATATGCTCCTCTTCCTAATGTATATGCATTTGAGGGTGGGCCTTGCAAAACGTAAAGGGATCATGCAAAAAAGGTAGGTGGAGATATTACATGTGACTATGATTACATATTTTGCATAGTTCAATAAAGTTTGTGCAACTTGTGGGAACCAGTCATAAATTTGCATTTGTGCCTATGAAGACGTTTTGTAGAAAGACAGCCACGTTGAGGGAAGCAATTTGTAAGACGGCACCACCTGTTGAATTCAGACTGCAAACAATAGGGCACAACATATGATCAATAAATGTACAATCTCTCTTCCTTCCTCTTCACTCCTGACCAGTCTAGAAGCAATCTTGCCACAGGTTCAACATCAAACTTCATTTATCACCAATAATCCTGCTCCGACAATGGTGTTAACTCTTGTTTTGTTTTATTAATCACTTCTTTTGTTCAATACTGAATGTCGATTCTTGCTGAGAGCAAGCTGCAACAGTTGTTTTATTGGTTCCTTGCCAGGAGCTTCAGCCACCACTGTGAGTACTCCTCCATAGGCTACCTGTTCCTAAATGGTGTAACCTCTTTAACTGGCTACCTGGCCTTACATGATCTACTTAAAAGCAGATCCTTTAACACAACTGACAAGAAATTAGAATATGGGTGTCGTTAACGTGATTTGAGCCAGAAACCAGATTTGGACTACACATGTGTAGAAATGTACATCGTTGCTGCTACTGTTTTACAGCAGCTACCTGCCTGGCCTGTTTAGAAAGTGCATGTGTGGAAACAGATCAAGGGAGTTTGTTTTATTGCAGCCAAATGAAAATATATTCTTATCAAAGGAAAGAACTTGAAGCCAAATACTTAAAACAGCAACAACCATGTATGTATTCATTCAGATCGAAAATAAATGCTAGCACATTTAAGTGTACTCTAAAGGAGAAGGTAGCTATAATTTCTAAATTCTCTGGACTTGCATACATGTGCTAAATGAACGTGACTTTCCCTCTGAGATTAATGAAATGATCTACCTAAATTGGGTTTCCAGTTCAAACCGGGTACTGACAACACATCAGGGCAGTGCTATCATGTTAGATTGATCCAACTCGAAGCTACAGTCGCTCATTATCGGCTCTTGATGCACAAAGTTTTACATTTACATTTATGGCATTGAGCTGACGCTCTTATCCAGAGCAACTTACAAGGTAGGTCAATGTGGTGTTAGGAGTCTTGCCCAAGGACTCTTATTGGTGTAGCACAGCATAGTCACCTCCACCAACCGCACCAAGTTGTACTGCATAATGGGACGGATTGGAGCTACCTGGTTAGCATGCTAACCTCAGCAGATATCTTACTTCTTCTCATTAGGTTGATAGCTTCAGTTCACTAAACTAAAACAAAAAATCCTACTGCTTCTTTAACAATGGCAGGCTTTAGGTGATGAGGTCTGAGCTTTAACACATGCTGAAAGAACCATCAGAACCATTTACCATCAGAATAACACTGTTTAAACTCCAGGGACAAAAAGTACATCTGTAAATCTGCCATGATGCAATATGCAAACCGCAGAATGGTTTTATTAACACCACTATATCTTCATAACTACACTTCCCTTTCCTCTTTTGTTTTGAGCTTGCTGACGGCTCCATTATTAACACTCCATTGTTATGATAAGCTGCAGCCTGATCAGGAGGATCTCTCTTCTCTCTCAGGAATGGCTGCTGTAAAGGTAATGCTACAACTAACTCATCTGAAAGAGAACAGGTCGCTATTGTTGGCAATAACAGTTTTAGCAATAGTGTAAGGGATCACACTGATCTCTCTTGCTTGGAGAAGCTGTTGTTGACCTACGGCTAGTCTGATTGACCACTCTGCTGTCAAATAGCTGTAGGATTAACATTAGCAACCTGATCAAGAGGATCATTCTGTTCTCTCAAGCTAGGAGTACCTGCTGCAGAGCTAAAGCTAAGTGGCTAATCTGGTTGATAACTGCAGTCAAGTAACTGCTGTAGAGTTCAAGTTAACAGAGTAATGTTCAGGATATCTGTCCTCTCATGGATAAAGCCTCAGCACAGTCAGCAGAGAATTCACAGACTAGTAAATGTAACAGATGCATGATGATCATCCTGCAACATCGTCTTCCTACACCCAGCAAGTGAAAGACACGCAACACACTCTCAGAGTGTTAGGGCTGGACACTGGAAGAGAAAAGCGTGACTCAGTGGTTTGAGTCATGGTGGTTTTGGTAGAGGAACGAGATGTAAATTATGGATACGCACAGAATAATGTACGCTGAAGGGATTTTGAGCTCAAGCCTGCAGGTGACTGGGACTGAACTGCAGCTGCTCTTTTACACGCACACACAACCACCCTTTCTCTCTCACTCTCTCTTTACCTGCTTTCCTGTTTACCATTTATCTTTTTTTCCTTTCACTTCAGACTAACATGAACTGGCTAACAGTGCACTTGTACTGTATATGCTGAGAATAGTTAAGACCATAAAGAAGAAAGAACATAAGAACATAAAATGACCTAAAGCAGATTAATTTGGTGTATATGCATATAAATGTGCACTTTTCACCTTTCCTATGTGCACTCTTACTCTTTCTTCCTATTTATGTTTCTATTTCTATAATTTTCTTTTTTACTCTGTTTCTCCTTCTGTTTTTCTCTGTTCTTTCTCTCATGCACATTGTGTCTTCCTATTTAATCTTCTCCCTGTCTCTCCCCTCCTACTCAATTTCCCTCTTTCTCTCAGACACATTTCTCTCTCTCTGTCTCTCTCTCTCTCCCTCCCTCCCTCCCTCTCTCTCTCTCTCTCTCTCTCTCTCTCTCTCTTTCTCTCTCTCCTTCTGTCTCTCTCTCTCTCTCTCTCTCTCTCTCTCTCTCTCTCTCTCTCTCTCTCTCTCTCTCTCTCACTGTAAAGGACTCTGATGAGTCTTTGATGCAGTGAGGATTCTGCTAATTGGGAAGTCATGTGCAGTAGAGGTTTGCTACCTGCTGGTTCCTCTATATATCATTCAGCCGGCGCTTCTTTCATTCTCCCTGCGTGTGCATAAAAAACACTCTCACACAAACAACCTGCTAGTGAATGAGTCAAGCTCATATTTGGACACAAGTGAGAAGTGGGTACGATTTCACTCTCAGGAACAGAATGAAATACAGTGCAAGCGAAACTGCCCTGCAATTTCAGAAGGTCTGTGGGAAGGATGGAAGAGAAATTAACTCTAAGAGTTTTGACATATACAGATGTGCCAGGTGTGGACGCTTTAAGGGCCCATTCAACATCTCTCCTCACTATTTCTGTCCCTGGTGTGTACAGTTCAAATGTGTGGCTGTATTCACTGACAGTGGTCATGAGTATTTTTACATGGTCATTTTGTAACCTCGGTCTATGATTAAAAACAGTTCATTCAAGGCAGGTATATGCAAATAACATATATTCTGAATTCTGGCCCTGTGCTGTGCGTTGTTGCACTCCAATAAATCTGCTACAGGTGGTTTACAGTCCACATTATTTTAACAGGAGTAGTGGGTGGGCCTACATTGCTATAGGCTGAATCAGTGGGGCTAAACTGCTATATCCTGAATGCACAAATAGTTTACAGGACTATCCCACTATAGACTGAATCAACAGAGCTGAACTGCTGTAACATAACCAACCAGGGCTACACTGCTGTAGGCTGAATAAACTGGCCAGATTGCTATACAGTAAATAAACAGGGCTAAACTACTGTAGGCTGAATAGAACGGGGCTAATCTGCTCAAGGCCAAATGAATGGGCTAAATTGTTGTAGGCTCAATGAACAGGGCTAAACTGCTATCAGCTAAACAAACAGGGCTGAATTACTATAGGCTGAATGAACAGCAGTAGATTGCTGTAGGCTAAATCTACTGGGTTGAACTGCGGTAGGCTCAGTAAACAGTCCTACATTGCTGTAGGCTGAATGAATGGGGCTAGAATGCTGTAGGCTGAATGAACAGGGCTAAACTGGTATAGGCGAAATGAACAGGCTAAATTCCTGTAGGCAAATAAATGAATTTGTAGGCTGAATAACCATGACTAAATTGTTACAGGCCAAATGAATGGGACTAAATTGCTAAAGGTGGGATAAAACTGACTTAACCTGAAGGGGCAATGATAAACTGCTGTAGGCTGGATGGATGGCCAATGGCAATGTGTTGAACTTTTTCAAAATTGCCTTTTCCAGCTGAAATTATGCAGGACAGGCATTTTTAGCCTTAGACTTTAATCTGATTCTAAAACCTCATTATCATTTTATGCTGGATTTAGATAGCAACCCATTTTATACTGCATTTAGATAGGAAAACCATTACACAATTTGAGTAGCTTTAAATCTACATGAGGTCAAATTGATTCAATTGCAGTTGTCTGATTGGATGTCCTGTACAGTGTCTCACTAGATTCCAATAACTTATCAACATATCGCCTGCAGTAACAACACTCCATGTCGCTTCAGTTAGAGGAAACGGTGAGGCTAAACTAGTCTATGCTGAAAGAAGGTCATAATATAATAATATATATAATAATTAAAAAAATAAAATCAACTGAAAAATGATTTAGGAATTTAATCACAGTCTAGGACCCCACAGAGAATTCTAGAATGATACACAGTGTGAGATACTGATGCCTCTGTTTAATCTTATGGGCCCAGAGGAAGAACTGAATTCAGTTTGCCTGAATTGAATTAAATGTACCAAACAAGCTGCTCTCGTCTGGAAACCTCAGCCAAAGACAAACCTCACATTGCACCAGGTTTGACGTATGGAGACAAATCGTGATTGCTCCTTGGCACAGATGAAACCACATGTGTGAGAGAGTAAGGGCGCACTGCAGAAGGTCCATTAGAAAAGATTAGGAACTGAAAAAAAAGCTCTAAATGGATATAAAGCACACTCTAGGACTTTCAGCAACACGTGAACAGACCAAGTACATCTCTGTGAGATGTAAAGTGGGGCAACAAGCAAAAACAAAGCCCAGAACAGGGACAGAGGAATGGAAAGAAGAAAAGAACACACAGACTGAGAGAAAGTAACAGGAAGAGAAAGAATGAAACAGAAGGACATTAGAGAAAAAGACAGAACTGAAAAAAAAGACATGGAGCATGGGAAGGAGAAAGAGGATAAGGTACAGAACATAGACAGACAGAGCTGGATAAAGTATAAGGATAGAATGAGAGAAATAGGGACAGAGACAGGGGATACAAAAAAGGAAGAGAGCTGGAGGAACAGTGTGAGAGAAAGAGTGAGGGAAGCTATGGGACAGAAGTGCATAGTGTGCGGAGAACAGAAATAAAGACAGAACACAAAGTGATAGAAAGTAGGGCGGAGAAAGGCAATGTGATAAAGAGAGAATAAAAAAGGAGCATAGAGAAGGCATACAGGAAAGGGATAGAGAGGGAGGGAGGGAAGAAAATTAAGGGCGGGAAAGGAAAGAGAGATTGTAAGAGAGCAACAGAGACACAATACAATGGATAAACACAGAGATGGATAAAAGGCCAGAAATGAGTGAGACAGAGGAGAGAGAGAAGAAGACTGGGAGCTGGGAGGGGAGGGGAGAGATGTTAAGTGGATGGATGGATGCACGGATGGATGGATAGAATCACCTGAGCGTCACTTGTTTGAGCACTGAAGCTTTGAAAGCATGAGGGGCACGGAGGGCAACGAGACAGAGAGAGAGGGCAAGAGAGAGAGAGAGAGAGAGGAAAGAGGGGGTGAGATGTTAAGAGGGAGGAGGAGAGGGAGCGGCAGTGTCAAATGATGCAAGAGAGCAGAAGACAGGAGACAGGAAAAAAATAAAAAAGGAGAGGAGGAAGAAAAACAGAGGGAAAATCCAACGCAGGCCAAGAGTCTCTCTATCCTACTGAAATATGGATGAGTGGAGTGATTGCTGTAAAGGAGAGAATCAGCTCTGCTGACTGACTTTGATACGACCTTACGTCCTTACTTACACAGACACACACACAGGCACCACGCTAGGACACCCACTCTGGGGCTCTGGGGATTATTGCCGTGGGTAATAAATGTGAGTGTAGGGGTTTCTAATAAAGTGGACAACAACAAGCTAAGGAGTATTTGGACCCATTGAACCATCAGTAAACTTTAAAGGTTAAAATGTTGGAGAAAATGACAGCTGTTTCAGAGAAAGAGCATCAGCATTTTCTTGGTATAATCTCCATAGAAAAGCACTGAAAGCAATTAAACGGGGCACCATGGAGCCGCTGAGCCCAGGGCTAAACTCACCCGGGCCAATGCCGGTGTAGGCAATCAGAAGAATCCTCGGAGGGCCACTAGCATTTAGGGCTGGTTGCTGTGAGCATACGTATTATAGTGTCAGCATGAAGAAGAAGAAGCGGGAAACATTAGACGCAGATGAAGGCTCTTTTTTCTAACACTGCAGCAGTGAGAACTGCCGCCAGCAGCCACACATCCCCTTTACATAGTAGACACTAACGCTGCCCCAAGTACCCCACAGCTTAGCACAGAATAACATAACCAACCCCGCTGCACACATAATGTCCACACCATCCACTATTTACTAGATTTCCAGTGCTTCCCATAGGCCCTTGCACATCCATGGTCACTTGAGCCAACATCTAAACCACAGTGTAACCTCAGGCATATACACACAAGAGCAAATACCGCTATCTATTAACGGTGCATCTAACTTTAACCGCTGCCCTAGTGTTACAGCCTTAGTTTGGTGATTGTCAATTTGTACAGTTGATAAAAATAGAAGATGAAGTTTTCTGCTCCACTGTAACTGATGTAGCAGCTACATTCAGATGTCTATGGACGCTAGTATGTAACTGCTGTGCTATTTAAGGTGGAACAAAACAAAAGCCAGCTTCAGCTTCAAAACATAACAGTATTAAATCCAGTGCGACTGTATGGATCTGACACAACAGGCAAAGCTCTGAGTTCATTACTTTCTCGTTTTACAGTAAAAGCACTTTCCCACCAAGAATCATATGAAAATAGACAGCAGTTGCAAGATCTACCTAGCCTTAGCTGTAGCATATTAACCAACATGCTTTTGTCACATTCAAGATAAAAGTGTTGGCCATTTTATAGTTTAGTTTTTTTAGTTTAGCATATTAATAATAAATGAAAGTAAGAAAGGAAGCATATTTCACCAGGGCATTGGATAATTACAGATTGGCATGGTCTCCCCAGTCTGAAAACAAGCCCCACTCAATGTCATCAAACCCACTCCCACCTTTTCCAGCAAAAGTCAGCTCCAGGCTGCAATGTAGACCTTTTGGCCCACGCCCACTTGCAGTCCTGTATGAAGGTAAATGACATCCAGTGTTTGACTTTATTCAGACTCATAAATCATTTTCTCTGAATGAAAATCACTGCCATATGACAGAACTATTTACAATTGCTTTATTACTTTTTTATTGATTATTTAGCTGTTTCACTCTATGCTATGTTAAACCTCTGCAATGGTACATCAGTTTTCATGTTTCTCCTAATATCTTTTAAAGCATACAGTTATGGGCCTAGCAGAGGGGCTGATATATAGGTCATCTGCCTTTCTCCATGTGTAACTGGTGGACTTGAGTGTCCATCATCTGTCTTTTGCCTGTGATTGGCGGATTTCTGTACCTGTGTATAGTTTCTGTGAAACTGACCAGTGGACGCTTGGAAAGCCCCTAAAAACTCATTATGTAATTATACCTTTCATTCTCCTTTCTGTTGACCCAGAGTCAGATGTGAAATGGTGAGGAAAGTTTACAGCTGGGCAAGTTGCTGCAGTGGCTTTGCAAAGTGCCAATGAGGATAACATATTACACATTTTACTCATTCTTACCAGGACTCAATTCACCAAACCTCATCTACATAAATAAAGCTTTGTTTTCACAAATCCATGATTGTTTCACAATTTTCAGCTTTTGGGCAAAATGATCTCTCTAATAATCTCTCTAATAATTGGGGCCATATTGTAGAGAGTGCTGAGACTGTCCTGATTTTTGTGATATGAAACATGCAGGGATTGTATTTTATGCAAGGTTCTTTAAAGGCAAATTTAAGCATGTATGCAGTAATCACGAAAATGCCCTTAGACCCCAGAGGGTTTATTATGCATGCTAATTACTGCGTGATTATCATCATATTATCATTGACCATCTCCCACATGCACACAGTTATCTACAAACTTCTAGACATTCAGTTGCAAGCCAAAGTTTAAGCACCCCTAGTCAAATTTAATGTTTTGCTCATTTGCTAATAAGTTACACATCTGCTACACAAGACATTTCTGAACAATGCAAAATAACTTTCAATAATTACTGTTTACTTTTACATTTAATGGAGAAAACATACATAAATATGTCTTAAATTGTGATGCATTTCATTTATTGTATATTTTTTCAGAATATTTCTTCTAGAAACTAAATAAATACAAATAGTGCAGAAAATAATTCTTTATTTAAGAGTATTCTCTGTGTAGAATGTCTTAACTTATATTCACTAAGAAAATCAACAAAGCATTCGTTGAACAGTGTCACCCAAAATTTAGCTTGTTGGGAATAATTGTGGTATAGGTCTAAAGGTGTTATTATAACAGATTTACGGTGGTCCCCACAAAGTTTTCAAACCCTATAGGTAAACTTTAAGTTACTTCATAAAATGTTTCACCAAATGCAAAAAAAAAAAGGTACTTTCATCACAACTTCAAACTGACAGTAGACTCTTTGTGTAAAGACAGCCTGGAGAAGAATTCCAACCAGGCAGTAGAGCACAGAGGTGGAAACCTCAAAGTCTAGGACTGTTTCTATCTATGGTGTTGGTGATCTTGTATTCACTGATAGGATCATGAACACAGAACTGTAACAAAAACAATTTAGATGCAAATCTGAAGAATCCACAAAGAAATAATAATGTAAAACCCCGGATCCGTTCTGGTACACCATAAAAAGTGCAAACTATAATCAATTTGTTACAAGTGATTGATTAAGTTTTACTCAGCTCAGAAAATATTTGGAGTCCTAGTCTTTTTAGGTTGAATCATTAAAACACTTTTACAGTGTATGGTTTGTTTAAAAACTACTCAGTAAAGCTACTCAGTTTGATGTTTTGTTTTCGTCCACAATTACTTTTTTTCAGTTTTAATGTGGAACTGTTTCAGTATGAAACAGTAATCCAAATGAATTTTGGTCCCACTGTAGTTAATCAAGAAAAATCTCATATGGATTCATTTTTACCCAAATAATTTATAAGTGATGTAATCTATCACATTCAAAATTCAAACAATAGCGTGCAGCATATCACTAGAGAGTTGTCAAAAACAAAGTGCACAGCCCCTACTTTTCAGTGCTACCAGTCTAGAAGAGACGTTGCAAGTTCAGCATCAAACATCTCCTTTACTTGTCAAGTACTTCTCCAGCAGTGCAGCACACCAGTATCAACATTTGCTCTGTGTCTATTTACAGTTGTGATCAAATTTATTCAACCCCCACTGAAATAAAGTGTTTTGGCCAGTTTGACATTGATTTTGATCATTTCAGTCATCTTATTTACAATTATATCAAAGAGGCACTTATAAATTAGACAAATATAACATAATATTTATGATGGAATAACCACAAATGTCTTTACTGTGCTCACATCATTATCAGTTTTATTCAACCCCCTAGTGACATTATTTTTTAGTACTTAGTACAACATCCTTTTCCAGTTATGACAGCTTTCAAGCGTGCAGCGACTATGGGTATCTTAGCCCAGCAGCATTGCCTTCCACAAGTGTGACCTTGCAGCGACCTATGGGTATCTTGGCCCATTCTTCATGGGCAAAAGCCTCACATTCTTAGGCTTGCGCACTGCAACTGCCTTCTTTAGGTCCCACCAGAGGTTCTCAATTGGATTTAAGTCTGGTGATTGCGATGGCCACTCTAGAATGTTCCAGCCTTTCATCTGGTGGACTTGGATGTGTGCTTCGGATCATTGTCCTGTTGGAAGGTCCAACGTCTAACAAGCCGCTGTTTTGTGACTGACTCCATCACATTTTCCTCCAAGATCTCCTGGTACTGAAGGGAATTCATGGTACCCTGCACACGTTGAAGCTTTCCTGTACCATTAGAAGCAAAACAGCCCCAAAGCATAATTGACCCCCCGCCATGCTTCACAGTAGGCAAGGTGTTCTTTTGTTCATAAGCCTGGTTCTTCCTCCTCCAAACATAGCGCTGGTCCATTGTCCCAAACAGTTCTAATTTAGTTTCATCTGACCACAGTACACTGTCCCAAAACCTTTGTGGCTTGTCCACATGACTTTTGGCATACTGCAGTCGACTTTTCTTGTTCTTTGGAGTCAGCAAGGGGGTGCGCCTGGGAGTTCTGGCATGGAGGTCTTCGTTAGGCAGTGCGCGCCTTATTGTCTGAGCTGAAACTTCAGTGCCCACATCTGACAGGTCTTTTTTCAGCTTAGCAGTCACGCGGGGATTTTTCTCCACATTATCAGGTAGCGCACAGCAGTCGCGGTCAGGATCTTCTTTCTGCCACGACCAGGTAACGTTTCCACTGTGCCCTTTAACTTGAACTGCGAATGATACTTCCGATAGTGTCTCTTGGAATATTTAACAACTTCGCAATCTTTTTATACATTGCCATTCTTGTGAAGAGCAATAACCTCTTCCCTTGTCTTCTGGGCTTGCCTTCACCATGCTTGTAAACACACCAGTAGATGTCTGGAGCTGAGTATCACAGTCCTTTTTAAATCTGCCTAATTGGTGCTTATCATGCTTGATTGCTGCTCGTTGACATCCACAGTGGTTCAATACCTGATTGAAAAAACACTGGAATGAACCTCTGTTCTTAGGAGTGGTAGTCGTAAAGGGGTTGAATAATTGTGTCAATGAAGAAATCACAAAAAGGCCATTTAATACTTTATGACAAAAACAATTAGTTGCATTTAGTTCTTTAACAAGTCCTTGTAAGATTTCATTATGAACACAATTACAAATGTGCACTGAATTCCATAAAACCCTTCGCAGCATTGGGGGTTGAATAAATTTGATCACAACTGTATATCACTTCTGCTGTTTGCTGCCAAATGTGGTTTCTTGGGAATGGGAACAGGCAGGGAGATTTGCTTGCCAGGAGCTTTAGCCATCATTGCGTCTACTCCTCCTTTCATTGGCTACCTGCGGTGTGCAAAATACCCCTTACATTCTGAGAAGTCCCTTGTTGGCTTGTTAATCCAGTGTTGGCTGGCTGCTAACTCATTTGCCACAGTGGTGCAGATGCAAGCTTCAAAAGCCAACATTATGTTTGGTTCAACAGCCCTTCTTCTGGAAATGCTATTTTGTAGTCATATGTTCTTGCACACATTAATTTCGGTCAGAGATCATCTACTCTCCTCTCCTTGGTTATCCTGGGCAGAGTTACTATTGCTAAGGTCTGAATGACCAACTAGATGAGCCAATCCACTATAGCACCACCCTGAGGCAGATCTGTGATGCATTTCGAGGATACTACAGACAGAAGCTCAGAAGAACCGCCCCCCCCTTTAGGGGGTCTAAGAGGTTAATTAGTATTTTACATACCTGCTTAAATGATCTAACTGGAAGTGGCACATTTTTAAAACTATTGGGAAGAGGTTAGAATATACCATCAAAGCAGTGCTTCTTCGTCCTCTCTTGTTGGACTGAAGGCAGGCACGCTGCTACAGTGTCTCACTACCTCTCTTGAGGTACAAAGTGACATGGTGTAAACTTACGGCTTGGGGTAAGCTGCTTAGCATGCTAAGTTCAGGATGTATCTCTGCATAAAACACAAACTCTACATAGACATCAAAACTATTTTCTTGATATTTTTAAAAGCAGTGCATTGTATTGTAGCTATGCATGATTTTCAATAATTCAGTAACTTTATCATCAGGTGAATGCAGGATTCACTTAAACCTAAACTTTCCATAGAATGAATGCAGTTTTCAGTAAGAGCAAAACCAGCCACGTGCCATCCACAGAGTGTATGTATCATTACTGCTGGTATTATTAGCTTGCTAAGAATAGTCAGAGGTGATCCTATGGTGGTCTCTTTCCATTGATGAATGTGGCAGAGTGGGCCTGCAAACAGATGGACAACAATTTGCATCTGTAAACCTACAAATGCACCTGCATGTACCCTCATGGTGGGTCCTTCTGCTTAAATGTTCAGTGAGTGTACATAGAGGCTAGATGATTCTAATAAACAGTACAATTCACATTGTCCCTCGCTGGCTTTTTGGACATTTGTTTGAAATGTGTAAAACATTTGGATGGAAACCCACTGAGAGAGGAAAAAAACAACAGTCTGCACCATACACAACTAAAACTGCGTAAGTAAAGGCCTGGTGAGCCCATCGGCTTATTGGCAAGGGAAAAAAATCAGTGCTGATTTGAAACGCACACTCTATTAATGCAGAACAGGCAGAAACGATAACGGCTCTATCCAAGCCCAACGACAAAGGGCAACAATAAAGAGCATACCATCCATAAAAGCATAATCATAGAGACTGGCTTATTATCTGATGGATGGATGGGGAGAGAGAGAGAGAGAGAGAGAGAGAGAGAGAGGGAGGGAGAGGGGGGATGATATTAAGTGATATTAGACTGTAGGGCTGGCTATAGTCACGATAACACATGCAGTCACGACTCCAAAAGAACCCTCAAAGCTACAATAATGACGGCTGTTACAGTCAGGGGAGGCATATTAGTTTAAGCACTCATGATGTGAGCCCAATGGTTGGGGGAGTGGTCTTTGCAAGGACAGAGTAAGAGAAAGACTGAAAGAGAGAGCAAAAGGACAGATGAGTGGAGATAATGAGCAGTGTCACTGTGTGTTGTTGTGCGTCAGAATGAGACAAAAGCCTTTTTTTGGTCCGCATATCTGCTAGTCCTCTGAGAGCAGAGTGGATGGAGTGGGTTATTACTACTGAGGAGATGCAAGACAAACACTTCAGCTGCAAGAGTGGGAACACTCGTATGTGCAAGTTTGTTTTTATACAGTGTCAAGTTGTGGGGTCATACATATATTCTGTTTTATATAACTGTATATTTGTGTATACACCAACATATATTCAGATACATTTTATATGTATCTCTATACAATGATAACTGAATTATTTGTTCTGTACATGCTTAAAACAGGCAGCAGGACATATTATATGTTACAATTATATATATTAATCTACCTACCTATATGTAATAATAATAGAGTAATATTTTCCATAAATTATATACACAAAGGCTGGCCAAAACCAAAGTTACCAAGCAGATTCAAATAAGCAAATAGTACCGGATAACTACTACAGCAATGAATCTGTTTCAGCTGACAACATTTCCTAAACCCTAAATAATGCAGCAAATAGCTTCTCATTTCTTAAACAAACATGTGGGCAGACATATCCTGTAGTCATGGAAAAGATGCTACTGCCAAATTACTGGCCCATCAGTGTGATCAGACAAAAATGTAAAATGACCATGTTAAAGTCAAACAGTGAAATAGACAACATAACTCATAAGTGTGTCTAATAGTGAAAGTAGACTAGGCTCAACAACATTATGTGGCAAAAAAATACAGTCAGCTGACCACCTGAAACCACTGAATGACCGGCTATTCCATTAATGGATTGTTTTTTTTCTCCATGATGGCATGGACATTCAAGATGACAGCTCCAAGATTCGTCAGGCTCAGATTGTGAAAGAATGGTTCAGGGAGCATGAGGAATTATCTTCACACTTGAATTGGCCACCACAGTGTCCTGACCTTAACACCACTGAAAGTATTTGGGAAGTGCTGGAGAATTCTTTATGGACTGGTTGGACCCCTATTTCGTCAATACAAGATGTTACAAAATTGTTACATATAATAATAAGAATAATGATAAAAAATATTACTACTAATAATATTTTGATAGAGCTCTCTTTATACCATTGACAAGCCAAAGAGACTTAAGTGATAGTAAAAATAATATGTTTTAATGAACCCAGTACACAAAAACAATTTCTAAATACCATGATGATGTATTTTTAATTAAACACTGACTTGAAGAGACACGTTTTTAAATGTTTCTTAAAAGTGTGCACTCAGCTCGACAGTCTTATAGAAGCTGACTAGGAGTTTTAAGTAAGTAAGTGAAAGAGGTATATGTTTTCTGTATCTGTCCAGGACCTGGAGCTATAGGATCAGAGTTGGAACATAAACAGACAGGCATTCTCTGAAGCAAGCTGGTGCTGGATTATTTAGAGCTTTATAGCTGAGTAGCAATGCTTTAAAGCCTACCCTATATTGTACAGGTAGCCAATACAGTTCTTTTAAAACAGGAGTGATATTAGCTCCCTTTATGGCAACTGTGGATGGAAATACATGTTGTGATGTATGTAAATGTATTTGTGTCTCCATATAGAATAATATGTCCCATGTGTATTTTATATATAACACTGCTATGGGAACAAAACCCTGTATCTCCAAAATGAGAAGAATAAGCATAATTTACGTTTAATGTAAGTCAAGGTCACTTTATTCTATGTGATTTTGGGCCATTTCTTTTGACCCAGGCAGCATGAAATATACACAAAATGTTATAATATATGGCACCATATAATAGTTATACTTTGAATTGTATGAAGCTAATAACTAACTGGAATAATTAAGGTAATAAATACAAACTAATCATGATTTAGATAGCTTAGGAAATAAAGGTTATGTTTAGTTTATAAGACTTAAATAGTTCATATGCAGTTTTAAAACATCAGTCTTTATTATGGGACATCTATTATAAACTTTAAAATAGAACTATACATTTCATAGGAATATATATTATTGTATTTGTACTTTTATGAAAAGCATTTAATTTTCGACTTGAATATAAGTAAAAAAATGATCATCCAAATGGTAGGATAACAATAAACAATTAATTTTTTTAAACTATAAGATTAAGTTGGTTTTTACAGGGGTTATTGTGATTTTATGATTTTATGTCAATATGGTAGCTTAACCATTTCCGAACCTCACCTCATGGCAACCCGGGGTCATTTATAATTATCCCCTAACAACTGGTTTTGCTAAGCAGTACTTCTTTGCATTAAATCATGTGACATAATTATTAAATATATATGGTAGCCGGGGTGTCGAGGTAAAACCTGGTACAAAATTGTGTTATTCTACGTAGGTCACAAGAAATTAGCTTTTTAAAAAATCTTTAAAAGCTCCCCAGACAAAAAAGAGTCACCTTGTATGTGAGGCTTCTGGTATCAGGCTTCTGCAGGAGGTGTTGCACGAGGATCATGGGACTATGAATACCTGTAGGGTGTGCGTGACGGGATTTAAAGATTGGGAGAAGGTGGTACAGTGCAGTGAATGTCTCGATCATTGTGTTGAAAATGCGTCACAAAGCAGATAAGTTAATGATTGGCAAAAAGCAGTGACTAAATTTGGGTGTGCTAACGGTCATAGTGTGAAGGAAATAGTTGACTCTGCAGGTGTATTGAAGCGTATGGTCATAAGGATCTACCAGCAATGGCAAAAATATTTAGTATATATAGTGTTGGACCACCAGAATGGCTTAAATCCACCTGGGTGTGGAGTCTAGCGTCTCTGAAACTGTACTGGAAAGGTTGGAACATTGTTTCTCCAAATGAAAGTGTTGCACAGTCCTATAGGTATTCAGCTACGTTGAGATCTGGCAACTGCAAAGCCCATGGCAAATGATTTACATCATTTTTATCCTCATCAAACCATTTGCTGAACCCTTGTGACCTGCGAAAGGGGACCCTGTCATCTTGGAAAAAGACCCCTTCCACCAGGATAAAAATCTTCTAACGTAGGATAAAGATGAACAGTTGCAATATCTTTGTGTTGATTTGCTTTGACCCGTGTCTCTAAAGGGGCAAGTTAATTCCCAACCTTCCCAACAAAATGGCCCAAAGCAGACCCCCTTACGTGTTGGGGTCAAACATTCAGGCCTGTACAGTTCTCACGCTGTACACCACACATCCACTCAGCTATTTGTGGAGAATAAGGTGAACCGACCATATGGCTTTTTCCACATCTCTGTAGCCCACAGAACTAAACTCTCAAATGTGTATTTGCCTGTGTAGAGTGAGGGTTATACGCTGCATCTCTGCTTTATTATTCCCTTCCTCAGCTGTGGACGAGCTGTTCCTGCTGAGGCCCTGGACAAGACCTGCACCGACATTCTCAGTGACCTGAGAAACAGCTGCTACTCTTCTGTTTTTCCTTATAAGGATATACATATCATGCTAATGCATGAGCATTGAGGTCACTGAATGTGTGCTTTCGACCACAGTTTCATTTGATGAAGTCTTTCTTATAGATCTAAACACAGAGAGCACTTTAGTCACTGTGTTGATTAAAACACTAATACCTCAGAGAAGTCGAGTGATTCTGCTTGATTACCAAAGTCTAAGAGTACAACACTGATATTTGTGTGTGTGTCTGTGTGTGTGTGTGTGTGATAGTGAGCACACAGTAGCTGTCAGGAGGCACAGGAGCGAAACTGATCCAAGGTAACCTCAGTGACCTCGGTTACTCTTGGCAACCTGTCATCCAGGAAATAGACAGAGAGAGATGTAGAGTGTCTGACCTGTGCTTACGCTCTACACACACAGCGCTAGGAAGCACACAGTCCAACACAGACACACACTGCAATGCAGGACAGAGGAAGAAAAAGAATAGAGAAGAATTAAAGAAGAAGAGTGCACGAAAGACCACTGTTCTCACTAAGAGTCATACAGGAAATAAGAAAAATGGAGGAAAGAGAGGAAAAGAAAGACAAAACAGAGAGAGAAGGGGAGAGGAGAAAAGAGAGAAAATGAGCTGAAGTGAGAGACAAAGACAAGTACTCAAGATGTTTGGGATAGATTCAGATGAGATATGATATAAAGAGAAAAAGTGAGATTGAGAGAAAGAAAGAGGGATCCTATGTTCTACCGACCTCCACAGTGACCTACCAGCCCCAATAAATAGAGATGTAATAATACATGTACATATAAACTTGTCTGTTATCAGATGTGTATAATTTGAATGATAATGATTATTTTCTGAAACAGGCAAAAATGCCTTGGCAATATTTTCTGCTTGCTTGCTTGCTCGATTGATTGATTGATTAAACAGATAGAGAAAGGTGGGGATGAGAAAGATAGGGAGAAGAGAGATAGAGATAGAGACAGGGAATATAGAGAGAGCTGCCAAAAGAGAAGAATGAGAGAGGGAAAGAAGACAGACTGACAGAGAGACATAGACAGAGGAAATAAAGAAGACAAAGACAAAGAAAGAGACTGATTGGTTAAAAGAGTGGGACTGAAATTAAGAAAAATAATTATCTATATGGAGATATACACCACTTGAGAGAAAAAGATAGAGAGAAAGAAGAAGTAAGAAAGAAAGTGAGATTGAGATAGGAGGAGATAAAGAAACTGATAGAGAGTGAGATGAAGAGAAAAAGATATTTACATAGCGATATACAGAATGACAGAATGAGAGAGAGCGAGAGAAAGGAGGGGTTCATATGGGTGTATGTATCACAGATGGTTGTGGCCTGCAGCGCTACAGGCAGAGACAGTGATGAAGGATGTGCTGGAGGATGATGATGATGAAGCTTCACCTTGAGAGTTGCTGCCATATAAATTCATCTCCAGCGTCAACACTGCAGCAGCTCTGGGTGAAAACAAAAAACGGTATACATCCTACACGACTGATAGCATTTAATACAGAGACCCCATCATATAAAACCCATATTCATCTGTTTCAGTCATGTGGTCTATTCCTTACAGTAGCCATATTAGCGACCATGTTTGCTGTGCCTCCACAGGAAAGTGATGGTTTGCAATGAAGAGGTGCAGTGAATCTGAAGAACAGGGAGGTGCTCGGTAGAACAAAGCTCCTCCACAGAGAGCACTCTTCTGTAATTTTTAATACATATGTGCTGTTTATTTGGGGGGGAACATAAACATTCTTCTTCTTCTTTGTCCAGAGATTTTGTTTTAGCCACTAACTTGTCTCACAGTTTCTGACATGTGGATACTGGTTCAACTCTGAAATGTTTTGTCTGATCAGGAATGGTGTGCTTGTATACAGCTATTTGATCCAACCTGGAATTTATGGAAAAGTACGGTAAATAAAAAAATGTTTCCCTTTAAGAATGAATGTAGAAAGTAGAAAAGTGCACACCTATCTGCTGTACTTCTGCTCAACCCACAAGCATTGGCTGCGCTATCACCCTGCATCCTCTTCAAGAAATGCTCTAATTACAGGGACAAAAAACCCTTAAACATATTAAAATGTATTTACGGTCATTTTCTGGAGCTGCTCAACAACTGGTTGCATGAAAGTTGGCACACCTGCTAGCCACCCGCTTTTTGGTGAGCTTACCTTGTTTCATGTGTTCGGTTGGATCAGTTAATAAAGAGGAGCTGCTCTCTTTCTCTTACTGATCATGACTGTTTCAGTAATTAATGCTGGGTAGGCTAGTCGGAAGATTTCTGCTTCCCTCTTTACAATAACATCATGTTTAAGTGCTTCGTAGTCATTGCAAACTGAAAAATGGCGAATGCAAGGCTTGTTAATTACAGTACTCAGATGAGACTCATCATGGTACACTTCTTTATCATTGCAAATCACCACAACTAAGTGCGATGTTTATAGGCATATCATTGCTGGCTATAGAAAAAACATGTAATATAGTAACATTGTCATTTCACAGAGGAAGGCAAAACCGTTCTTAGTTTGCAATGTACGTTTAAGATGCCATTGAATGGGAAATTGTATTTACATTGGCATAGTTGAACAATGAGAGTTCAGTAAATAGAACTGACACAGGGTGAACCTCAAAGACTGTGGTCTTGCTCTTTAAATACAATCTCATGTTGGAACACCAACACGCCACCAAAAATGACACATCCAAAATATAAACATACCAGCTCAAATTCCTGTCCAGCAGAAACAAAATTGACAGAGCAACAGCTAATGACAAACAATGTGTTCAGAAATCAACTTATCCAGGCTGTGAACTCAATGTTGACACTTTTCATACCCTTTCCAAGAAACTTTCAACTGGTATGGATGGTGTTCATCTCTAAACCAAGCTAAAGTTGCCTTACTTTTGGCCAGCCTCCTAACTGAATTATCCATTCCACCTTAAATGCTACATCTTGTACTGGCACCACAATGTAACTATGGCATCATTTAAGAAGGAATAGAAATTTAGCAAAAGCAGCTGGAGAAAGGGAAGCCAACTTCCGATCGCAAATTTTTAACAAGATTCCAACCAAATTTATTTCGAATGTGCTCTGGACATTTTTCTTTACACAGTTTCTTAAACCTTTTACAATATTAAGTCTTTGTGTGGCAAAGGGAAGAGAGAAGCAGTTCCACCTTAAGTAGCCACTACCAAAGCTACAGCCTATAAGTAGCAGCCATGCTGTGTACTTTCATTCAGTTTTTTAAGGTTGAATGGAGGTAATCCTAAATGGAAGATTTCACAATGAATAAAAACTTTAATTTACTTTGTGTTGTAGTTTGGGTTCATTTTATTTTCCTGTTTGTGTGTGTTCCAACATGTTCCTCAGTGCCTTACTGTAACCCAGTGAGTAGATTTCAGTAGACCTATTCATAAGCTCACCAAAAGCAGCTTTCAATCAGGGGCCAAACCATAGTATTATAAATGGGCATGTAAAACTGACCAAAAGTCATATACCTTCTGTGTAGACTATAGAGAATCATTTGAAATACTGTATCAGTGCATTCTATTCATTCTGTGGCACCTTTAAGACTTTAAGAGATTTTATTCCAAGTAATTTTGAAACATTCCAATTGGTCTAGTTGTCATTAGTTTAACAAGATATAAAGAACAGCCACCGTTTTCAAATTGTGTGGAGGAAAATCTATAAAACGGAGAAGCCCTCCTGCTTGCAATGGTTTAAAAGAATAAAAACACTCTGCTAGTTTCAGATAATTGTACCCCTAGTTCAACTCAGAAAAATGCTGAAAAAATTGGAGGGACATTTTGGACCATTTGGGACAGATAAGGGCACCATGACACAAAAAAGACAGAACCACAAGAAAATCTTTCTCTGTCATCTTAACGCCACTGACCCAACGTAGATTAAACGTTAATGCTTTTGATTGCCAGTGCTACTCTGAGTCATCCCAAAGATACCGACTAAAGCTCCATCACTCCAGAGAAAGCAGGTGCCACTCTTCTACAGCTTGGTGATCTTTAGCTTGTCCATGTCCTATTCCACTGGTACCATTACTACATGATGTGTATGTGTTACTGAATGCGTATTTAAGTAATGGGCCACCTAAAGAACCAGAATGGACTCATAAAAAGAGACGCTTTTGGACAAAACAAGACATTCTGCTGAAAGTGCAGAAGGTTTCAATCCAAACATTAGTGTTTGTAAGCAGAAGAGAGTATTCCATTCAGCTTTAAATGTATGTGATGCAGAGTTATTGTTTTTCATAGCCTTGTTTCGTAGAATGGGAAACTCACTATTACCAAAGACAAAAGCAATCCATCCTATCAAAGCAGGATGTTAGTCCAGCATAAAACTGAGTGTATTATGTAATTAACAATGTAGCAGTTATTAAATCAGCTTGAATAGTCCAGCAAAACAGCCGAAAGAATTCCTGACATCTAAAACAGACGAAAAACAGAATCACTTTATACTGCCTAATAATGTTCTCCATTGCCTGAGCGCAAAACATCACTGAATACGTTACTCTGATACAGCAGATTTAAAAGACTGAGAGGAACATTCAGCTTCTCTAACGGCTTTAACAAGAGCACCATAAACTCTAACAAGGCTCAAATCAAATCATAACGTGAAAACACCTTTAAAGTGGAAAATAACAAATCTAGAACACCAATTGGATCATCTGTTAACGGCAGGATGGCAGCTGAATATTTTATTCAATTATGGCGCACCACATAACGCATTCAGCTGCTGTCGTTTTATGATTATTTTTTAATAAGTGAAAAAGAGGCGATATACGAGAGAAATGAATTTTTGAGACACATTTTCACTCACGTCTTCCACTCTCAGTGCAACAGAACCACAGCAAAACAGCTCTATAACCCAACTCATTAACTATAGAGAGGGGGGGGGGGGGGGGGGGGGTGGGCGAGAGAGAGAGAGAGAGAGAGAGAGAGAAAGAAAGAGAGAGAGAGAGAGATGGGCTGACAGAAACAGAGAGAGAAGAAAGAGTGAGAAGACAGAGATCGGGAGAGAGAGTCTCGAACTGAGAGATTGACACAGAGAGATAGGCTGACAGATACACAGAGAGAGAAGAGAGAAACAGAAAGGAAGAGCAGGAAGAAGGATAAAGAGAAAAAGAGAGAGGAACTTAAAGACAGGGAGAAAGAGAGGAAGTCCACAAAAAGACAGAGAAAAAAAGAGAGATGACTAAAGAGAGAAGAGAAAGATGTAGAGAAGGTAGAGAAGAGATTGTGGTAAGAGAAGAGAAAAAGATAATGTATGAAATACAGAGGATAAAAGAAAAATACAGAAGAAAGACTGATAGAGCCAGGGAGAAGGTGAAAGAAAAAAATAAAAGAAGAGACAGACATGAGAGAAAAAAAGAAATTGTGGTAAAAGGAGGGAGAGAAATAAAAAATGAGAAACAGAAAGTGAGTGACAAAAAGAGAGACTGACCGAAACAGTGGCGAGAGAGAGACACCAGTGAGAAGAGACAGTAGGAAAAAGAGTAAAGAATGTGAGAGACAGGTGAGAGAGAGAGAGAGAGAGAGAGAGAGAGAGAGAGAGAGAGAGAGAGAGAGAGAGAGAGAGAGAGAGAGAGAGAGAGAGAGACAGAGAGAGAGGGGGGGGAGGGAGAGAGAGAGAGAGAGAGAGAGAGAGGGAGAGAGAGAGAGGGAGAGAGAGAGAGAGAGAGAGAGAGAGAGAGAGAGAGAGAGAGAGAGAGAGAGAGAGGGGGCGAGAGAGAGAGGGAGAGAGAGAGAGAGAGAGAGAGAGAGCTATTATGTGAGAATAAAATGTCTTAATTGTTTATTAAAAGGAGGTAAGAATATGAAAGAGAGATGGTGAGTAAAAGTCAAGTGTGTCTGTGAGAGGGGGATGAACTAAAGAGAGAATGATACAGATTGAGAGTGAAAGAGAAGTGCTGAGGCAGCAAGAGGCAGAAGTAGAGAGAAATTATTAGTCATTTTTATTAAAGGAGTGAGAAACAAAGAGAGAAAAGAACAATAAAGATAGGTAGATAAAGAACAATGCTTCTCTTTCTCCAGTCAGTCTTATGAAGACATT
This sequence comes from Prochilodus magdalenae, assembly GCA_024036415.1. Taxonomy (NCBI): domain Eukaryota; kingdom Metazoa; phylum Chordata; class Actinopteri; order Characiformes; family Prochilodontidae; genus Prochilodus; species Prochilodus magdalenae. The sequence continues at coordinate 404,578 of JAMWET010004337.1, forward strand.
ACTTCCCACAGTTTCCACCCAGATTCTAACGTTCACCAGTGTTTCCTTATAGGGGATTCATTGTCTGGTAAGAACCGAGCATACACAGAGATTCACACAGCTCTGCAGTTTAGGAACATGTACATTCTTTTTTAGCACCTTCTCACAAACAAATCTAAGAAAACAAGGATATTGGTTGGAGTGGGTCCCAGTGAGAGAATGGAGAAAAGCAGGGTAGAGAACGATGGAAGAAAAGAAAAAGTGAAGAAAAGAAGGGGGTCCATGTTTCAGTGTGAAAGCGGCAGATTGATTGATTTCTTCCTGTGTTTCGGAGCCGCACTCAGAGCACAGAGAGCTAATACAACATCAGCTATTAACACAACTCAGAGGATTACCCTGAATCTCTAAAAACCCTGAGCCAATTCAACCGAGAAAGAGAGGGAGAGAGAGGAAAAGAGAGAGAGAGAGATACTGAGTGTAGTTGTGCAGCATCTGTAGTGATGCTGAAGTGGTGAAACACACACTGAGTCTTTTAAAGAGTATTTGTAACCACATGTTCGGGGGTTGTTCAATTTTGTTTAGTTCTCACATGGATGAAGTGAAACAAGAGAGAGGGAGAGAGAGTAAGAGACAGAGAGAAGAAAACGGGGAGAAAAGACTTTATTAGGTATTATTAGGTATAGGAGAAGGAGCTGAATGTTAAAAGAGAAGAAAACATTATTCATTCACTTCTTAAAAAACTTCATTCTTCTGGCCTCCAGTCTCACACACACTCAAACCTAGGAAGCAGTTTAGCATCTTCAATTTACCTGACTGCATTGGGACTGTGGGAGGAAACTCATCACTAGGAGAACATGCAAACTCCACACAGAAAGGTCTCTGGTTGCCCCAGCCAGGAATCAATCCATGTGCCCTGCTTCAAGGTGACAGCACTAACCACTATGCCATTATTATTATTTTTATTATTATTAGAGGGGCATCAAGGATTCACCAATGTGCCACAAATACACTTATCGGTGCTACAGAGAACACTTGCACACATGTACCTCTAAAAACCTGTACTGAGTGCTTCCATAAAAGACGAATTCCGACGTTATGAATGATTCTACCTCCTGGTCCTCTGAGACAATCTCTGAGACATCCCTACTGCTAACTTTGCCTGTCCCAGTAAGGAATTAGGAAAAGTACACTCACAGGCAATTGCTTGGCTGGTTCAAAGTTCAGTTCCACCTTGTAGAAAATATTCTGTCTTACATTAAACACAAACTAACTTGGCACTGGTTTTGAGCTGTCAGTGCTAAATGAAACAATAGTGACTTTTTTTAATAGGTTGTCTGCAAGTTTAACCCAAATAAACTCACAATTTAAAGCAATTGATTTGTTGTTAAGACCATTAAAAGCCTAATGTTTTACCATTTTGTACTTTAAGGGCCTTTTCACACTTTTCCCAAAGTTTGCACTTGGTACAGATCGATTCTGGGCTTGTTTGGAGGAGTGCTTCTAATTCCATATATTCTTTTGTGTCTGCAGGTTAGCAAAAAGTTAGACCCATTTTCAGCTTTTTATTACTTTCCTTGGATGCGAACACTTGAGCGGAAAATAACATCACTTTTTGGAATGCATGGCCTTTCACCATGCAGACCCATATGCCAACAAGAAGCCATTCTTGAATGAAAAGGTTACTGGCTATGCAGGCAGATGTGTGACTTTTGCGATGGTCTCAGTACACATGATAAGGTAGAGCAGTAATGTTCCAAAACTGGAGGCAACCCCACCCGCTGGTAGCAGGTATCTTCCACTTGCACAGTGGACCGCAGCAGAGTTCACGGGATGCACCACCCCATACCACTGATTTCAGGAAGACCAGAGTTCAGTTCTCTGGACAGCTCATGGGCTCGAAAACAGCTTTCCAAGCATACCAAACGTGCAGAGCAAGTGGTCCTGGGTCCAGAACAAGACCTCTAGTGTGAAAGCATTCTTAGAATGCTGAGCTTTAGAGCATCTACAAAAAATACAACACGCTGTCCAGAAGCTCAAACAGCACACCCAGCTTCTCACAGTCAGAAAAAGCAGTACTGAAATAACAATATTAGAATTATTACACATTATGGTTTGACACATAACCAATAGCAGCGACAGCACAATGAAGAATCCTCCACTGGAGGAGCTCTGGAGCATTCAGGCAAAGGGATTTCGTAGGAGTAGCAGTGAAGGTCATGGAATGGGCTTTCTATCTACCTTACTGCCTATGAACATGAAGAACATGATTTAAAACAATTCTATGCTTTCTTAACAACTGTTGAGGAAGGCAACTTCTGCAAACCTCCCATGGAGAGAAGCTGTCCTCGCTATACCCAGGCTCAGACCCGAAAGGGTTTAAAACTAACTCTGCAAAAGACACTTGGATCAATCTACCAGCCAGAGCACAAGTCACAAATCCTTTCATGGGTGGAGACAAGGCAGCTGTATTGATTAAACCTCCAATTACTCTATCTGGTCTAAAATCTGCCTTGTTAAAACTTCAGCTGAATGCCAGTTTCCCACCCGTGAATCAAATGCCGGACACATATTACTCCTGCCTCTGCACAGGCTGCAGCAATTGTGCTAAAATGGTGGACTTGATGAAGGGTAAGGGGGTTAGAGAATAAAGGTTCCTCCAGACCAAAATGAGCATCATTGTCTCTTGCTGCTTTAAACAGCCCCTGTGCCTTTACAAGCCAGCAGTAAACACTACAATCAGCCCTTTGCATTTACCAGATTCTGGGGTGCAAGGAAAGGCTGTTCATCACGCAATCCACCAAATTTCCAAACCCAATGTGCTCTCAAGATCAGAGAGAGAAGGAGAGAAAATTAAAGAGAGAGAGAGAGGCTGAGAGAATAAGAAATAGAGAGAAAGAGAATGAAGGGTTCTAGAGAAAATGAATAGATATAGAGAATGGAATAGAGAATGGATAGAGAAAGAAAAAGAGACAGAGTGAGTGACTGAGAAAGAGAGTAAAAAGAGAGGTTAGGAAATCTACGGAGGAAATGAATGAAGAATGTGAGTGAGAGCGACACAAAGGAAGAGAGAATGGTGTGAAAAACGAATGGGAGAATAAAAGAGAGAATAAGGAAGATATTAGAATGACTAAGATAGTGTGAATGAGTAAAAAGTGAGTAAACAGATAGAGAAAATAAAACAAAGATCTAGAAATCTAAAAAGAGAATGAATGAATGAATGAATGAATGAATGAACGGGAAGAGAGAGAGAGAGAGAGAGAAAGAAAGAGCGCATTGAGAGATCATAGAGAGCAAAAAGAGCAAAGGACTGAGATAAAGTGTAATGAGAGAGCACAGAGAGAGAGAGAGAGAGAGAGAGAGAGAGAAAGAGAGAGAAAGAGAGAGAGGGCTGTAGATCCTCATTATGATCAGAGAGAATGAGGCTAAGAAAGTCTCTCGCCTCAGGCAGAGGCCGAGCACCGTTAAGCAGTGAAAGAGTTAATTATGTACAGTAGGAAAGAAGGGAGGAGAAAGAGAAGACGGGAGATCTTGAGGAAAGACCCCAGCGGCAGTAAGTGCTAACTTATCAGCGGGGACTTTGGAGGTCCCGGCAGGTCAGATGTTAATGGAGCAATCTGACTAAGCCCGGTTAAGGAAGTCACTCTTTTAATGATGATTTTTACAGGAAGTGATGCGTCGTGAGTGTGAATGGGGACAAAGTTAGCGTCGCAATGTTAAGTGTGTGTCTGTGGAGAGTAGAAGTCAATTAGTGCACATTTTAGAGCAGTGTGGTGCGTGTAAGGGTTGCTCCACTCTCCCCTCATTAAGTGAGCTCTGTAATTGTCACACAAAATTAATATGCATGGCACGAGGAAGCAAAGAAAAAAAACTTAGCCATTAGACACCGTTTTCTTCTTTTCCTTTTTAAGCAAGAGTCATGGAGAAATAAAACACCAGCCGAGTCTTAAAAAACCTACTGCATACAGAGGTAATTATACATTTCGGCTTTTTTTCAATGGTTGAGATGCAAGTCAGTTTGAATGGTGTGCAGGGGCGTGTCTACAGGTGGGCATTAGCCTTGCCCACAGTGAAGAATCAGCTGCCCAATGGAAACTCTGAAAACACCCCCATTTGTTTTCTGTTTTCTTGTCATTGGCCATCCATAATGCTCTAAGTGTGGCTGTGCTTACTCATTGCTCTTCCTTTATATTACCACAACTTCTTCAAAACATGCAGTACAGACATGGTTAAGCAGGCTGCTAAAGATGTTTGCTCTGCTCCTCATACGTTATTGGCTGTTTAGCATAAGTAGGTTATGATGGTCTCAAGAAAAAGAAAAAGTAAACTAATGAAAAATGTTCCATTACATCTGCAAATCATATTGGGGCTACAGATCATTCTCCATACAGATGTTTGTATATTCTAGTGTCTTCTACTCCAGATCCGCACCAAACTCACATTTTTATTCATGGCTCAAACATTTCCTACTATTGGGAACTATCAAGCCGTACAACATTCTGTAAACAGTACTAAAAACATAGTGTTGCTCTCAGGACAACACTTGTATCTCGATTTTGTTTTTTTTTACTATGATTTGAAGGGCTTTTTGCTTTTTACAATGTGTGTAAATTTCATAAACCAAGTCAAGTCCAGTCGAGGTTTATTTGTCACATACATAGTCATACATGGTACAACCGGCAGTGAAATGCTTTTGTGACTGCCACATATTATTAGATAAGATAAATGAAATAGAGTAAAATATAAAAGAGTACAAAATGTAAAAATAAATAAAGGTATAAAGTAGAGTATACCAGTAAACCAGTTGTATGGTTTTAGTTAATAGACTAAATAAAATGACCCAAAATGAGTTGACCATACATTTGAGACCATTTGAGTAACTGGAGTCCCCACAAACTGTAAAATAACACAACCCAGTACGGTTTCTGAGGGCTGGCTGAATCAGAAAACATGAGATCTAACAAGCAGTTCAGATTTGGCTCTCCATCTGATGTCAAGTAGGGACTCATTAGTATAATACCACCCACTTCGGCTGCCCACGGTTTCAGAACCACCTTCGCAAAGGAGCTTCTTTTCACTAGGCTCTAATCACTAAGAGATGAACACAGGAACTGCACTTTTGAGTGGATGAAGTTCATTTTCTGATGCCTGCATCCAGCTACTGCCAGGGAAAACCCATATGTGTCTGCTAACTACTATGCGCCTGAAGTCAGCTTTGTATTTTCCAGCTTCTCGTTCAGATTTTCCCATGATAGTAAAATAAGAGAATAGGTGTGAAAAGATGAGTGTTGCTTCCACCCCGTGAAGGGTTTGGGGGGAGAGGGTTGAGGTGAGCAGTGTAATGGAACAGGCACTCAGACCGGCTGCTCTGAACAGGGTTGTTTGGACAATGTGAGAAAGGAGCTGTGGTGCTTCATCCTTGTGGTCACAGACATTTCATTATGACCCCAGGGAACTGTGTGAACTTGTGAAAAAGAGGGTTATAGACTGCACTGTAAAACACACGGTTGTTTTAATTTTAAAAAAGTTTGTGTCTGAGGCTTCAACAGTGTATTCATAACCACTTCACGCAGTGACTTACTATGAGTGAGTTTTAAGAATTCTTCAGATGTGTGGTTGCCATCACTACCACTAACACTGTAACCAAATCTAGCCACTTTGAATGGCTTTGTCTGAGTGTTAACCAGGTAATTATGCTGAAAGTTTTTAATGGAAATTCCTTTAACTAAAAAAGAAAACTGTTTTAAACAATATATTTCCCTGGGCTTCTTCAAACTTTTTCAACTCTACTGGAACCCTTCCAACATTTTAGGCTCAGTACCACAGAAACAGGTTTTTGCTCCCTGCTTGATTTCTTTTCTTTTTTTTTTCTTCTTTTTTTTTCACACATTTTTTTCACATTTCTGAATTTCCACAGTTCTGCTTGTGGGTTGCCATGATAAGGAGAGTGTGTGGGAGGGGAGGGGTGCGGGGGAAAGTTTGAGCCTTACTATTATTTATTTATTTTACAAGAAAATTAAACATGCTGTTAGATATAAACATGTAAACAAGTAATTGTCCTCTCTAATAAACTCAGCCCAATTAATATTGATAATTGAAAACAGATGTTGCAATGCTTTACTAAACAATCAACGTTTCCCTGTAGGAACCTGGCCGACTACATCAGACATTAGCGTCAGGGTTTTTTTGCTCACCTTCTTAAAAATGCAAAATCACACCCAGAATAGTCACTGATCCCGGTTAGACTGAGAAGGAGAAGACTGTCTGCAAGAATCTCTCCAAAAGGAGGTCATAGAATCAAGCATGAAGGAGCTGAATAGCCTGCAGATGCCTGGAATAACGGCCTGGAATTCACAGTAACACAAACTCAGACACACGCCAGCAATTTTACTTTCCATTGCTCAAAAAGACAATGCTAGTGCTGATGAAGTTAAGACTGACCTCTAGAACCATATATGCATATTAGAAAGTGTTGGGCTTTCTAGTTAGATATTCAATGCCACATTAACCTGTTTGAGGTAGATGGTCGATGGCAAACTGGTTATTCCATTGTTTTTAATGGAGAATCTCCCAATTCCACCATAGATGGAGCCATGGAGGCCAATCAACATTTTTGAATTCCAGGCAAACCTAGTAATATACAACCAAAAGTAAAGAGTGCACCTTGAATAAGCAATCTATACAGCGATGAGGTGAAGAAAACGCAAACATCTGAATGGAGCTTACCTCAGTAATGTTCCAGAAAATTACCAGAAAACATTCCAGAAATTCCCAAATGATTTGGAGTTCCTTGCCTATTTAGCTATGTCAGGTTCTTTTTTGTTTACTGTCAAAACAAAAACAGCTGCAAGTAGTAGTACTGAAGTCGCACCCGCACTGCTAAATTCACAACCTGTCCAAAATGTGCCATCACTGAAGAGTATTATAATCCTACTTGGCATAAAAATGTTCACTATTGGGAAATTCATAGCATGTCACACCACATCATGAAGGCTTATTAAGAGAAACTGAACTGTATTAAAATGACCTGAACCAGGAATGACCAGAAGTCCAGCACATAGCACAGTTCTGATTTTCAGTTTTCAGTCCTTCAACTCATGAAAGGTTGGGTAGCTGAAGAGCTTAATCAGGAAAAAACAATGAAACCCTTAGTCTTGCCAAAGTCCTAACATAACCCCACTACAATGCTGAAATAAGCAGACCTTGATTGAAAGTTACGAAAGAATGAACAGAGTCAAAACAATTCAGCAAGACGGATTAGGCTACAATGATTCTATGCCTGTGTAAGACTGTGATCGATAATTGACCATGTACTTCAGCACATGACTAGCAGTTGAGCATAAAGGACAACTGCACTGATGTGACGTGCAGCCTTTTTAGATGAACAAGTCATGAATACCGTATTTTGGCCTTTGTGTTCAGTTTGATAATTCAAAAATGATGCTAGCTACCCTAGCATATTAATTAACAGTTTAGCTGGTTACTTCTCATATTCAAGAACACATTTACACTGTCAAATGGCTTAAATAAAGAAAAAATAGTAAGTATTCTGGCACAGATTCTGTTCTCTAGGCACTCAATGATAATGTCTAAATGACTGGCAAATTTTTGGTTAAAATATAAGAATTAAAAGTATCAGAAAAATTCTTTATGGTGCTTCAAATGATGCATTAAAAGTTTGCTGGTTATGTGTTCCTTTTTTACCGCCATGACCCCATGTCTCCTAATCCTCCAACTATTTTTTTTTTCACACCAATTATTTTTGCATGGTTGAAAAAACTTTGGTTCCAGAGACACCATTCAGACTTTGGAGGAAGGGAACTCAGCAGTCCCCCCCATTTAAGCACCACTGGAGCAAATCTGGGTTAAGCACCATGCTCGAGGGTGCAACTTATGAACTTGTGGTCCTCTAATAAGCAGGTCAACATTCTGAGCTCGCAGCAAGAACCCTGTTCTACCCAGTTTTCCTGTCTTCACTGTGCATCCCACAGCTATAGATCAAATATACATATAAATGTCAGATTTTACAACTCAAATTTATCATTTTCATTTCCTCCATATACTTAGCAACAATGTTCACTGAGGGTGCATCATTTCAGTCCATCTAAATTACTGAGTCACACTTGCACAATTGCACAAAGCTCAAAAACGTAACAGTAAGAATGAGACAGGAACAGTCCCCACTTACGCAATAAAAAACGCAGGTAAATTCAAAGGTGTTATTAATAGTCTCCTTACACAGACCTTTTATTGGTTAAGGTGACGCATCAAATGTGCCCAGAAGTAGTACAAAGATGATCCCACGAACAACGGTATGCAATTAATTCGTTTTTTTTTTTTTTAAAATAGATTATCTCAGATACTATCAGAGTATCTTACCATGGTCTAGTGTCAGATACTATCAGAGTATCTTACCATGGTCTAGTGTCAGATACTATCAAAGTATCTTAACATGGTCTAGTGTCAGATACCATAAGAGTATCTTAACATGGTCTAGTGTCAGGTACCATAAGAGTATCTTACCATGGTCTAGTGTCAGATACCATAAGAGTATCTTACCATGGTCTAGTGTCAGGTACCATAAGAGTATCTTACCATGGTCTAGTGTCAGGTACCATAAGAGTATCTTACCATGGTCTAGTGTCAGATACCATAAGAGTATCTTACCATGGTCTAGTGTCAGGTACCATAAGAGTATCTTACCATGGTCTAGTGTCAGGTACCATAAGAGTATCTTACCATGGTCTAGTGTCAGATACTATCAGAGTATCTTACCATGGTCTAGTGTGGCTCAGCCAATCAGATGTGTTACGTGATTAAGCTGAATCACACAGCCCATTACTCTCATCATCGTTCAAGGAGCTAAAGGAAGTAGTGATTTCTATTTAAAGTACACTTTAGCGGAACTGGGTTTGTCTTATTTAACATTAAGAAAACATATGAAAACACCCCGACTAACCACAAAGGGCAAAACTTTGAGAAGTAGAAGCTCTACCTGTTGATGGTTAATAAAGTATTAATAAGACATTTATAATGGCCTTTTAAGCAATTCAAACTTTGTTTGAATGTCGGAGCCAAAGTCAGCAGGAAGGTAGATCTCCAGGAGCTAGGTTTAGCAATCACTGACTAATCTTGTCTATGCACTCATTAACAAGGCACGAGAATGCCTTATAATTTCCCATTCACGCTACCTTCAATAAGCAGAATTAACATTGTCCCTTTGCACAAAGCATTAAATGTTATCTAAATGTTAAATGGCATTTTAAAGATTATTAATGACATCATCAGCCTATATCGCAGACAGCGCTGTCTGTATTATAGGTGTGCAGATGATCCCCAATAAGTTCAGAAAGAAGCAGGTTCATAAATCAGATGTTGCTACTCACAAACAACTGTATAATTAGCTAACGAACTGAAATGGGTGTGTTGGAGCCAAGAAAATCTAAACAAGGAGTGCAGGGGCACTTTAGGACAGAATTGGGGAAGGATTGGGAAACGCTACCTTGCACTAATGAAGCTTTCAGCAAAATCCCAGGAGCTCAAATCACAGCCTGCGTCTCAGACTACATTACACATTACAACACATTTTCTCAGTTCAGAACAGATTACCATATGGTGGTCCCATATGACCGCCAATCACAGAGTCTTCACATTATGTTTTAACTAACCACAGTTTCTACACTCCACATCACCCAGCTTTGAAGGGTACTGAATCACACACCCTAACAATGACCTTTAAATGTCATAGTTCTTACTATGTCATTTGATTTAATAGCTAAAGTAATTCATAATAATAATTACAATATAATAACATATGAAAATTATCTTTAAATTAGCTTTGCATTCAGTCTGTACCTTTTCTGACATAGCTTTCAATGTCAATCATTAAAAACCTGTCAAGAAGTATGGCTTTGTGCACCTAATAACTCACGCCTCAGTAAAATACTATATATATATATATATATTCTTTTACTTACAAATATAAACAAAAGTTTAAAAAATGCACTGTCTATGCAGTTTTTCTGCTTGTTTCAATGAAAATTAATATGAAATTACATCATGTTTTTGTTACTGCCAACAACAACTGCAACTTGTAATGGTTAAAGAGCTTTTTACTAGCTACTAGAGTATAGGCCTGGTGTGAAACATAATGCACACTATAGGAGTCATGGATGATTCTCTGAAAGAAAAATGAGATAACCGACAAAACATGCTAAACTATTCATTGTCGTAAGTGATATTCATTGTTTTCTCTTATATTAAAAGGCAAAGGCACTCACCTCACAGTTACGCTCTGTAATGAACATTTCAAACCGAGCTATCTGGTGAGTGGTTTTCATAGACTCATAGAGTGGTTCTCATTTTTTCTTACTACAGTTAAAAAAAACAGTGCATCCCCATCACTTGCTGGTTTATCCCCAACGCATTAACATGCTAGTGTTTACAGTAAGCTCTTGCATGGTTGCCTTGCTCTCTGTGAAATGGTATGACAGTGCTCTTTTATACACACCTGTAAAGGCAAACCTGTTAATCTAATCTCTCTGTTGAACACTTACAGGGTACCAAGTACTCAGCCAATTTCAACCTGTCCAGCTCAACCCCACTGTAGACATTACATGAGTGTGGAATTGCGTGCAACATAAACGTGGCTGTGTTCACTGAGAATAGCTTGTCATCTCTGGAGTGCCAACCTTCCTTCTGTGAATATGAGATGTACTTCTACTTTATTAGGTACCTTGTACCTACACATATTTTTTATCAGCTCCACTGACCACTAATGAATGGGTAAAAGAAGGACAATGAATGTATATACCTAATATACCTAATAAAACGGCGAGAGAGTGTTTACAGTTTTATACTGTCAACATATTTCAAAATATGTCTTAATGAATGACTCAGAATGCCTGACATTCTGTAAAGCTGCCAGCCTCACCAAAGTCTGTTCCAAACAAACACAGACACCCAGACATAACTGGGATTATTAATGCGGAGACAGCATTGTTGTATTGTAGCTACGGTTACAGATGTTCCTTTATTATTATTATTATTATTTTTAATATTATTATTATTATTATATTTTTGAATTACTAAAGATATTGCTGTACAGCCATCACTTTAAATGTACAGCATTTTAAACCCAGAGCAAATAACAGCTTTGTAACCGAAAGCCTAAAAGCATTCTTACAAATGAGTCAATTCGGAGTCAACATTGCACATACTTTACTTAGTACAATACAAATAAACATTGCTATTGTTGGGCTTTGAGCCAAAAAGCTAATTTACAGACCATGACCCTTGTTATGCTTTCAAGAGAGAGATAAAACAAACAAGTAAACAGTAAACTGCCTAAATTATCCCTCTGGCTTTTGAATGGGCTTTCTCTAGTTTTGGAGTGATTACAAGGTTACAGTTTCCTGCAAAACACAGTACAGAACTGGATTATCATTCACTCACTTACTTACTCACTCACTCACTCACTTACTCAGGCTTAGTAGGCCAAACATTAGTTATTACTTCATATGAACAGTGCTTCGGATCAATGAGCTTATCACATACACTGATCCGAGTCAGATTTCTGCAGGTACAAGGTTATTTAAATGGCCACATAAACAGAATACTCAGATTTATTTGAACAGATTAAAGTCTAAAATGATATATATTATATAAATCCAAAGAAGTGAGCTTGATTTTAGCTCAGTAATCAGGATTCTCAGTGCTCTTACTCTGATTACTTTCAAATTCCTCAGTGTTCCCTTCACAGTGCTCCACATGTGTTCCCTTCAAAACAATATGCAACATAATGAAAATATTAGATGTGATATATGATTATACTACAATCCCAAATGTAGCCACTGCTATCGCTGGATTGAAACTGAATTGACCTTTTCTATGTTCAGGAAAATACTGATACTATGAATTATAGATGAATTATTGAAATTGATCAATTATGTTAAAGCTTTGTCCACATATAGCTATAACAAGACCCATTGCTACTGACTTTTAATTATTTTATATGGTTGACCATGTAAATGATATACAGTAACTGACAACTAGTAGGGTGCTATGAGGAAACCACATGATACGGCTATACCATGAGATGATAGCTAATCCGGATTCAGTAATTAGCCTTAATGTTTGATGGCCAGCAATTTTGGCAAAATAAAAATAATAACTAATTATTGGTAAACAAATGGATTGGACAGCAGTATGGCCAATCAAACACAACACATTGCACTTTGCTAAATGCTAAATGACTACAAGAACACACTCTTACACCTCCAGATTCTCTTCCCTAATCGTCTTTCGACTGATAAGAGCAATTAGGTACTTCCACATAGATAGGCAGAACACTACACGGGAGCTTTGTGCAGCTTAGACAGACAACTGAATAAAAGACAACTGCTCCTAAAAGCTGATATTAGCAGAGAAGTGTGTCCCAGTCTGGTCGACCTATTTGGAGAAATGCAGTGAGTGACGGTACACGCAGATTATTTTTGTCAAAGCCCAGTGAATGATCATGCAGACTGAGAGACTACATTAGCCAAGGCACAGAGTGGGATGGTAAAAGTGCCAATGCTACTGATGAAAATGGCATTTTTTAGCTGGGATGGAGCAGGGCATGATATCCTGTGCTACAATAATGATGTGATATGTGCAGTTGTGATGTGGTGAATAATGGCCCAAGCTGGTAATTACAGGGTGTGGTTTGTGAAGGTGCAGGTAAACTATTTTGGGGGTAGGACAGTATATGATGGGCATGTCATTTTAGGCACAATGGTACAGCAGATTTGTGTCTTTCTGTCAAGTTTGTGATGGTACAGAGCCAGGTCAAGAACACTGCTATAGACACAGGCATGTGAGGTCATCTGATCCCACTAAACAACTTGCTCTCTTGTAATCAGGAAGTCATTGTGGTTGCAAGCCACATACCTGATGTGTACCTCATGTCTTGACATTGCATTGGCTGTAACTCATTGCCACACTCACTGACAGTTACAACTAGGTGACAACGCTTTTCGCACTACAGGATTCGGACTCCCCAGCAGGTCCAGATATACAGCCAAAAGATACTGATATATTTAGGTTGCCTAAGAAGCATTGATGAGTCTCTCATATGGGGTTTTCGCATTCATACATAGCATGAATGCAGCAAGCAGCATACTGAATACAGGCCAGGGGTGAACACTGCAACTTAAGTAAGTATTTTTGTGAGCACACTGAATGGGGACACAGGCCTTGGTGTTCCAAAAGGTGCAGTGTATAATCATATACTATAAAACAGGGCTGACTGTTCTCAGGAACGGCACATTAGGGGACATCACAGTGCAGTATGTGAATGCAAGGACCAAAAGAGTACTCATTTTTGCCATGGTGCAGTGTGTGAGGGTGCAGGTTAAGGAATGCTCTTTCTTGCTATAGTGCAGTTTGTGATGTGCAGAATGAGGGATGCATGTTTTTGCTAATTTGCAGTTTGCTAGAGCAGGCCAGGGGATATTCTTTTTTGACAGTGTGCAGTATATGATAGTACAGACCCAGATATATTTTGTAATATGAGGTATGTGTATAAATGCTAAGGGATATTATTTTCCACAAACTGCATTTTCTGGTGCTATAGGCAGTAAGGGATATTGTGAAGTTTGTGACGGTACAGCCCAAAAAATAATCCTTTTTGCCATGGTGCAGTTTGTAATGGTACAGGCCAAAGGATTCTTTTTGCCCTGGTGCAATTATCTCTTGGTGAAGGCCCAGTGATACTATTTTGGAAAAGCCCAAGGGTTACTTTTTTACCATGGTGCAGAATATGATGATATAAGCAGGGTGACTATTTTTTGCCATGGTGCCGTCTACAATGGTGAAGGCCAGGGGATACACTTTTTTGCCATGGTACAGAATGTGATGATACAAGCAGAGTGACTGTATTCTGCCAGGGTGCAGTAACTGAGACTTTTTTTAATAGCACTGCATTATGGATTTGCCCTCAGTTGCCAGAGGTCCTGGGCCATCGGCTAACGGGGAGCCGCGATTGGCCGAGACCTAACAGCCCCGCTTGTTCATCTGCCCTCCCCTGGGACCATGCAATTAAAAACAGAGATAGCCTGCAGTATGTGGCGTGCTTGGATACCCACCCCCCTCTGCCGCCTCTTCTCACTCTGTCTCTCTCTATCCATCTATCCCTCGTTCCATCTCTATACCTCCATTTTTCTTCATAAGCATGACGAGAAGCCCTCAAGCACATCCCTCTCTTTTCCCCTCCCTCTTCATCATACATGCTGTTTATCTTTCTCTCTCTGCCTCCTTTTCCACAATCCCTTCCCTTCTCTTTTATACTCTTTCTCCCTCTTCTCCTCTTATTTTATTTTTTCCCCTTGCCCCACTCCACCCTTCTCTATATCTGTTTTCTTTCTTTCTTTCTTTCTTTCTTTCTTTCTTCCCTTTTACCTCTCTCTCTCTGTCTCTCTCTTTTTATTTCCCCTCCCTCTTTCAGTCTCTCTTTCTCCCTCTGGCTGTCACTTGCTCCCAGGACACTGTTACATCACCACACAGCAGAGAGCAACAGATGAGGCCTGACTGTCTGACGCTGCTGTGGGAATACCTGATTGATTCTGCTCATATGAGCACACACAAACACACACACACACACACAAACACACACACACACACACACACAAACACACACACACACACACACACACACATACACATACACATACACATACACACACACACACACACACACACACACACACACACACACACATACACACAAATGCGCTAAACTGCAGGCTCATGGTTCAGTCATTCATATTAGGACTTAAGAATCAGTTTCTACTACTGGGATCCATATCCTGCATTCTTCTTTAGATTTACTGTGCCTCACAAAAGTATTGAACCCCCTTAAAAGTCATCAAATTCATCTGGATTACAAATGACATTTACACAGATTGTTCCAGACAGCGCTTTTTATTGAAAAACCAATATGGTATTAAACTCAAAATCCATTATTTGTCTGCAGGTGTTAAAAAAATAAAAATAAAACTGACAAAGGGCTGGTTGCATAACTATTTAACCCCTTCAGACTAGTAACAGGTGGAATCACATTTTGCTGCAATAACAGTCTTGGGTTGAATTTCTACAAGCTTTGCACACTGTTACTATTAAGTCATCCGTTCTTTCAGGCAGATTTGCTCCAGATCTGCTTCAGGTTGTTCACATTGGACTGATGGCGTTCGCTGATTATAATTTTTATTTTGGTACTGCAGGTCTTTAGATTTGCCACTGTGGAAGATTCACCTATCCTGTTGTTAAACGTCTCTTGTGTTGCTTTAGCTCTGTGCTTCGGATCACTACCCTACTGAAAGGTAAGGTTTCTCCTAGGGTTGCCACCTTTCAAAAATTAAAATAAAGGAGGGATGGTCATGTGTGAGTGACATCTGCTCGAAATATGGAACAAATCGCGTCCCGTGTTTAAGCCGAGTTGGGGTTAGAGAGCAATTGTGATCATTCATGTGTGTGTGTGACAGATGTGTGTATCAGACATTTACGAAAATACAGAACAAATCGTGTCCCATATTGGTTTAATAACCCTAGTTTCTCCCAAGCTTTAGTCCTCTGGCAGTTACTTTAACCAATAACCTGCACAGGCTCCTGTGGCTTTCAGACTACGATACACTAAATGCTGTATGCCATAGCTAACTTAGACCGCTGCGGTTCAGCTAGAGCATAGCTAACTTCCACAGCTCCAGCTCTGTTGTAGACCATAACTAACAACCATAGCTCTTTTTCAGGTACACCATATGTACCTCTCGAGGCTTCAACAAGAGCAAAGCTAACATCCATAGCTCCAGTTCTAGGAAACCATACCTAACATTCAGTACAACAGTTAAGTAAAATCATAGATAATGATCAGCGAGATTATAGATAACATCTTTAGCTCCAGTTCAAGAAGACTACAGCTATTATCCCCAGCTCATGTTTGATGACAGTCATATGCAAGTGTTTAAACATTCCAGGTCAAATGACTTGCTTTGTTGAATTTCCAAATTTGAATGCACGTTTTCTGTTTCGCACAGAACTTAACTCTTTTATCTACACAACATACTGCCTATCCCACACCAATGTAACAGAGCCCCAAATGTATAGCTTTATTTATCTCACTATGAAAATTAGCCACAGAACATTTCATGTATCTATAACCATAAATACACCTAACACAGGCAAACAAAGCCCCCCAGCCCTCACAGAGCCTGGCCCAGGAACGTGAATAGAGGAAACAACCTATGACAATCAGAAAAGGTGTGAAAAGCAAGATTTGGGTTATTGCTTATGGTGTGGGTAGAACATCAGGGCTATATTTTAACACAAAACCATCCGGTACTACTCTCCAAAGTACAATCCTCCACTGAAGGTCTCTAGAACATTTGAGCAGGTGCCTCCAAGAAAGCTGCAGACCCTTAAGAACAGAGAAGTGGGCGCTCCTTCTAGATTCTCCCTTTCAGCTCATGCAAGTAAAATTATTTAACACAACGCTGGCACAGCCCCTTCTTACCAGCTGTTGAGAAATGGAACATAGTGCTAGTTCAGGCAGTCCATGAAGTTCAGCCCCCAATCTCAAATCACCAGCTGTTTTCAGCTGATGGCTCAGCTGATCGCCAGCTGTGCATACAATTGGATGAATCTGTCAGGGCACTTATTTAAGCTGCTTTGGCCTGCCCATTCTCACCGCTTCCTCTGCAAGCCAATTTGCAAGCCGCCTCCACCCCAGCCCCTCCTTCTGGTCTGACTTAATCGATTTAATGTTTGTTGTCACTGATGCCTGTTCTGTTCAGTACCCTGGGGGAGGGGGATCTTTCTGCTTCTCCTCCTGCCTTAAGCCTTCCGTGTATCCACCTGGAAAGGTCAGGGAAGTCCCAGAACAGAGCCATGCTGCCAAATATAACTACTGCATATGAAAACAAGAGAGAGAGATAGAGAGAGAAAAAGAGAGAGATAGAGTGAGAAAGAGAGAGAGAGAGAGAGATAGAGGGAGAGAGAGAGAAAGAGAGAGAGAGAGAGAGAGAGAAGAGATGGAAGGAGACGGAAAGAGTACATTTTCAAATAAGAGAACGAAAGAGAGAGAGAAAGAGAATCAGAAAGAAACAAAAAGGCGATGTGGGGAGAAATTAAAGAGGAAGAGAATGAAAATGAAGAAGAGAAACAAATAGAGAGTTCAAATAGATATGGTAATAGAAAATGAGAGATAAAAAGAGAGAGATTCGCATACAGACACTGAAAGCAAAGGAAGAGAATGAAAGTGGACAAGAAATAAATATAGAAAATTAGACAGAAATTGAAAAAGTAAGTGAAGAACGAGTGCATGAGAGACAATGGAAGAAGAAAACCAGAGAGAAAGGAAAATTGATGATGAGGGGGTGATGAAAGAAATACAGTGAGAGAAAAAAAGAGAATGGTACACATAGAAGTTCAGGTAGAAAGAGGTATTTAAAGAGAGGAAGAGAGATATTTTCAGTCAGTTTACTTCACAACTACATGCACTTTGCACTTTGTTTGACTTCTGTCCAAAGCCATGGCCGCCCTTTCGTCCCCACTGACTTGTCCCTGCCCTCGTTTGATGCCGACTGACACCGAGCGCATAAAGTCCCTCACTCAGCTCTAAAACGTGACCCTCAGTGACCCCTCTGTACTCTGGGCACCCCTAGTTCCAAACAAGACATCACTCACCTCCAAAAACCTCCAACTTTACCGCACTGCCCCCGTTCAAAGCATGGCGGTCAGCAGAAATGTGACCGCAAGTTAGAGCGAGTAAGTTACAGAACCATTCTTCACACCCAGACGCATTGCTAAGTTCACCCAAGTGTGGTCTAAAAATACAGGCTGCTGGACTAGAGCTGCCCACAGAAGCAGTGGGAGAGTGCGTAGGATGGAGGAACCACAGCGATAACTCAAACAGACATGAACCAGGCAGACTGAGAGGAGACAGAGGAGTGAGTGATCAAACCTTTCAAAATGTAATGTCTATTTTTATCAGCAAATAAAGGAGCTGACACTGCTCAGCCTGAGAAAAATGAAGGAGACAGGGAAAATCTAGGAGGAAGAAGCCAGTTTGAGAAAAGGGAGTGATAGCAGGTCATTCATTCCGCTCTAATAATGGCCCCCTGTTCTCCATCAGCTCTCACTGTAAACAGAAAATGTGTAGCAATGGCAGCCAGCATCCCACCTTTCGCCACCCTCAGCATCGTGATGTTGTAAACTAGCCAATTTCATATTGCTGTAATCACAGAGCGAATGAAACAAGCACAGACAGTTCACTGGAGCTCATTACAGCACTGCCTGGACTGTAATTTTATAGTGGTTTTGCTGCCTAGCGCCAATCAGCCGTTATCTAATTTAGCCTCTCAATTGTAAACACAGCCTAATCCAGAATGTCTCAACAGCTCTACACAGTTGTTTGTGAGTGCACAGTAAGTGTTAGCACATGTATAGGGAGTGCTATTCTCTATAAAGACCTTTTAACCTTGATACTTATCAAACAGTCACAATGTCAATTTGCTAACCAATCCTTCCGCATAAGTGATAAACCAGCAGGAGCTCATGGCTATACACTGTTTCAGTCATATCCTTGACCTCAAATTGAGAGGCTCTCGTACAGCCATCTTTCATGATTTAACCTTGATGCTAATCAGTCTGACAGGAAGCTAATTTACTCTCTTAAATAAGAAGTAGACCTGTAGGATGCTTACATGGTTTCAGTCGTAATGTGGAATTCTTCAGAAATCCCTTGAACATTGATGCAACATTGATTAGTCTTGATGCTAGTAAGACGGGATGCTAACTTGCAAACAAACCCTCCTGAATTAGACATAGCCTGTGTCCAGTGAAGGCAGCTGTCTCGATGGCTGCGCTGTCTCCTTAGAAGGCAGCATTTCCCATTGTGTCAGTTCTCGTGTCTTCTGCTCTAGTTTTCTTAACTGAATCTGCGCTGGCACAGGGTATTATGGGATATGTAAGACAGCAAGGGATACATCCATGCTGCCTTCATGAGACAGTCAAACTGAGGAACCTCAGCAGGGAGCCTTTTGTTACAAATGTTAAATTCGGACATGGCTGGCTGCCTTGCTGCACACGGTAGAAGTAGGCAGCATTTATGATGTTTCAGACAATTCTATAGATATATAGGGACTCATACTGAACTAGTTCTATCACAACTTTGAGCCATCCTCCAACAAATACACTGACTCAACTAGTTTGCAGCTTTAAGGAAAAACATTAGCTTTCTTGTGATTTAACCTTGATGCTAATCAGACAGACAATTATCCACAGATATATGGGAACTCATATCCCCACTAATTCTGCTAGAATGAATGAACTACTCTTCTTGATTTTCATCATTAACGTGAACACCAAATGGTCGTCTTCATGAATTGCTTCGCTATCATTCTGTAATGACCTTGATGCTAATCAGATGGCAAGGGTATTATTTTGCTAACAAGCTACCTTACAGGAAAAAGGCAGATCTCAAAGAGGCAGACTTTCTGCCTAGAAGTGCTGTTCTTTAATTCTTTAACCTCATTTAACCCACAAGCTATTCAGACAGACAGGGTGTTATATTGCTAACAAGCTCTCTTAAACAAGATGTAGATCTGTATCTGTAGGAGTTCATGCCCAAACCTTTTTAATCACAAATGTGAGCTAGACAAATTTAGCAACTCAGCTGGGGGTTTGGAGTATTAGTAGTGGGAAACCCTCAGGGTCTTCTGAGCCTTCAGAGAAGTTCTAATAATTTAAGGGAACTTAAAAATACATGTCTGTAATTTCCAACTTTTTTTATTCAATAAAATTATCCTGGGTATTTCATTTAAACTCAACTGCAAGTACTGCGATACTACTGAAAAGCTAAAGTCTGAATGTTCAACATTTCAATCAGAGTTGTCCTTGTGAGGGGGCTGTAAATATAGCCAGGCACCAGTTTAGTACCTGAACTGAAGGTTATTTGATGAATTACAACATAATTATGAGAAATAATCCAATCAGGTTTTGATGTACCATGAATGGGGCCAATTTTGTGGGAAACATATCACTTTAGGTCTTCTGATTTCTAGATACATGAGTACCAGCTGTAGCCTAACTAAGTTTTAGTCAGCTGATACAAATGGAAAGCTCAGAATTCTGGACTGTAAAACTATAACATACAAAATAAACTACAAGTCATTTACACAATAGAAGTTAGAAGGGTAAAAAATGTGCGCCAGAATAAGCATAGTGCTAACATATTATAAAAATATTCTGAAGATGGAAAAAAAGAAATGAGTGTAGAGTGGGGGATATTTTTTTCTCATTTTTCAACCTAGTTGATATTTATGGCCTAACATCAAGGCCTTGTTCTAACAGTCATGGTTGACCACTCTGTATTAATATGGACAGGAAGTACTGTTCTTCATAAATCTTTGAAGATTGCCATTTTACAGCCATTTTAGACTTTGTGATTTAACCTTGATGCTAATGAGACAGACATTATGCTAATTCTCAAACAAGCCCCTTCTAAATAAAAAAGTAGATCTGACAGACCTCACATCCACATTGTTTTGGTTGCGACCTTGAACTGCAGTCTTTCAAATTTAGCAAATTTAGAATAGATTGATGAAGAATAGCACTTCCTGTCCACATTAATCCTTCATATTCATTAATAGACACGTGCGAGAGTGAATGTGAATGTAAATCAGGTCTTGGAGTATTAATGTGGACAGGAAGTGGTACTTTTCATAAAACACTCTTTTTTTTTTCAAATGAACCTTTTCATTTGCTATTCAGACAGACAGGATGCTGCCCTCCTAAATAAGAGGCAGATCTGTCACCACTTCAGTTACAACCTTCAGGTAACCCCATTAAATTGGCAGAACAATTGGATGTTTGAAGTATTAACATGGAGAGGAAGTCCTACTCTTCTTATTTCATGCGAACACTGTTCCTTTTTTTAATTTAATCTCTTTAGCTCTTATTATTTTGATATTAATTATTTTCTGAGCATGAGTAACGAGTTATAGAGGAATCTCTGCATTAATAAATAGTTAAAGGCTCTGTTAACATCCAAAGATCTGACTGAATTTATCCTGGTGTAGATTAAGACTTAGATATTTATATGCACACCCTACTCAGCAATGTGATAAAAATCTTGGTTTACGTGCAGGCACAAATAATCAGATATAAATGACCACTTCTAGTGCCACTTAGTGTAGCGTTACCTTAGACATAACAATGGATATTAATTATATCCAGAGTGTCTTCAGTCGGACTAGTCTATTCAAACTGCGGTGAATACATGGGCATATTCAGTTTCGATTGAGCTATTACAGAGATTTTTAATGGAGTATAAGGCTGCATATCAATATGGATACTATTATACAGGATTGTTTGATGTGAAACACTAGAGAAATCACTATCTAGAAATGTTCACAGTGGTGGCGATAGGAATCAGACATCTGAGGAGTTTAACGCCTCTAAAAGTTCTCTCATAGAATGTGAAATGGGTACAATGGCCTGATGTGTGAGACTGTTTTATGCTCATTTTGAGATCAAGTTGCCCATAGCATATACATGCAGGATACTGCGAGGCAAAGTGGTCACCATAGTACTTTTAAATAGTTTATTAAATGTACCATTCTTTTACTATCATCACCATACAAAATCTACATAATAACGGCAAAGATCTATGTAGACTAACTGAAGGCTTTGGACAGTAAAATTAAACGGCCATACGTGTGTTTTAGACCAGTGTTTCTTAACCCTGGTCTTGGAGGCGCCCTGCACATGTTAGTGGGCTTACTGCTTTGAACAACCCCTGGAACTCTGAAAGGACATGTTAATGAGCTGATAAATTGAATCAGGTGTGCTGGGAGCAGGCAAATCACTCAGATGTGCAGGGCAGGGGGTCTCCAGAATCAGGGTTGAGAAACACTGTTATAGACATCATGACCTCTGACTCCTATTACTACTTTAAAGAAATGTGTGTCTCTGGAATGTCTCTAGACGTGTCTGGAACCTCCCTAATGTCTCTTTGTGTCTCTAAAATGGAGTCTTCCAAATCAAGCCTTTTTGTTTACATCTCAAAACCTACAAATGCAGCTATTTCTCACAAAAGGGGTCAACCCGAGTGCTACTCAGGCAGATAGGACGCTGATTTGCTAACAAGCTTTCCTAAATAAGAGATAGATCTGAAGGAATTTACACCCACAGCCTTGGAGCTAGACATATTTAGCGACTCAATTGGTTGTTTGGAGTATTAATGTGGAACAGGCAGCGCCATTCTCTGCAAGTCACAACTCCGACAACTCCGGATCCGCGCTCAACGCTAATCAGGCGGATGAGACGCTGTTCTTGACAAGACGCCCCCGAAAATAAGAGGCATATTCTACAGTACTCCACACCCACATGGTTTCAGTCACAACCTTCTCAGCGCAGTTGGAGTTTCGCCGGTCCCCCGTAGACCGGCATCGAGCTTGGCAACGCAGGCAAGTCTGTCAAGAGTGAGCTGTAACAGGGGAGAAATCTGACAGCTGACAGCATTGCGCGATGATGTGAAGACACAGACGCGTCTCAGGCTTTGAGAAAGGGGAGGAGGGGAGGTGTAAGCAAGCAGCTCTGCAAACCCAGAAGACGCTCGATATTTAGATTGCGGATCATCCATAAATTACCAGGGCGAACTGCAGAAAAGCTGCGCTGAGCTAAAACACAGGAAGGAGTGAAAAACAATTGTTTATAATTGCCACTGGCACTAGAAGATACAATGTGTTTACTTGGCATGCTTGCTTCTGATGTGACTATTTTAGAACTTTCTACTTCATTCACAAAAATCAGTGCTCAAGCTAGACTTAATATCATGACATTTCAGTGGCACTGCAGGGAAGGGTTACTTCACAGCTCAAGGGCCTGGGTTTGATTCCCTGACGCTGTTCTTGACAAGACGCCCCCGAAAATAAGAGGCATATTCTACAGTACTCCACACCCACCTGAGGTGACCAGGGTCCTTATTGGGTTGAATTGACATGTCTTTTCCGTGTCTGCTGGGTTTTCCTCTGGGTGCTCTGGGTTCTTCCCACAGTCGAAAACATGCAGGTGCAAGGTGGTGATGCTAAATTGCCTTTATGTGTGAGTGTGTTATGTCTGTATGTTTGCTCTGTGACCAATTGGTGACCAGTTCAAGATGTTTCTTATTTTTGTGATATATTTAAATAATGTTTGAAATAGTTTAGGGAAACTAACTGTCCACTTACTTACATTTGACTTACTCTATTCTTAGCATGTCAATCAACTTATATCTAATCTTCTGAGAATTATCTCCTTGAAAAAGTACTTTTACATCATTCTGACTGGAAATTAAATACATAATGAGTTTTCTCTGACTTTTGTACATAACATATAAAGTACAACTAAGGGGTGGTGGAGTATTTTAATTTTAATACATCAAAACTAATATTTTCTTACATGCTTATAGATACAGGCCCAGTTTGCAGATCCATCTGTTTCTCTGCATCTTTACGTTTACAAAGTGGGTGTGTTTAAGCAGCACTGTTGTGTCTGATCCACTAGTATCAGTGCAACACAAACTAACACACCACCAACGGATCAGTGTCACTGCACAGTACTGATCCATCACATAATCTTATCTGTTCAGTGGTGGTCTTGTGCATGTTCTGACCATTGATGAACAGGGTAAAGTGGGGTCTAGGAAAGGATGTAGACAACCAGATATAATACACAAAGCAGTCCTTTCACAAGTCATACAATACAACAAACTATACCACAGTCATATTACATATAATCATAGACATCAGCTACACTGGTACTCCTTCCAATCCAAGTGCACATCTGGAGAAAAGCAGTTGTAGCAGCTATAGTAGGGATTTAAGCTCCAAGCATGCTGCAGCAACCAGAACCACTGTGCTGTTTTCCAGGTGTGTTTTACTCATGGGTTCTTTCTCTGTCACACAAGGTTGCCCCTCGACCAATTTGGCTGGTTTGAGAGTGCGGTGCAGGTGGAAATTATACGGTAGTGGGTTTGTTTTCGATTGGACTGCTTACTAACTCAACAGCAAAAAGTTTGAAAATGAATCATCTTATGAATGTGTATCGATCGTAGTATTAAATAACAGGCAACCCAAACGACACACAGACACATACATTAAAAAAATTTGAATTACTATTACAGCTATACCAGTCAGTTGCTGCATGCATTTGATGCAGTACTTTATTGATTCATTGATTCCAGTTTGACCCCTAAACAGCAAATAATGCTATTATATTGCAATTCAATCTAATAGAAAGTATAAGAAATGTATGGTAGTGTGTTTACAGAGTGTAAATCTCAGAATCAGCCATAAAAGTCCATAATCGCTGAATCCCTAATATAGTCACATACATTAAGGTAGAATATGCTGCATTTAACAAATCTGGCAAAACTAGATTAGAACTAAAACTAGGTAGGTGGGCAACAATGCCTGGTCTTCCTTTCTTTGAATCCATGACAATCCTGACATAATAATAAAACCGTTTGGTTTTACACATGCTGATATGCTTGATTAGATGTACCAGAGCAGGAAAGGGAAAATTGAATCATACAGCGCTTGCTAAAATAGACGGCCTGTGGCCTGTGAGACTGAGTGATTTAAGTTTATGGCTTGTGTGGAGAACTGATGCAATGTGAAAATTATAAAAGCATAAAAACAAAAGTCAACATTTTGTTCTCATTTGTCAGCTTTGGTGAAAGATTTATAAAGAACAAGAAACAGCAAACAGCATATCAGATTATATCCTGCCCCAGATACATTTGGTATGGTTCTTGTTCTTTGTCTTAATTTACATTACAAAAAAAAAAGATGGAACTGCCCACCAGCTGCAAGCAGGGATCTGCGACAACAGAATGTGCACGTAGATGTGTACCATAACCTCTGAGCAAACACAAACCCCGATACAACACATATCGCAACCATACCAACGCAAGCATGAGAAAAGCTGATATCTCCCCACCAATACTCAAATAAAACCACTACACAGAAACAAAACAGCTCCTACAGGATAATTTGCTCCTGCTGTTGGACCACCGCAGAGAAAAGTGGATCATTCTCAGCACTGCACTGACACTGAAATGGTGGTGATGTGTTAGTGTGCATTGTGCTGGTGCGAGTGGATCAGACATAGCAGACATGTTGCTGCAGTCGTTATACACATCAGTGTCACTGCAGGACTGAGAACACTCCAGCAGCATTGCTGTGTCTGATCCACTTACAATAGTCCAACACACACTAACACACCACTACCACATCACTGTCACTGCTGAACTGAGAATGTTCACACACTCCAGCAGCACTGCTGTGTCTGATCCACTCACACTAGTCCAACACACACTAACACACCACTACCACATCAGTGTCACTGCTGGACTGAGAATGTTCACACACTCCAGCAGCACTGCTGTGTCTGATCCACTCACACTAGTCCAACACACACTAACACACCACAACCACATCACTGTCACTGCTGAACTGAGAATGTTCACACACTCCAGCAGCACTGCTGTGTCTGATCCACTCACACTAGTCCAACACACACTAACACACCACTACCACATCAGTGTCACTGCAGGACTGAGAACACTCCAGCAGCACTGCTGTGTCTGATCCACTTACACTAGTCCAACACACACTAACACACCACTACCACATCAGTGTCACTGCAGGACTGAGAACACTCCAGCAGCACTGCTGTGTCTGATCCACTCACACTAGGCCAACACACACTAACACACCAATACCACATCAGTGTCACTGCTGGACTGAGAATGTTCACACACTCCAGCAGCACTGCAGGGTCTGATCCACTTACACTAGTCCAACACACACTAACCCCCCACTACCACATCAGTGTCACTGCAGGACTGAGAATGTTCACACACTCCAGCAGCACTGCTGTGTCTGATCCACTCACACTAGTCCAACACACACTAACACACCAATACCACATCAGTGTCACTGCTGGACTGAGAATGTTTACACACTCCAGCAGCACTGCAGGGTCTGATCCACTTACACTAGTCCAACACACACTAACCCCCCACTACCACATCACTGTCACTGCTGGACTGAGAATGTTCACACACTCCAGCAGCACTGCTGTGTCTGATCCACTTACACTAGTCCAACACATACTTACCCACCACTACCACATCAGTGTCAATGCAGTGCTAAGAATGATCCACCATACACATAATACCTGCTCTGTGGTGGTCCTGTGTGGGTTCTGATGAACGGGGTGAAGTGTGGTAGCAAGGTATGCAGAGAGACTGATGGACTACAGTCTGTAATTGTAAACTTACATATTGCTCCTATATGGTAGGTGGGGCTGATCAAATCAGGATTAAACAGTGATCCTAATAAAGTGCTCAGTGAGTCTGTTTGTTTATAAGTAACGGAATGGCTAATAAATTGGAGCATCATTATTCCATGTCCCCCTACAACAGATTTTTAATAGAGATCAACAGCTTTTAATAGAGATCACTTTTCATTTGAGAGAGCAAAGCAAACACCGGCTCCCCAATAAATCAGACACTGGGGTTTTATGATGTACAGTACATATCTGAATCAATACATATGGTGCCTAAAGGACACTGACATTAGCTATCTAGCCTACCATGTACAGGTTTAAATGATCTTGCAAGCTCCCACTGAGGGAGGGAAGGAGGGAGGGAGAGAGGGAGGGAGGGAGTGTCTGTGTGTTGTGTTTGCGTGTACAGGATCATGGCCATGGTACCGTTTCAGCCCAGCGGCTTGTCTCCTCTTTGTCATAATCAATCCAATTATGGTATTACATCACGGCGTATTGACCAGTCCTCAGGAGGCCATTTTGTTCAGATTTAATCCCTATTACAGAATGAACCGCCAGTGCAATTCACCGCAGATTCGTCAGCGTTTGGCTTGAGAAGAGCACCAGAAATCCCCCACCACCCCTCCACATAACAGCATCGCAGCCAGTCAGTGGGGTTTTTGTTTCTGAGGTTATTTAAAGCTAGACTTACAAATACTTAGCTCTCTGTCTCTGGCATATGCTGTCACATTGAAATGCCATTCAGAAATCAACCCAGACAAACACACAGAGAGACAGGCGGACAGGCAGACAGGGAGGTAGGTAGGCAGAATCAATGAACCGGGAGAAAGCCTCAAAGAGCAAAGCAAGCAGGAATGCCTTTTCATTCTGCCAACTGCAGATATTAATGAATAAGAGGCATTTAAAGAGCAAATCTCTCGTGTGGTCCCCATGGCTCCTGCACTCGTTCCTAAACGTGCAATCAGCAGGAGCGGCCAGCAGTCGCCTGGGTGATGAATGGGCTTCCTGTAGAGTCCTGACTAAACTCTGTGACAGCATTAGTCCCTCTGACAAATGAGACTGATCTCAGCCGCAAGCCGAGCCTCTATTACTGCCTTTAATAACGACCGTCACACGCTAAGTAAGTGAAACGTCTGGAGCTGTCAACACATGTGCCAAAACATGCTCACCTGCTATGCCACAATTACAATATATACATGGAATACAATGCACATGCTTCCTTAGAGAACAATTCATTAAGAAAAAACAAAGTGCTTTTATTATTAAATATTAAATGAAATTTAAAAGATGTTTTCTTCAAGGTCACCCACTGGGGAAAACACAGCACGAACATTTGTTGAGAAAAAGCACCATTTTCTAAGGGCGACATCATATTGCCCTTCAGATTGCCTGAAATAGCGAATAGCTCAGCTGATAACCTAACCCACCCCCCTCCTTATTCTATCAATACGTGCTGGGTTGTGTTTCCCAATGAGGTTTAAATAATTAATGTGAGGAACAGCACGCGGCACTAGGTTAGCTCCATACAGCAGAACACGACTACATACAGCTCCGCCCATGTCTTTGGTCTTGAAGCTGCTCGACTGACACACACTTAATCTCTTAGCCCTGTGTTTGAGCAGTGGATTCTCTGATTGTCAACCACACAGATCCACCTCGGTAGAGTGCAAAGCGTGTTGCTGCATGGCTGGAGAACTCAAGCCTTGATTTTACACCGGGAAACCATCAAGCTTTCATTACCCCTACACAACTGTACTAGACTCCTAATAGTGCTGCACAGTACATTGTTTGTTAATTGTTACCACAATATCAGCCTTTGCAATGCTATTCTCACAGAAGTCTGCATGCTAAATGATTTATTGTATCGGGTGAGGTGTTTGGATGTATCAAGGCACTCATGTTTTCCAAGTGAAACAAATTTTAATCATAAAATAATGAGCTGGGAATTTTCAGAGAAGGCCTAATTGTTTCCTGGAACTAAAAAATACATGTCTGTAATTTTTAGGGAATTTTATTAATTAGAATCATAGTGTTTGCATTTAAACTCTCCAAGTATTGTAATAATATTCAAATTTTATTGTTATGCTCTGGATGAAAACTCAGAAGCTAGGTTTTTGTTCTATAGTATGTAAAAAGATGCACTTATATGAGCTCACCCAATAATTAGGCCTTCAGAAGCTGGGCTAAAGGCCTTAAACCTTAGACTAACTACCAGCATGGATGAGAAATTGACAATGAACTCACCTAATTACTAATCACATTTTGATTTACAATGGACGGGACCACTTATTAAAGATCGCCCGACTGAAAGTCTTTTGGAATCCTTAGATCGATCAATAACTGCAAATCCGAGCTGTGGATTAACCAGCTGTTAGTCAGCTGATGGAAAGAGAAATGGCAGCTTTCTGCCAGGACACCTTATTAAAGGAGTCATTGCAAAACTGCTATATTTACATCAAAAATATGTTACAAGCTTCAAATGTCAGGGTTTAATCTAGTGTAAAAGTATCATCAACATTTACACACCATAATTGCACAGGGGCACTAGCAAGCTTTCTACCAAGTTTGCTTATTATAGTCCAAAATGAGAGCCGAGCAGCGACAATTACTGTTCTTCACTAAAAATGATGAATATGAAGATGAATCTGCTCTCAAAAATGGATGATTTTACACAATAGCCAGTATTTTTACTACGTATATATATTGCCTTAATTTTCACTCTAAATGCATGAGTGATAATTAGTTCCAATTAGAAATAATCTATCTGAGTACACCTGCTAACCCCAAAATCACAAAAGCAAAATATGAGATTTAATTTAATGAGAAATTTTAAGCACTAACTAATTTAAACAAATTTAAACTTAAAATTGATCAAATCTCTCTTTTCCTGCTCACCCAGAGTCAGGAGAATTCAGCGAAGCCACTTTTTTCAGTGCAAAGACTGTGACAGAACCACTTAGCTTTGCATAACATAATGAATGGAAGTCGGTAAGGACAGCTAGGCTAGCTCATCTCAAAATCAGAGAAAGACAGTCTAATTGACTGTCAAACTGCTAACCCTAACCCTGTCTCTTTAAGCACTGAAACTGTCTCAATGGGCTTCTTCGCTGGAACCAATTTCAGCTCCAGAAAGTCAACCAGTCAAAACGTTTGACCCTGATTCCTTAAAAAGTACTGCACTATACGATATAAACTGTGTTAAATATACTACACACATCATACACATCATTTTTCAGAGTAATTTTGGAACATTTTATTGGTTCAGTCATTATGACAAAAGTTTGACATAACGTAAAAGGCAAACTGCATTTTTAAATCCCATGTTTATAGGTTTTCTCCTGACAGGGATGCTATACCAACATACATAACTTTATTATAATGTTTATTATAGGCAGGGCTGGGATGTAATTACAATATTGTGAATATATATGAATCTGTATTCGGTCCGTGTTACAGTTTGTGAAAGCAATGTTCAGAATACCTTTTACATTTTTAGAGCACCTAAGCCACCAACGCATCAGTGTCATAGCAGAGCTGAGAATGATCCATGACCCAAATAAAACCTGCTCTGTGGTGGTCCTCTGGGGATCCTGACCACTGAAGAACAGGGTGAAAAGGGATTAACAAAGTGCCAAGAGAAGCAGATGGACTACAGTCTGCAATTGTAGAGCTATAAAATGCACCTATATGGTAAGTGGAGCTGATAAAATGAACAGTAAGTGTAGATACAAGGAGGTGGTTTTAATACTCTGATAAGACAGCGTATACTTAAAAGAAACACCATCAGTGCATGTTCAGTAAATATATATAAGCATGCAGTGAAACAGAACTGAACAGTCTCCTCTGTATGTTCACGAGTGATAAGCTTAGCACCAGTGGTGTAATTGATCTTTGTAGGTATTTGCAGAAATATCACATTGCTGCCCACTTTATAGTCAGATTTGCAAGATTTTGTTGCTTGGATCATGAGACAGTAGGGGGATTATGGGAGCAGCTTGGTACTGCTACCTGCTATCTGTCTGCTGCACTCTGCAAATTAAATGTTGTATTCATGTGTGAATGTCTGTAGATACGTGTCTGCATGTGTCTTGACAGTGTGTATGCATAGCAGAACACTATAGTACTGATCTCTGTGTTACTGTACAGAAGTGAAATTTTTATTGAGAGTAACTAAAGACAAACTCCTTATGTACAAACATCCCTCCCCAACTAAGCCTGATATTTACTAACAACACTAAATACACAGGCATAATGTACTGTAGGGATCATGCTACTGAACTGCTTAAAAAAGTCAAAGTTAAAAACTGATTTGGACTTTAGCGTAAAATCTCTTTGCTTTGAATGAGGCAATACTATAAATATAAATACAAATAAAACAAATGATCGGACATTTACATTTTCCAATAACAATCCTACCAAGACGTTTCTAATTGTTTCAGTGGTAACAGTTTTAGTAGTGACTTGAAAAAGCTTAAAAGGTTCTATACACATATAATCCTAAAATACTTTTTTCAATAAAACACAAAAATGTGTATTTAACTGCAGTTACATCTGGTTTCGGTAGTGACAGTTCTTAATGTTGCACACTGATCTTTATGCATCCATAAGGGACCAGGATGCAGTCTCACGTCCTGCTCTGAAATGCTGGGGTATGGCTAAAATAAGGTGCATCAGTAGTGGCATAAAAACATGGGACACCATGTTTTGAATAAAGTTTTCTTTATTCAAACATTAAATTAACATTAAATCTAAATCAGCTTCACTTTAAAAGAAATAATAGCAAACGCATCTTTAAAAACACACCCAAAAATATTTTCACAAGCTGAAAGTGAAGAGTTAATGTTTAGAACAGCCACCTTCCAACATAATCTACTTGTAATTGTATAAACGTAGCTTATTACCACCACAATTAATGCCTTGGTTTTACATATACCACGAGATTCACATTGTAAATGTCTATGGTCTGAACACTTAATTGCTTTGTATTTTAATTCAATGATTTACTGTTTACCTGCCTTTCTAATTCGCTAGAACAGTCCATATATTATTACCATGTGTACCTCCCACTCCTAATTTCAGATCTTCCTATGCCAAGAAGCAAAAGGAAGATAATGATGAAGATGATGACTCACTAGGTTAGTCTGTTTGTAGCACATGTCCCAGCAGGTATTAAAAAATGAGGGCTGGGGAGTGAGGAAGAGACAGGGAGAACAAGAGATAAAAAGGAAAAAGAGGCCCAACACTTTTCTCCACGCCTTAGCTGCCCACGACACACAATACAGCAGCTATCAAACACTCTGCAGGCTACTGTGATCTGCTCAGGTCAAACAGCACCAATAACCCTTTAATGGGTTCTGACCTGCTGAGAGATGCCCATATAATATAACAGTGGCTAACTGTTCACTTCAGCAAAAACCCAGGCACCTTTCTCAGGTACAGTTAGAGCCTGTAAACCATTCATTGATGCCCAATTTGTGTAAGCCTTCTTTAGCCCATCATCAGTGGTCAGTATCTGTCCACAGAGCGGCTCTTGGCTGGATATTGTGGGTGGGGTGGTAACACTGACGTGTGTAAACACCTGGCAGTACCACTGTACCTGTACCACACACACTATATCTGTAGCATCACTGTGCTGATATATGGTGTAGCTTGTCATTAACACCCTTTATTACCAACATTATGATTGACAACCATAAATACTCTGTTGTCCCCTGAGGTCTATCTGTTTCCTAGGAGACGGCTCATAATGTGGCCAGTGAGTGGACATACATAGGAAGCACTTTTAATATAGTGGCAAATTAGTGCAAGTGGAAGGTTGATGATTCTGCCCTTAGGTCACCCTGTCTAGCTATTGCTTCAAAAAGTGCCAGGTCAAAAGTAAAGTGGTCACAAATCCTGCTGGGAGGTAACTTCCTCCTCTCCAGCTGAGAAACAGATCAACATCTGCTGATTCCTATCAGCCCTTGAGGCTTGTGCTGGAAAGCAGGAGGTCAAAGGGGAAGCCAGAGTAGTACAGCAAAGATAGTGTGGACTTGTGCAGTACAGGATTTCCAAGATTAAGGCCTGCTTTAGTTTAACTGGTAAAACAACTGGTTATAACATAGTAAAACTGAATACTAGATGTGAACAACTTGCTAATTAATACTTAATTAGAGAATTATTAGACTATTTATATTATCTTGTGTTATATCGTATTTGCAAATGATCAACATTTCAATTAGAGTAGTACCGCACATTGTTATGCTCTAATTAATTAATTAATTAATTGATTAATTGGTGGTCTTGCATTAGCAACGCTTTTAAAGGAGGCAGTGGTGCTTTACATATCTCAGAGGTAGGACATGCTAACCTTCAGTCTCTTCACAGCATCATGTGATAACAGGTGAGCTAGCTGGGAGTGTGGCACAAGGGGTTCTTTGAAGTGACAGCACCACTGATCGTTCGATAGTCAAAACATCGAATGATCTTACAGTATTTGTAAGTGAGATGAGTTAGTGTCAGGTAGTGTGCATTATTGCGTGACTCCCATTGGAGGGTTTGGGGGTTCCTCTACAGTCTTACAGCATGACATATACATGTAGAAAAATCCTAGAAATTAATTAAAAGTCTATATAAGACGATAATCAGCATACAATAATTAGCATGCATAATTAACTCAAGAGGGAAGAGGTAAATAATCAAGAATGTAATAAACTAGTTGTAAATAGCTGCAAAGCCACCAATCACATGTACAACAGAGTTGCATCATTGTGCTATAAAAATGGTGGAGACTTTAGATGGACAGTTGGCCTAGAAAGGTCACTACACCACAATAAAGCTGACTGAAGGCAAGTCTGACATATGGCATTCATTTTTAGCTCTGACTATTTCAGGAGAAAGTACTTTATTCCTAAACCAAGTACGTCATATCGCATTTAACCTCATATGAACTGTGCACAGGAGAGGAAAAAGTGTGTACCTTGCAGAATGGAGTGGGATACATGTTGCAGATTTTTTAGTGGAAGTGGGACAAAGTCTAGCAGGAGCAGGATTATAAAATCAGCCTTGTGCAGACCTCTAGTGTGAGGGGGCTTCCTAAACCTTAAAGTACACTGCAGTCACCAACACTGTTGTGGTCCAACCACAACTGTTCCAGGTGATCTCCCTCACATGCTCCAGCTAATTAACTTCTTCAGAAGTGCTCGATTGGCTGGATCACATCGATTAGTGCCATGTGAGAGGAAACCAAAAGAAATAACCTTTGCTGGAAACTAAATCTCCAGAATCTCTCTCTTATTCTGTACCGAATAAAGGTTTTTCCTAGAGCCACCATTATAAGTGAGCCCTAAAAGATACAACGATGATATTAAAGTTTATCTGTGAGCCTTAAATAACCCTGTAAAGGTGCCCTACATGCAAGGGGCATATTTGATTTTCATAACCTTACGCTTTACAATACAAATATTATACAAATAGGCCAGAGTATAAACAGGTATGTATGGAATTAATGCAACTTAAAACAATAACTGCAACAAAATATGGCACAAATATTTTTCTCTAGCTAAAGAATTCAGAATATATATTTCTTTATAGTCTGGAGAGCAAAAATTTGCAACAATGTTTGCAGGTGGCTATAAATGTAATTCAAAATGGATCGTTTTTTTTTTTTTACAAACATCTGGCGCTGGCCATCACATGCAATTTGACAAACAACAACAATGGCAAATCCGACGTCCTGGGTCTGTGCTATGTAGTTAATGATGCCTAACATTAGTACTCTAACACATGCAGATGTCTGGACACAAAAGTCTGATCTGGTCACATGACAAACATAGCCTAAAGGCACTAAAGACCTAAGACCACCAAAGAGATGCCTTTTTTTTATGAAAGTCTAAGTTGTATTTACATCCATAGGTTATATTTCAGTATGTAAACCGCTTGGAATAAACGGTTAGCATTAACACATTTTACTTTACCTTTACTAAACATTCACTACACAAAATCATCCAGAATGCACTAAACAATCCCAGCTCTGATTCCGTGCCATCAACTGAAATCTCTGGAGAAGTACTATCTCATCGCTATGAAGCAGTATAAAACAGCATATTCCATTTACACACAGTGGACCATGGATACGCCCCACTGTTTTGGATAATAGGTCACCGCTGGTCGGGTTATTACTGGACAGCCAATGGCTGACTATCATATTCAGAATGGAGAACTGAGCAGACGTGTCTGTTTTCCCTCCAGTGTGTGTGTGTCTAAGAGAGAGAGAGAGAGAGAGTGAAGAGGAAGGAGCAGAGAGCCTCACACAGAAAGAGAGACACGGGGAGCCAAACAGCCTCTTTTTCTTTCCTCTCTCATCTCTGTGCTAATAACCTCTTCTGATGAACAATGACATAAAGCAGATGCAAACACAAACACACACACTCGTTCACACGCACACATATACACGCAAATCCCATTAGTGGATGCTAAATGAGTTCGTATGAATTTGGGGGATGGTAATGGAGTGCAGTGTGCTGCTTTCAGCCTGAGCTGGAGTTAGGACTCAGTTAGAGCTAGAGTTATCACATGGTGATGTCTAGAAAAAGGCGAAGCAGTCCTGTTGCGGTGGGAGGGTCAAACAGAGAGAGTCAGAGAGCCTGGAAAACAGACATCTTAAAGGGTAAGGTGTCAGCAGGATCTTATTTTGGGGAATCAGAAATAGAGATACAAAATTGGAGATGCTTTAAAAAGCCCATTGCGAAGCCTACAGTAAAACACACTACACTGTATGACCAAACGCATCCAGTGAATTTGCTGCTTTAGGAGGAAGCAGGTACACCGACTTTTATAATCCCCATAGAAAGGTATTGCCAGTGGAAAAGGATGCCACACATAAATCTATGATCACCATGCCTATAGCTACATGCCAGTAAGAAGGGAATAAAGCCTTCAGCACTGTGGAGCAGTGGACTGCATTCTCTGGAACATTGGAGGTCCATCCAGTACCTTTGCAATGAGTTGGAGTGGCATTTGTGATCCACAACATCATTCAACATCAGCACCTTACCTCACAAAGGCTCTTACGGCTGAATGCAATCAAATCCTCACAGCAATGTGTTCCAATATGTGAAGCCTTATTGTTATGCTCTGTGTCTTGTGTTGCAATAAACGTCCTTCACACTGTCACCACACTGTCACTGTCTTTTGACATTGAACAAATGGAAAAGGCTTACTCAGATCTGTTGAAACAGCTTGACACTGAGAGTATACACAGTACAACAACAATAACTCTTCCGAAGGCTAAGGTGAAAGAGCCACAGCTGAAAGTGGGACAGTAAAAAGTGACCTACAATCTTAAGCTTGCAGGTCACCTAAACCTACATCTGCTTTAAATCTGCCATATAAACAGTGCAAAAAGCTGCTCAAACTTCAAATGATGTCAGACTACATAACAACACATTTAATACATTTCTCATCTACATCTACAGATATGATTTCAAGTGATGGCACCACCTTTCAACCATTTTACAAGCCCCTCTTTTACATGACCAGTTCGGCATCAAATTCTATCACGAGATGGTTCGTCTGTAATTTACTCCTTTGGTGTATAAAGGGCACATGGAGGGGTCAGCAGGCTCTTACCCTTCATCAGGCAGACAACAGCACCATGACACATTTACAATGCAGCTCGTTTCTCTCCTCTCTTTTGTGCAGTACCCTTCAATTTTATGACTCACGCTTCCTCACAGGTCCTGCTTTAAAAATGCCCCCCGTCCAACCTTGCAGATGAGGTGTAATGAGTTCGATAAAGGATTACCATTATCCTTGGGCCGTCTTTTTATTAGACACCCCGTCCTGGCCTCGCTCTGCCATAGAAGAGCTCAGTGATACCTATCAGCCTGACGCAGTAAGTCACCGCCACAAAAGCAGTGGGAAGGTGACAGGAAATTGAATATTAGCATGGCTTATGATTTGATTCCCTTCTTTTTTTTAAAAAAAAAGGCAGGCAAGGGATGATGGGAACTGTTGACTCAAAGCTGAGATGTGAATGAGTTTGGGGAGAAAATGGGAGAGAGCAGGGGAGATATGACCGTGTCATGGGTCGTATTTATGATAAATTATAATGAGGATGCTTCAGATGGAGTATATGAGGGAGGTGACCTTGCAGACACTACAAACCATGTGACAATGAAGGAAGCAGAGAGCAGCGTCTATAAAAACAAAACTCAGATACCAAAAACTAAGATAAGAAACCACATTTATTATACATGTGGTTATATATACATATTATATTCTCTCTATTCTTGATTGTGCATTGAGTCTTTTCACATATGATACTGCATGAAACTGAGCTGAGCAAGCTGAATAAAACAGCAGGATATACTGTATTAAAGGTACATTTTAGTGGTGTTATTTCTGAGATCTGTTCGACTGTCACAATGTGATATAAATAAAATTCATCAGCCTTTTACAAACACACTATTCCCCAATAATGACCATCGCCCTGACCATTCTCCAAGAAACAATAGTATTTCCTAGCACCACCATTCACCAACAAACAGCATTATTCACACTCAAACAGCAACATTCTTCATAATGTTCTCCAATAAACTCAATAGTTCTCCAAAACCATCCTTCTCCAACAAATATGAATATGAGCTAACAAATATCACTGTCTACAAAAACCATCATTCACTGCCAAAAACATCATTGTCTTCATTAGCTAAAAACACCAACACTCTCCAATACACATATATCGTCGCTGTCCAATGAAAAACATGTATCTCCATTTTTGTTGATTTTTACTTTTATGCCTCATTTGATCACATGAGCTGCTGTTTACACTGTAAGGAAATTCCATTAAGAATGGACTAACAGAAATGGCCCAAAACTGCTTGGAAAGACGTCTGGTTCCATTGACTTCCATTCAAATTAAATGAGGTTTTTGGCCTCTCCTGTAAAGTTGCCATTTTGGAGATACCTGTTTTTCTTTGGACAGCGACGATATTCTCCAACAATTTCCTAAAACATTTTAATTTTGCCATTATTGAAATTTGCCAAAAGAGCCAATGTAAATTTTAGAGAACACCATTATCCTCCAACAAACATCATTATCCTCTACCAAAGACCATTATTTACCACTCAAATGCCATCACTTTTCACCAAACACCATCCTTCTTCACCGAAAACCATTGCGGTCAATGAAACACAAAAATTCTCTACCCAACACTATCACACTCTAACACCGTTATTCTCTAAAAAAACACCATTATCCTCAAACAAACACCATTATTTACCACTCAAACAGCATCACTTTTCACCAAACACCATCCTTCTTCACTGAACACCATTGAGCTCTATGAAACACAAAAATTCTTTATCCAACGCTACTAAACTCTCTAATACCATCATTCTCCACAGAACACCATAATTCTCCACCAAACACCAAACTTCTATACCAAACTCCATGATTCTCTAACAAACACCATTATTCTCTATCAAACACCACCAACCTCTATCGAAGTTTCTCATTCTCCACTAAAGGTGGAAATTCTTCAAAAAACATTTGGCCCTATAAGGTTCATAAAGTAGAAGAGCTGACAAGCCAAAAGAGCGTGAATAAAGCCTGAGGTTCCTACTAATTACACACAAGCAAAGTCTGCAAACCCAGTGTATTTTGATGTTGATGTTGTAGAACGTTGGTTGGTGTGACCTTAAACTAAGTATAATCAAAGAAGTCCTGCATCAGTGCATTCGGGAAATTTTAATTGGCTTCAATGCACAAACATGTGATCTATCACTGCCACAAATGTTTAAAACACAGTGCCCAATGAGACAGATCCAGCAGGAGGGGCCTGAATTGGGTGTGTACTGGCCCACTGTTTTTTCCTCTGATCTCTCATTCTCTCAGATTAATACACCCAGCTTGATCTCTTCTGCTCTAGCACCAAGTTTCTGCTCTCCCCTGACAAGTAGCAGCTTGTCCTGTGTGCCTAAACCCATCAATCCCTGCATGCACTCTGATCACCCTAACCCACCCTGCCAGAGGCAGAGCATTATATGTATACATAACATTAACAGTCAGTCTGTACTTCATGAGTATTACAGAATAGCCTCACACCAGGACGTCTTGAGGACCAACAGATGCCATCTCAAGTACTTGGGGTCTGATTTTGATTGTGATTTGGCCAGTCTTACATGGATTCGGAAAGCAGAGGTAATATTTAAAACATGGCTGAGGTGTGATCGTTTAATTGTCAAAAACTGACACAATGATCACATGAGACTTAATGCATGATTAGGTCAGCAGATAGGGGCAACAGGTGACTTAGTGATTTTGATTGGCTAGGGACAGAGCAGCGCCAGGGAAAGGCATTTCTATGTTTTAATCACTGAATTGTATTCACATTCTATGTATTTTACACATGCCTTTGATATAATGTCCTAGGTGTTTAACATGTTGTTCGGCCATTGTTATGGCCAGGCAATTGTGAAGTTTTGTTATCATTGGTGGCAGTCAGATTTAATCGTTTCAGCATTCATTTAATAGATGAAAGAAATGCATTTACACAAGCCAACATCTGTGGTTCTAGTTTAAACACTATGACCTGTGAAAACAGTCCGAATGTGGCGTAGAAACCCTCCAATCAATTTTTTTTGAGCCGGGGTCTGTTGCCTTGAGGCAACATTGTGCAAAAATGAAAAGAAATAATACCAAAGATTTTATCTAAACACTTTGAGTGAAACTGAGAAACTATAAGATTTGTTTATCTTACTAACACTAAACTGATTTAATTTGAGCTGATAAATAAGCATTCCATGCATATCCTAAACAAAACTAATGATTGTAGTGCAAACTGGACAGCCGACTGCTACTGAAGATAATAAACCAGTAGCCTGTTTCATATAAATATATATATATGTCATGCAATATTGCTTTAGGAACATATTTCTCTGATTATAATAAAGAAACATAAACTACACATTCTTAAAAGATATAAATCATATTTTGGCTGGATTAAAATAATAGATTGTCACGTGCAGTAAAGTGAGTTATCCACAAGCTGCATGTTACAAATGAACCTGGTCTAAAACGTGAGAAAGTGTAAGCAAACACAAGCTTTTTTTATATTTCATGCATATGAACTCATCCCTAAACATATATTACGCTGTTAAACTGTGAGCTTTTTACACATTCCAGTGTTTCTCTAGTCTGCATGTCTCTGTGTTAAACCACTGCCTTTTACTAAAGACCACTTGAAGAACCAAGGGTGTACTTGGCAACCTTCAGCCTTAGTTGAGGACATCAAAGCTTTGCCTCATAGTACAAGCCTTTAGACCCCCCCAAAAAGACTTCCAGTTTTTTGCCAATTGCCAGTCAAATTGTTGCCTTGAAAGCTGTGTCCAACCAAAACCCTTTTCACAAAGGTGCCAAGCATCCTTGGTTCCTTTTCACACTTCCCTACTAGATCAGCATGTCTATTTTTGACACCGCTTTGATTTGTTCTCACCGTACATCATGTGTTCACTGATAGCAGAAACACACACACGCACACACACACACACACACACACAGCATCCTCAAGACTCTAAGTCTACATCTCTCCCTTTCGGAAGAAAAGACTGCCACGGGTCGTCCAGCTTTGATTGTCCATTGATCTCTCCACCTCTCGCTCCTCTAGATCGATGGGCCAGTGTAGAGGGCCTTCTTTTCAAAGGACATGCCTAATGCTCTCTCTGACACCAACATTGACTTCTTCCTCGCAAGGTAATATATTCTTGTTGGTACAACGGATATTCTTCCAACAAGGCGCGGAACAGTGGTATATTCTGCATTCAGTATTAATGACCAATCACCTGCTGACAAAATTACAATGCTAAAACGCTAAAGTGCCAAAGTCAGTAACCACTACTTCATTCATGAATGAATTTCCAGTCAAGAAAACCATTAAATACAATTCATTAATATTCACCATCAGGAAAAAACAGACATGATACACTCACACAAAAATATCTCCTGTGACTGAAACATGTAACAGTGTGCAAAACCACAACTACAAGTAACAGCTGTGATGTGATTTGGCATGTACTGGCAAGTAAACTTCGGGAGGCAGACCACGTCAATGTTCAGATATTCTTTCCTGGCTCAATTCCAAGGAGGACTTCCTGTAGACTAGGATTTCTGCCACTGCTGGTAGACCCGTATGAGTGTACGCTTCCATCCACCTACAAATTCAGCTACTTAATACCCTGCAGGTATTTGTAGGCCCATCATCTTCATGTAATGCCATCTGCAGGAACCTGAAATTACTACCACTTTAAACATGCATACCATAAACAGGGATACTTTTCCACACCTCCAAAGATTAGCTTAGAATAGATTCAACTAGATTCAATTCATTGTGCACTGTACAGGTACAGAGTTAGTGAAATGCAATATAATGCAGTTAGCATCTAACCAGAAGTGCAAAACACAATTAATTATAATATTTTATTTTAATATTTATAATAATAATATTTTATTATTATTTTAGAAGCTGATCTAAATTTAGTTATTCTAAATTGTTCTAATGTTTGACTCATCAAGCCTTTAAATTTTACTCCACATCTCAGATGCCCAGTTGCAGTATCCCTAGTGCAAAATCGTCTTCTAATAATAGAAGGATGGAAAGAAAAACAATGATTTTTTCTTTAGGTTTGAACCGAGGGTGGGTCTTGGATTTTCGTGGACAATTTTGGTGGTCTACCAGGTCTTTTGGGGTCTTTTAATCATTTTTTTCAAATTCCAGGTTTGAAAACTTCTGTGTATTCACTCATTTTCCTTTAATTTGTCCTATCCTTTATCTTCTTTAGCTATTTTACGTGCCCATGAAAAAGAAATCTCAAAGCAGCAAATATGTGATTGGGTTGAAAATATTGTTAGTGTGAATGGATGTTAGCATCTTTATAAAAGGGATCACGATACAATGGAAGAGTTAAAGTGACAGTAGGAGCAAAAGAGTGGACAAATAAAATATTGATAGAGACCTTATCTTTAGTATTGGAGGATAAAGCTAAAGGGGGCCTATTATGCTTTTCTAGTTTTTCCTCTTTCCTTTAGTGTGCTGTTTAGCTTTTGGTGCATATAAAAGGTCTGCAAAGTTATAAGTCCAAAGTACATGCTAGAAGTTGAAACCCTCTCCCAAAGAAACCATATTTCAGCTGCTTGTTGGAATTATAGCCCATTTCTCTTTTGTGAGGTCATCTCGTAACACAATCCTTATTGCTCATCTACCAGCAAGCCTGGGACACCTTCACACAACACACAGAGAGCTAAACAAGTAAAAGCCACTCTGAAATGTCCTGATCTTATGAAGGTGAATGTACCAATTTGTTCTACCTGACTTTCAGGATCGGGCTCTGACTCAAACTTGCAGAACAGAACTGATAGTAAGAATACCTACAATGATTTGGGACAAGTACATGTAGTGGAATACGTCTCTAGTGGTTGACCAATCAAAACAGAGTGAGCAAACTGACCAATCAGAGAACACTTGGCTCATCAAGACAGGTCTTGAAGACACATAAGCATGATGTCATTTTATTTCTGAGGACCCCAAAAATAAATTTATGAAGATTATAAATGAGCATAAATACATCATCTGCTCTTTTCTGCTACTAACTTGTACTTAGTGGTCATTTCAAAGGAAAGTAAATAAACTAAAGGGTGGAGTATGACTTTTACATGTTACTGGACCTTAAAGGCCAGGGTAACTCCTTTACCTCACCTTAGGTTTTCACAAAGGCCGGTTCCTGTTCGATCTGAGGAATCAAAAAGCAAGATGGGTTTTTAATTGTCTGTATTCAGTATCAGACAAAGTTGCCCAAGGTGCTTGATTTAGCATTATTACCTCTCTGAGCATCGGTTTCCTCATTGCGATGCAATTTGACGGGTGGATGGTAATTAAATGGCTAATTGGCTTTTAGATGGCTAATTGCCTTGACATTTGCACATCAGACAGTGAACGATGCTCCGGCGCTCTCTCAGAGCATGAACGAAAGTGTTAGTGTCAGGCGTCAAGCTCAAAACATCAGGCTGACGGAAGCTGCACGATAGACTCTCACATGTGAGAGGCAGCTGACACTCCTTCCTCGATCATATGTTTGGTTTGGTTTTGGTTTTTCCTTCTTCCATCCATAATACACCAAATTCAACAAGGTTGAAATGTGATTAATCCTTATTTCATATATAGTGTACATTTTGTGCATGTACACTTGATACCAAAGCAGATTGCTGTGTTTCCATCAATATAAAATATGTTGACAAAAATTATACTAATGAATGATTAATAACAAACGCAGCAATGTATTTACATGGTAAACAATAATAATGTTGCTATGGTAATTTTGAGCTCAAGAGATTCAGGATATGACCCTTTTGCGAGCATGTTCTAGATATCTCCAATGAGCAATAAGTTATTTTAGCATGCTTCCAGCTAAAAGACTTTTAAGCAGCATAGGCTTCAGTTTCATGATATAATGATAGAAACATTTTATTGAGATACATTCTGTATATAACGTGAATAATGTCTTATTCGGGATGTATTGAAAAAGGAATGTAAAATGAAAAATGATATACTGTGGCTGGTATAAAAGGCTACATTAACTGTATTGCAAGTGGCACTATGTTGTGGCTGGGCTGCTTTGTAGGGATATGTTGCATGTTGTGGGAAGACAAATTAGCCA
Source organism: Prochilodus magdalenae (assembly GCA_024036415.1). Classification (NCBI taxonomy): domain Eukaryota; kingdom Metazoa; phylum Chordata; class Actinopteri; order Characiformes; family Prochilodontidae; genus Prochilodus; species Prochilodus magdalenae. Next base: position 447,616 of record JAMWET010004337.1, read on the forward strand.
ACAGATTTGATGAATGAGTAGGATTTAAGCTGTTTCCTGTGCTCAAATCCCAGCAGTAATACCAGCTACCACACTTATGAAAGGCCTGAGTTAATTGTAAATTCCTTCTGATGTTAAACAGCTTTTTCTGAATTTTACAATCATCTACAGCTCTGTTTACCACTCTTAAAATGTCACTTTCTGAGCAGATTTTTAAAAATGAATTAGAAAACCTATGTTTTTTATAATTTAGAGCATTCATTTCAAACTTTGATTCTGAATGTGTTATACTAGCATACAGTACAAAGAAGCCATGTTTAAAACGAATATCACATATGCTGATGAATAACATTTCTAGGTGTTTAAGGTGTCAGAGGGGTGCAAACAAAACACAAGCTTTCTAACGTTGTAGCAATGGTTTGGGGAGGGCACTTTCCTGTTCTAGTAAGACTGTGCCCCTGCATATCTCCACAAACCTGCAAAGAGCCCTGACTGCAGCTCTTTGGGTTGAACAGGAACATTGATCGTGAGCCACGCATACTCGTCCAGCATCAGTGTTTGACCTTACAAATGACCTTTTCACTGAATCAGCAAAAATGAATCACAGACACACTCTATGGAAAGCGTTCTTAGACAAGTTGTGATGCTCAGGTGTCCACATATTTCTGGCCATACAATGTATATGGTGATTTTGGTTAGAAACCACTGGAGCCATCCAATCCACTGGGTCTGACGACAACTGTCGGACAGGTTCCTGAATCTGAAAGCCAACCCCCATGCTATCCTGGTTTGTATGTTGGTTTGTTTTGGTTTGTTTTTGTTTTTTTTTCTCTGAGAGACTCACTCTGACTCCACGGAGCATCAAACGGCCTATTGGCACAGCTGAGGAAACTCAGTGACTCGATGACAGCTCGCCAAAAAAAAAAAAACGAGACGGATGAAGGGCAAAGAGATGGAGTGGAGAGAGAGAGAGATAGAGAGAGAGAGAGTAAGAGAGAGAGATGAAGAGATGTATGCCTGCTTCATAGCCTGACACTCTTGTCTGTTGATCGTGTGGGATGTGAGGAGGCAATGCCATCTCTGTGCCTTGGGATCAAATAGATGCAATCTGGAGTACCTCCATCCAAGCCTCAGCACTTGAGGAGCTAGAGTCTATTTCTGATTCTAAATCTGTGGTCCTGTGGTCAGCCTTAATTTGAAGCTTATATACAGCAAATGTTTAAAACATGGTTAAAGAACTGACATCACCTAATGTATAGGGTTATTTTAGTTAAGACTTAGGATATAGCAATAACGAGTCAGTAGACAAAAGAATACTTTGAAATAGTGTCCTGAGAGCGCTGTGAGTTGAATGAAACATTCAATATAAATTAGAGCATATGGTCTAATTTGGCAGGAGTTTTCTAGGCAATGTTTAGGCAATGTTAGTATATTATGAAATAAGAATCCTGGGCTCAAAAAGAGGTACAGCTGCATGGGCAGGATTACCCTAACCTGACCCGAGTAGGTTACGCTGTAAAAGAGAGAAACAGTAGGAGTTGTTTTGGAATGTTTTTGAGTTTGATGTCGATTTAAAATATTACTTTAGTTAATCTAAGCTAGACTTTTTCCTTATGTACACTTTGGATTTATTTAGAATATTTATTTCAGTTGGAAAAAAAAGAGTTATATTGTTTGTTACATTAACTGAAGTAAACTTCTGAGCCATTTACAGTGCATTGATAGCGTAGAAGCTAACACCACTGCCTAGTATTGTTTTACACTATTTATATATTTGCTTTTCTGTGAAGCTTCTTTGAGACAACGTTGGTTGTAAAAAGCGTTATACAAATAAATACTGATTGACTGATATATATATATATAGTGATTGATATATTACTGTAATTTGTATTGTAATTATTGTAATTTGTATGTAATTATTAGCAAATGGGAGCTGAAAAATGTGCATGGGGTACTACAGAACCAAGGTAAGAGGATAACACTGTTGCCCAGAACATGCATGATAAATGGTTTCCCATCCAGACAAGCCTCACAACTATACCAATCATTGTCTGTATTCAGTTACAAAAATGAAACATCTTTTTTATCCAGATGGTCAGGATATTTGAAAAAACCTTCAAACACATCAAAAACAGGTTATGACTCCATGGTTTATGACTAAAGCTAAAGGACCTTGGCTGATTCAGTGAAATGTTTAGAGGGAGACATGTGAAGAGATGCATTCCTTCTTAACAGGCTGACACACATCTGCTCATTGTGCGGGATGTTAGGCAACATTGCTATGTGCATGGCTGCTGGTGCAGTGTTCAAAAAGCCTGGAGTCAGTGGAGTCAGAGATTGAGGCCGCCCCCACTGCCTGCCACTCTTATACACATGCACACACACACACACAGAAACACTCACACATACACACACACTCCCAACACACACACACACAGAAACACTCACACATACACACACACCCCCAACACACACACAATTACAGAGATAGATTAGCACTCCAAGGCACTAATTACAGCCCCGTCTTACAGAGGGTGCAACAACACAAAAATAGATCTCCTCTTTCTGAAGTCTCTTGCCAGGCTAAACAATATGTTGCTATTAGGGTTATCGCAATATCAGCCAGAGTATTGATACTGTGGCTGCCTTGAGAGATATTAAAAGGGCTGTTGGCATACATTAGTCTAATTTGCTATTGACACTTTAAGCTTGCTGTCCACTAGTCACTGATCACATGGTTATGACACTAATAAAAAGGACACCTCAGAGAAGACAACAGGGGAGATGTGATGCAGGGCTTGCCAAAAAGGGCACTGACCTTTGGAGGTTGGCTGTAACATTGCTGATGTACTGCACATGCTGATCTACAGTGCTTCATAGGTCAGATAGGTTGAACGTGTGTTATTAGGGAAGGGGCATAACACCCTATAATCCTGTAAAGTTTGAGGTCTTCTAATCTCTTTTTTGTTATGGCACTCTAAGTCTTTGTATCTTTGACCCTTCACCTCTGCATATAAGATGCAACTTGGCAAGATTCAAGGCTAACAATGTGATTCAGTGCTTGTTGGAAAGGGCAAGTCATGCTTTATTGACATGTGGAGTTAGACTTGTCATAGAGTTTGTTGCTTTTTATTGAGCATTCCTTTTTCATATGGTTTTATCCATGACATCTATCATCAGTCAACGTCTACTGAACCTGCATCATATGACTGTCCACCCCAACTGCTTACCTTGTAACGGAGCTTATGAAGTGCTGGATATGAGGAAATGACTAGTACAGAAAAAAATGATCTAGCAGAGTTTTTTAATGCTTCTTTAAAGGTCTCAAGGCAAACATTATTGCAAATTAAACTAGTGCTCCAGCGCTGTCTGCATTTCATTCCAAATTGCAGAAGGTTGAAAAATGCAAACGAGCCTCTAACCAATCACCAAGGGCCATATGTATGTATGAGTGCAAAATGCCCCCCATACACAATGCATGTAAAATTGAAGTAAGATTTACTGGAGCTAATTGCTGGAGCTCATTTACATATACTATGCAAAGGACTTTGTGCTCATGTGTGGCATTTTAAAACCCTTAAAGATCTTTTTCACAACACTGCTCTGCTTTGCCTAAAAATTCATAAATAACTGAGTGAACAGGAACAATAACAGATTGTGTGTGCATATTCTGACCACATCAAAATACGTTTTGCGTTGTGTCTTCGCACACAGATACATCTGATTCTGAGAACTGAAAACCTGTTGTTTTTTTGCCAAATAAACATTCAGCATGTCGTCATGGCTCACGCTTTTGTCTAGACGTTGTGTGTGCTGTCGTTGTAAAGGCAAGTGTCTCAACAATGTGCCTTTCAGACACTGCAGCTAACTTATGCCTGGTTTAAAAAAGCCAGGGAAAGTTCACAAAACCAGCCGCCAGGAGTTACTCAAGCTTTGGTAAATCAAGCAGGGAGTGTAATCAATTGTATGTCCAATATCTCCATATATCCTCCGTGTGAAATGTGTGTATTTGTAAGAGAGAGGCACATTCCATAGTTTTCCACCTTGCCAGTGTTGTAGCATTTGTGGCTGAAACAGATGGAAAAGACTCAGCACCTCACTTGGTGTAATGGACTTCAATTTGCCTACTTAGACAAGCCAACCACACTACACAAACAAGAGTCTTTAGGCAAGCCTCCTAATGCCTCATACCTCTGCAACATGATTAACCCTTTAGACCTCACTCTGCATTTCACTGTAATGGATGATCTACAACGAGATCATTTTTTTCATCGTTTACTCACAATATCCTCCTTTTCAGTTTGTAACAGTTACGTTTTACATGCTCATCCTTCACCTTTTACAATGCATCAAAGAGGGTGATGCTTGACTCATTGCGTCCAGATCTTGGTCTTGACTAGGAAACATAGCAGTTTTATGGAACTGTAGCTGGAGTTCTCACGCAAAACACACAGCCCATAAATAGGTCTGTCCTATTCACCACTAAGAGAAAGTGATAAAACTGATTACATAGAATTTCATTAGCTGCTGTCGTCAGTTTGTTTCATGTCAGTCAGTTCAGTCCCTTCATTTCTGAACTGACAGATCTGTGCTGATTCTGTCCATTGGCCTTGAACTGCATTGCCTTGTCTTTTTTACTGGTTTTTCAGGTAAAGGTGTTGTTTGAAATGTTGGAAGTTGTCAGGAATCCACAGAAGTGTTCTACAATCTCTGTTGGGCTCTAACTGGAAAAAACTAACATAAATTGATCTGAATAAGAGCATCTTCCAAACGCATGAATCTATATCGTCACTATCCAAAGAAAAAAGAGAAATGGCAAAAAACCTAATTGAATTTTAATACAAGTCAATGGAACAAGACAACGTAAAGTGCAGTTGCTGTGTTCAATTAATGTATAAAAGTAAAAATGGACAACAATGGAGATACATCTTCTTTTGGACAGCGAAGATATGTACAAACCCAATCCCAAGGAGGTTGGGACCGTATCTAAAATGCTAATAAAAACACAAAGGTGTGGTTAGTAAAAGCTGTTTGACCTGTAAGTGGTCCAAAACAATATCTGATGTCTTATCTTGTGAACTTCACTGACAAGTCTGTAGCCTCTTTAACACTGCTAACATATGGCTTCCATTGTGTACAGTAGCGGGCTTATGTTTGTGGATGCAGCAACAAACAGTGCTAGTGTTTATTGTCAATGTTTTCATGAGCCCATGCAGTGATATCCATCACAGACGCCTGTCAGCTTTTAATGTTAAGCTGTCAGAGGAGCCAAAGATCAGGGGCCTTGGATTCTCTTGGATTGCCTGAATCTTTCGGTAATATTATGCACTGCAAGTAAAATACCTAAAGTCCTTGCGATCCATGATTGAGGAATGCTGTTCCTAAACAGCTGGATTTTTTGCTGATGTGTTTTGGGTAAGCCTCAACCCATTCTCACTTATAAAGGACTAGATCTGCCTTGGAAGCTCCTGATACACATATTACTTGTTTAAGATGTTTCCTGATTATTTCATCACATAGTTGGTCTCTGGATGAATCAAGTCCTTCATATAATCCTAGTCAAAAATAACGTAGGTTGACATCAAAACTGGAAATGGGGTATGATACTGTCCACATCATGCAGCCATATTGGTTTTGTATCCCTCCTTTTTCCTGTCTTCTAACATTTCCTTGCTTTCTTTCTTTCCCGAGAAAATGTCACTTCTCCATGCAATATTTAGCCAGTGTGTGTATCCTCTGTGTGTGCGTGTGTGCTCAGCGGCTGCCTCGCACTGCTGTGTCAGTCAGAAAAGAGAGAGCCTATGATTAAGTTCCTCTAATTGGACTCTGCTTAAGATTCGGTGGGCGAACAATGGAAGGATTTGATGAACGAGCGGAGTTATGCTTTGTGGCGTCGTTTCTCAAGCCTGGACGACTCGTTACGTCAGAAAAGATCAATCAGATGCCACGAGTTGCTGATGCAGACAGCTAAGTCTCCGAGCCAAAGACCGGGTTCCAGCAAATGCCACGGCAAAAAGTCACTTGCACTACAAATAGCAGACCCACTGCACTGCGGGGAAAGGCTTTTAACAACCAGGATCAGGTAGGTGGCCCTCAGTGTGAGCTGTGTATATATTCCTTAAGCTCAAAGGCCTATATTTTTTTTCTTTTTGTCTTTTTTTATTTACCTGTTTCAGATCAGGGCCCTTAGCTACAGAGCAGCATAATGACTCATGTGGACATCTGGGCTTTTAAAAAGTAGACGCTTTTGCATCCTGCTTTACAGGAGGCTGCATCATGCTCATTATGTAGAAAGGAAGTCTGAACCAGACTTAAATCCATCAAACAGCCATGCGGGGTGCGTGGCCTGAACAAAGCCACAAAAAGCAAAGAACAAAATGTCCGAAAGTGAAAGAGCAAGCACCCTGGTGTTTCATTGAAGTAACCTCTTTAATAAAATGGAACTCTGGTCTCATTTGCCAAAAGAAAAAACAGTAGAAAGAGCCAGTTTCAATCAAAAAAGAAAAGAAAACAACAAGAAAATAAAACAGCCTTTGTGGAGTTTTCTGTGAAAAGTCCATGCTGTGTAACCTTGTGTCCTTCAAGGACTCGGGCCAACATGTGATCTGCCGGTTGCATGGAGTTATGCACTAACGTCACAGTGGTTTGATTGAATTCTCTATATTTTCCCTCCTTTTCTGGATGAGCAGAATGGCAGGGAGTCCTGCCGTTAGAGACCCGAGGCCCTGCAACTGCTGCCTCTCTCTGCACACAGATGGTGCCTTTATATAAGAGGGGCGAGCATTACGTCCAGATCATTTCTCTTACGAGGCCTCAATTCACACTGGATTCCAGCTCTCTCTTCCAAACTCAAAACAAGGACTGTCTTATTCTGCAAAGTCAGTTTTACAAATCACAAGTGCATTGCATTGCCTCTTTATTAGACAAGCCACTATTCTACAACAAACACCTAAGAGTTTGTCTCTGAAATGTTGTCCCAGATTCATAAAGCCAAGTATTATCATTGCATGTTGGTATTTATTATAGAATGTTGCCATTTGTAGAGAAAGGTTGGTGTTTGGTGTTTGGTGGAAATTTGGATGTTATAGAAAGAAAAAAGATGTTTATTGGAAAGTGATGGTGTTTGTTAGAGAATGCTGGTGTTTATTGAAGACTGGTGGTGTTTATTAGAGAATGCTGGTGTTTATTGGAGACTGGTGGTGTTTGTTAGAGAATGCTGGTGTTTATTGGAGATTGGTGGTGTTTGTTAGAGAATGCTGGTGTTTATTGGAGACTGGTGGTGTTTGTTAGAGAATGCTGGTGTTTATTGGAGACTTGTGGTGTTTGTTGGAGAATGCTGGTGTTTATTGGAAAGGGATGGTGTTTGTTGGAGAATGCTGGTGATTATTGGAGACGTGTGGTGTTTGTTAGAGAATGCTGGTGTTTATTGGAGACTGGTGTTGTTTGTTATAGAATGCTGGTGTTTATTGGAAAGGGATGGTGTTTGTTAGAGAATGCTGGTGATTATTGGAGACTTGTGGTGTTTGTTGGAGAATGCTGGTGTTTATTGGAAAGGAATGGTGTTTGTTAGAGAATGCTGGTGATTATTGGAGACTTGTGTTTGTTAGAGAATGCTGGTGTTTATTGGAGACTGGTGGTGTTTGTTAGAGAATGCTGGTGATTATTGGAGACTTGTGGTGTTTGCTGGAGAATGCTGGTGTCTATTGGAGACTGGTGGTGTTTGTTAGAGAATGCTGGTGTTTATTGGAGACTGGTGGTGTTTGTTAGAGAATGCTGGTGTCTATTGGAAAGTGATGGTGTTTGTTAGAGAATGCTGGTGTTTATTGGTGACTGGTGGTGTTTGTTGGAGAATGCTGGTGTTTATTGGAAATTGATGATGTATGTTAGAGAATGCTGGTGTTTATTGGAGATTGGTGGTGTTTGGCCCTCTAATAATATGTTGGGAGAAGGACCATGCCCTTTTCCAAAGTAATGTCCTAAAAATGTCTATCTCTTTTTACATCCCACACCACCCCAGTCTCCTCCCCATTCCTCAGTCCTATCTTGTGTTCAAGATGGGGATTCTATCACAAAGCAGAAGACACCCAGATGTTAAAATCATGGTCTGAACAAGCAAATAAAGATTGATGGAGTTTGTTTTAGACTGAAGGAGTTACAATGGAGACTAATGGAGTTTGAAAAACACTGGTGTTTGTTGATAGATGCAGGTATTTGAACTACGCTCGGGAGGAGGATCATCCTTTAAACTTCACCTCCTTCTAACCTAATGTCCTACCAATTTATGTCTCCTTTCATATCCCACCACCACTCCAAGTCCTCCTTGTTCATTAAGCTATCCAGATCCTCAGACAGAGTTCTTAGAGTTTTCTCTCATCCTTCACTCATGCAGTCTGTTGTCATACTGTGACCATATGTTAAAGGCATGGACCGAACAGGCATGTAAAGAATGATGAGTTTGTTGTAGAATAATGCAGCACGATGAAGAATGATGGGGTTTGCTGAAGAAGGATGGCGTATGATGGAGAATGCTGGAGTATGATGGAGACTGATGGCATTTACTGCAGAATAATGGTGTTTATTGGTGAATGCTATTTGGTGGGTTAGTGTGCACTGTACTGAAGTTGTAGCAAAAAGAGTTGGAAAGTTTTACCATTTCTAATTTCTCATTCCAAAAATATAAATGTTGGTTGCAACCTGTCTTTGCATTATTAGCAGTCATATTATAACTGTCAGCAAAATGTGTCAGTCTAAAATGTCTTCTCCTCTCATTACCGGGTGGCAAGTCGAAGGAAAATGAAAGTCATGAAAAACACCCCAGCCTCATTAAAAGGTTCCCCCCTATTTGAAAAGAGTGAATGAGACAATCCTTCAGGGCATCAATCAATAGCATAGCCTTAATGAAAAGGCCTCGTTAGAGACATGGCAAGAAGGCTGGGTGATTTCAAAGGACACAGTCACAGCCCAGAACTGTCACATGAACTATAGCGGGCAGGCAGGAAGTAATCGATCATGCTGGAAGTAACCATTTACACAGAAATGTATGAATTTAAAAGCAAACCAAGCTTAAAGTAAAAAGATGTGTAGAAGAAGGAGCTTAAAGCTACATTTAGACTATCCCATTTCCATTCACCCACACTCATCCCACAGACTTGACTCAAAACTGATTTTACTACCTTGTAAGTTCAGAGCTTCTGATTTTTAAATGTATCGTTGTGCACCAATAGGCCAATAACATTAAATTCACCTCCCCTTTCCACCATCCCCACCTATAATTGTGAGAAACTGCTCAGCTGGGTGTGAATATAAAGGTCCTATACCAATTTCACAGTTCCTCCTAGAACCTTTATATTATGTGTAGGTTCTTTAAACTTTAGGGATATTCCTACATACACATTTTTACTGGAGAACAATCTAATGATGACATTTGACCAAAGAACCCTTTTTTTAACACTTTTTTAAGTGATATAATTCCCAGTTTTACATTTTTAACACCAGAAAGGATTTTGGAGTTCAGACCATCCCTTCAAGGTATGGTATACAGGCAGACTGTGTGATTGAGGAAAGGAAGAAGAAATTGAGAAACCTGGCTGAAATTTCTGATGACTTCTGGTTTCATCTCGAGTCTTGGATGGTTGTAGGCCTGACAGATAGTCAAAGGTAATGAAAGATTGGATTTTTAGAGCTTGATTGAAAGGGAGACGGTTTCAGGCATGGTCCCCCCAAGAGACCTCAATTTCATAGGAGTGATGCCATAGAAGCACTACTTCTGGTTCCCAAAGGAACCTTTCAAAGTATTCCATATGATATAAAAGTTCGGTATCAGTGGCATTGTTTCTAGTGCTGTACATGGAAGTCAAATACCATTTACAAACCGTTTTAGGAGCATAGAGACATTCTTTATCTCTTGTCACAAAATAAATGTTTATGAGAGCTGTATTTATGGAATCCAGCACTTGAGAAAGATGTAAAGGGAGAGAACGTAAGGGCAGAGGGAGAACTGTGAATGTGTTGACAGTGACAAAAATGAGGGATGAATGTATCTGAGTAAAGGAGAGCTTTTAGCATCTTGACAAACAGCAGTTTTCTTCACAACACATTCAATAGTAAACGTTGGCAGGTTTTTTTGGAGACCATCTCAGAGTGTTTACTATAGGACCTCCATTCACAGCCATATACACAGAAGGAAAGAAAGAGCAGACAGTGGGGGAGGGGACAGGGCATGACAGGGCACTACAGTCAGGAGAGATTGATGGATGTATTTAAATGAATACGCCAAACTGACAGAAACCCAATGGAGCGAAACTTGGGCAGAAAGCTGGATGTAAGCTGGCGCACAGACACACACATATGCACACACACAAACATCAGCATGTGTACAAGCAGTACATAGCATCATTATCACATTACATTAGCATACAGGTGCTAAAGTTTAAGCCCATGTAAGTAGCAAACCACTAGTAACTGCATTGGAGTCTTGACTGCCTACATTATCAGCAGATTTCCAAACCCTGCATCGAATCCCCCAGGGCCTCCACATGCACACACAATCCTGAGATCCACCCAGCAACATATGGCGTACAGCACTGTATTAGCATCAAACAATGAATCAGAGGTGCAGATGAAGTGAGAGAACGCGCGCACACACTTATGAACACGATCTTACCTAATTTGGGCAGGGAGTACTTGACTTTGAAGTAATCCTGGTAGAAGTGAAGGAGTCTCCTGGTGATGTGCAGGGCGTAGTCTCCGGATCCGCTCTGAATGGCATCAGGCCTGGCGTAGAGCCGGATCTACAGGGATGGAGAAGGGGATGAGAAATAAAAGAGAGTGTTCAGGGAAAAATGAAATCTTGTTAGGTTTTCAAACATTTGGCTCTAGGGCAACTCATTATGATGAGGATTTGGGAATACCCGTCAGATTCTCTTTTCGGATATGGAGCTCTGCGGCTAGGCCTGGGCGATTAAATGATAACAATCATGGTTCGTTACTGGGGATCCACATTTCTGTTTAAATGGTAGCAACTGTCTCATTATCATCTATTCTATACTAACACTAACCGCTTCAAAAAAAAGACATGACTAGTGTTAGCATGTTCGGTCTGTGAACAGCACTTTATGCTCTATTTAAAAAATAAAACGGGTATAAACATGGCCTTACACTTCCTTGATTTTAATAATATCATAGAATGCCTAGGCAGCGGAACAGAGCGCAACAAGCCTGCACTCCAGGGCAACATTCATTTGTCACCATTGTGACACTGATTAAGCACATACACACACACACACACACACACGCACACACACACACATGCACACACACACGCACACGCACACACACACACACACACACACACATGCACACACACACACACGCGCGCGCACACATACACAAACGCGCACACACACACACACACGCACACATACACACACGCGTGCGCACACACACACACACACACACACACACATACACACACACACGCTTGCGCACACACACACACACGTAGACATTGTTTTTGTATTAGAATGACGGGTTTTTTACACAGGTACATTGTCATAGAGTACTTATACATACTGTTGCATCTGTTTTAGTTCACAATCACACACACTCACACACACTCACACACACTCACACACACTCACACATACTCACACATACTCACAGAAAGTGAAGCTGAGTTATATCCAATCACACAGAGAGATGCATTGTTCCAAACCGTTGTTTTAGTTCAATATACCCCTTTTTCAATGAGATAACACACTCAGCCTCTGTTTTTAATAACTGGTACAACTTACCCCAGCATGTGTTCTAACCAACACTAAACATAATACACACAAAAAGAGTTGAGACATAAAGTCGAGATACCCAGGATAAAATATTCCTCCAGTAAAAGTGGAAACTCCTCATTTTAGCTCTCCTTATGAGTAGAAGTACAGAAGTATTTGCCCTCAAATGGAAAGTTAAAGTATATGATTTATAAAAGCTCTAGTGTCCTATTATCATTTCTGAAATATGACTCTTGCTTAATCAGCTCATTTTAGGTGAGAAGACTGTAGACTGAGAGTAGTTTTACTCTCAGTCTACCAATCTTCTAATAGAAGGTCATTAATTAATCTGAACCTGATGCCTATTAAAATGATCATAAGCACAAAACACTAAAGGCAAACAGTTTGCGTTAGGTAGACCCAAGCTCTGTCTGAAGGCTCAAAACAAGCTCAAAAACAGTGCGCACTGATTGGTTACGTTTTTAAGCACACATAAGTCGAACAGAAGGGCAGACTTGGCATAATGTAGTGGAGTAAAAAGTAAAGGACAGATATTCAAACCTATTCAAACCTACTGTACGGTAACAAGTTACATTTACCACCACTGGTCATGACACACTATGGCAGCGGGGTAGGCTGTAACAAAGGAACAACATGCTTTTGAAATCAACTCACAAGGTCTGTGAGTTACAGTGAATTACAGGTGCTGAAGCAAAAAGTGTTACAACCATACGGTAGCCACTATCCCACTAAGAAGGAAGACAAAATGTATTTATTCACCTATTGACTGCAAGCATGGTAATGGGTTTGTAACAGCACCATCCCATCCCACACCCTTTGACAGTAACACACCAAAGGACCAAGCTTTAAGACCAAGCTTTCCCTCACCAGTGGTACAGTTTTATTGGGGAAAAGAGGAGGTCAGTGATTGAGCAGTAAATCAGACCACATCCCATATCTGTGGCTATTCCACCCACTAGAATGACTTTTCTTTGAACACAATCCCTTTCCTATGAAAACGAAGGAGGGACTCCATTAGCATAGCTGCTGATATTATCATCTGGAAATCATGATAATATACATCTCCATTCGATTTTAAAAAAATAAAAAAAATTGTGCCAAGTGTATGAAGACACCCATTGTCCTCAATGGAAACTGAAGCATCTTTGATTGTATGTAGTATTCTGAAACTGTACTGCTGTAATTTGATCACAGCTGCAGCGTATCTCTTTATTCCTCTATAGGACCTTATTATGACTCACTGCAGTGAAAGCAGCTGTTTCCCTCCTTTGTAGGCCATATTTTATTAAACAGGTTTTCACACAGAACTCAGAGCAGCCATAATGCCTGTGCTATTATTTGATCTGGGGGACGGAGCGAATGATCTGCTCTCTAGTACTCAAGGACAGAGAGAGACAGAGACAGAAACAGAAAAAGAAGGTTAAGACAGAGAGGTATAAAAATGTGAAAGAAAGAAAGAAAGAAAGAAAGAAAGAAAGACAGAAAGAAAGAATAAAGATAAGTGGAGATGGTAAGACTTTGAGAGAAAGATTTTGAGAAAGAAAAAGGATGGAAAACAAAGGAAGTATAAGAAAACAAGAAAAGTGTGAGAAAGAATGAGACAAAGAGATGAAAAAAGAAAAAAAAGAAAGAAAGAAAACAGAAAAGGGACCACATGGAAAATAGAAGGAGAAAAAGAAAGAGAGAGAGTGAATGAGTATGGGGTGTCACACTTTGTTTGAGCTGCATTCCCCTCTGTAAAAATGATCGTTCCACTCGTCTAGCCGAGGGCTGATGCATGGCTTTGCTTTCTCGGACATCCATCCAGTCAGAATGAATGGCTTCATATGCCTGGCCTAACGCACTCGCACAGTCAGGCCAAACAGAACGACATTGTTTCAGAGCCGTCGCCACAGCTGAGTTATATGTTGTTTACTTCACATGTTGGTTCTTTATTGATTCATTTCAGTGACTGATTTAAAAACTAGCATGCTGTGTTTATGCCTGCGAGTGTTGGAGTGATCTACAGAAAACAGAATCGAATGAATATTATTTTAAATGGCGTAATTGGGACAGTTCTGTTCAAGTAGACAAATGAACAGCGTTGAACTAATTAACCATTTTTCAGAATCAGTGGAGGTAATCAATTTGCTGTGAGCACCACCCTGCTCTGCTTTCTTTCTTTCTTTTTCTTTTTTTTTTGCAATAAGGAGCTTGGCTTGGAAGTCTAATGGGGTTAATTGGACTGGAATAGACTGCGTCTGGACAGGAGGGCTGTCCATTATTGAGCATGGGCTAATGACACTAGAGAAAGCTTTTCAGGGCCTGTACGACTTGTAAAGGAGCACAATGGAGGTGAAACCAACCCGCACTACAGGAGAAGGGAGACGCCTTTTATGTTTATAGTATACGCAGAACCCAAAAAGTGGGTGGTATCAGTGGGTGGTTGTACAGTTCAAAGTTTGTGGGGGCAGTGTCTTCTGGTCTTTTAAAGTTCTAAAACTGATATAAAAACAAAAATTGTTTTCAGTTTTGAAGTTGTGGAAACTGACAACTCGTGACAGTGTGCCTCTGGTCAATTACTTGGTCTTTAAAGTTCTAAACGAAAGCGTAAAAACATAAAATTTATATTTTTAGTTTGAACATGCAAAAAAAAGTACAAATCGTCCACAAAAATTTGCCTTTGAGCCAATTACTAAAAGAAAAATCTATCTTACATTATTTCCCCTTTCCTCAAATTGTACTCCAAGACATATCTGATGTCTGAAACTGGACCATAAGCCATAACATTAAAACCACCTCTTGTATATACACTGTATAACTGTCCATTTCATCAGCTCCAGTTATCATATAGTAGCACTTTATAGCACTACAATTACAGAGTGAAGTCCATCTGTTTCTCTTCATACCTCTGTTATCCTCCTTTTACCTTGTTTGTTAATAGTCAGAACCCCCACAGGAGGGACCACCACAGGACCACCACAAAGTGAGTATCATATGGGTGGTGGATCGTTCTCAGTGTTAGTGCTAGTGTTAGTGTGTGTTGTGCGGGTATGAGCATATATATACATATACATATGCATATTATATATATAAATTATTTCTCATTTTGAGATGGTTGTGCAGATATTAAATGATTGTATAACTTATTTCCTATTACGATTTAATAAGATAATTTTATTGACTAAATTCATATTACCATAGAGATGAAATTACTCAAACCAAAACAAAATGTCTAGTATGAATTAAATAAGTTCAAAACTCTTCTAATAAGCTTACATCAATATTAGTCGGTCCAATGCAAAATTTAAGAAGCAAACTCCAGACACCAAACATATCCTGGCCATACTGAAGAAGAACCTATTAGAGTTTTTGCTAAACCACAGCTTTAATGGTCACACATTCGTATGCTGACCCTCATTTATGGAGATTTGCCTCCAGTATGAAATCTGTTTCATTTGTCGCAACTCCTTTATGATCTGAACAATATAATGACCAGAGTCCTCAGCCGAAAACCACGCCTCCCACTTTCGTCTCCAGGACAACTCCCTCAAACTCACCTGATTGCTAAGGACTCTGATTTGCCGTGCTTTCCTAAGCTCTATAAAGCCTGTGTTTGCTCTTTGCCGTTGCAAAGTCTGGTGTTTGGCCTGTTATGTTCTGTTTACAGCCCTGCCTGCTTTCTGATTGATTTTAATTTAATGTTCTACAAGCCTGCTTTTACATGGTGTAAATAAAACCTGGCCTATTCTCCTTTTTTACCCTGCCATTATAGACAAGCCCTCCAGTGTTTGGTGAAATGTGTTCCTCAAGGAGCTCATTGTGTTTTCATTTAAGTCTTAGACACTGCGGGCCAGTGTTTTCAGATCCTGACCCTGGATTTCCCCTGTCCCATGTTTTCTTGGCTTAATAAGAAAAGCCACTATGACCTAATGAAAAGTGCAAGGATGGGCCATGGACCCCAGTAGAACAAATCTGGATTCGACATAAGCATAAGGTCTTAACCCTACAGATCCATACAGGAGTGTCCATTTAGCTGAGAAGACCTCATGACTGCTGATTGAAGGAATTTACTTAGGGGGCATTGCATTTTTCCCCCAGGTTTTTTGGGCCATTTCTATTGGTCTATTCATCATGAAATTATTTTTATTTGCATGACAGTGAGGATTATCTCATCTGTTATTTTCTATACTATATAACACTCTGTAGCACACCATTTCAGCCTTCTGCCTTATCCGGTGTTTTCGTCCATCAGCGTTCCCTCTCTGTTGTGCTGATCATGTATTACACAAATATGCCATACAGCCATACAGCAACAAAACACCCCACTGATGTAGAGACTAATAAATAAAGTCATGATATCCAGCATTATGTTAGCCTTCTGTCTTCCTTTCTTCAGCACCTGCCAGCAAACTGAAACAGCAAACAAACAAACAGCCCACCATCAAATATCCACTATCAAGCCAGAAGATGAATAGTTAACCTAGTCTTTAAACAGGGAAAACTCTAGATTTTAAACTACGGCATGACCAAGTGTGTTTGTAAGTATGTTTACAGTTGATAAAGAAATGTAGGTGTAGGTGTTCCATTTTGGAACGAGTACCTGTCTAAGCAGGAACACTCATCATCAAACGAATAGTTGCACCAAGAAGGAAGTGTCGGTTTGCCATGATATTGGGAGGGAAGATAAAGGTTACCAGGAATGGTAAATGTTTAGACTGATATGGGAAATACTTATTCAGCTACACACACAGACGTAGTGTCTCCCTGTATGGTGTCGGACACAACGCAATATCCCAGATGTCTGTTAATCATGCCGATACTAACAGTATGGCTTATGGAGGGCATCACTGCTCACCGAATGTCCAGAATCATAGCTACTGGGTCACTCCACGCATGTCGGATAATTCGTCGGTCTCCCTATCCATAATGTCGCTGGTGTATACCTTCTTACATCCACTGCCACTAACAACATGCTATGGTCCAGTCTCTGGTCATTTCAAGGCTAGACTACTGCAACTCGCTCCTGGCTGGTCTTCCTCTACGGGCCATCAGGTCATTGCTTCTGGGTCATCTTCAATCTTCCCAGGTTCCCCCATGTCACTCCCCTGCTGCGCTCCCTCGCTGGCTTCCTGTAGCTGCCCACATCAGATTTAAAACTCTGATGCTCGCCTACAAAGCCAAGAATAGACCGTCCCTATCTTATGGCAATGGTTAAGAGTCAATCTGTACCTCGAACCACTAGAGCTTCAAATATAGCCTTGACCCGACATCCCTGAAGAAGCATGGAAGACAAGCATCCAGACTTTTCTCTGTCCTGGCTTTCAGAAGGTGGAAAGAACTTCCACTGGCTGTCCGAGAAGCTGAGTCCCTTGCAGTCTTCAAATGCAAACCAGAGACTCATCTCTTTATAAAGCACTTAAGTCAGTCTTTGTATTCTTCTCTCTAGGTATTAGCACTGGCCCTTGTTCGAGCAGTGTCTGAGCTCATGACCAGTTTTAGACTTTCATCTTTCAGCACTAGCTAGGAAACATTATCCAACGGAACACTAAGCTAAGATAAGATTACTGGATAAGAGCATCTGCTAAATGGCCTAAATGTAAAAGAAAATGAAATGTAAGTGGTATGGTGCACAATACATAAATAAAACCATCCCATTTTCCGGAGCCTTACAATGCCACCCCTGGAATGCATGGCCGAACGTAAACTTAAATGACTCATGATGTCAAACCCAGCAAGTTTCATTCCTGTCGGTTGATTTAAAGGCTTTACTAATGACTTCATTTCTTTAAAAAATTAAAAACAATAACTCTTGCTCATTCTTTGAGGGACTGAGTTCCACCCTCCTTCTACACCAACACCAAACCTACTGAGTCCGAACCTAAAGCCAAATGGTCAGAGTGTATTTGCATGTCAGATTTAATGACTCTGGAGGGGCCTGGAGGCCAAACTGGTGGCAGAAAGCCATGTATATCTGAGGCCAGAGAGCACAGAACGGTCAATACAGACATGACAAAGTCCAGAAATCAGAGTGCTGGGTGATTGAGCAGGTCCAGCTGCAGTCACGCATAGTACAGGCTGGCTTAGTGATCCAGAGTGACAGGCAGAATAGCTGATCTCAGGTCAGGCCTCTGGGAACTAGATTCAGCAAAAAGGACAATCTGTCATGCTCTGGGAGGCAGCCTCTCCTGTTGGATTTTAAATGCGATATTTCAGCAAAAAAGTCAATTTTACAACCCCACCTCCTCCCGACTAGCTACAGGGCTAATGTAGCTAACAAGAAACAGAAGCTTGTTTACAACAATTAGCATTGTGCAAACGGTATACAAGAATGATCACACACTTGCTTCAAATTGCTACGTAATCTCAAACAGACTTGCTGATGTGATTTCCAACCTCTTTTATCCATAAAAACAGATGAGTACATTAGCCTATCTAAAACAGCCTGCATACAGTGTCAGAAGCCATATCAGCAAGTGTATCTGAGGTTACTTAAAGGGCCATGCAGGCCTAAAGAGTTTACTGTTATTAGTTTCATGCCATAATCTGAGTGCCCCATGCTTTAGCTTCATCAGTTTTACAGAATTTAAAATGAAAAGTTTTAATGTTTTGTTCATAGGTTTTATCACTACAATAACCACTACAATATAATACTCCACTGGTAATCTCTGTGGTGTCATTCCTGTCATTTAAATGATCGATTCTCTGTATTGTAATAATGATTACTCAGTTCCCTAGCATTAGTTTTGGCTCTCTGCCTTCCTTCTGCTTTCACCAGCAAAACACACAACCCACCTCTCCAAAAAACATCCAGAAACTCAAACCACCTCTCCCAAAACCACTTAAAAACCCAACCCACCTCTCCAAAAACCCAAACCACCTCTCCAAAAACCCAACCCACCTCTCCAAAACCCACCCAAAAACCCAACCCACCTCTCCAAAAACCCAACCCACCTCTCCAAAAACCTAAGCCATCTCTCCAAAAAACACCCAAAAACTCAAACCACCTCTCCAAAAAACCACCCTAAAACCCAACCCACCTCTCCAAAAACCCAACCTACCTCTCTAAAAATCACTCAAACACCCAACTCTCCAAAAGCCACCCAAACACCCAACCCACCTCTCCAAAAACACAACCCACCTCTCCAAAAACCCAACCTACCTCTCTAAAAATCACTCAAACACCCAACTCTCCAAAAGCCACCCAAACACCCAACCCACCTCTCCAAAAACACAACCCACCTCTCCAAAAACCATCCAAACACCTAACACACCTCTCCAAAAACCTAACCCATCTCTCCAAAAAACACCCAAAAACCCAAACCACCTCTCCAAAAACCACCCAAAAACCCAACCCACCTCTTCAAAAACCCAACCTACCTTTCCAAAAATCACTCAAACACCCAACTCTCCAAAAGCCACCCAAACACCCAACCCACCTCTCCAAAAACACAACCCACCTCTCCAAAAACCATCCAAACACCCAACCCACCTCTCCAAAAGCCACCCAAACACCCAACCCACCTCTCCAAAAACACAACCCACCTCTCCAAAAACCCAACCTACCTCTCTAAAAATCACCCAAACACCCAACCCACCTCTCCAAAAACTCAACCCACCTCTCCAAAAACCATCCAAACACCCAACCTACCTCTCTAAAAATCACCCAAACACCCAACCCACCTCTCCAAAAACTCAACCCACCTCTCCAAAAACCATCCAAACACCCAACCCACCTCTCCAAAAGCCATCCAAACACCCAACCCACCTCTCCAAAAACACAACCCACCTCTCCATAAGCAACCCAAACACCCAACCCACCTCTCCAAAAGCCACCCAAACACCCAACCCACCTCTCCAAAAACACAACCCACCTCTCCAAAAACCCAACCTACCTCTCTAAAAATCACCCAAACACCCAACCCACCTCTCCAAAAACTCAACCCACCTCTCCAAAAACCATCCAAACACCCAACCCACCTTTCCAAAAGCCATCCAAACACCCAACCCACCTCTCCAAAAACACAACCCACCTCTCCATAAGCAACCCAAACACCCAACCCACCTCTCCAAAAACACAACCTACCTCTCCAAAAACCACCCAAACACCCAACCCACCTCTCCAAAAACTCAACCCACCTCTCCAAAAACCATCCAAACACCCAACCCACCTCACCAAAAGCCATCCAAACACCCAACCCACCTCTCCAAAAACACAGCCTACCTCTCCAAAAACCACCCAAACACCCAACCCACCTCTCCAAAAACCATCCAAACACCCAACCCACCTCACCAAAAGCCATCCAAACACCCAACCCACCTCTCCAAAAACACAACCCACGTCTCCAAAAACTACCCAAACACCAAACCCACCTCTCCAAACACCCAACCCACCTCTCCAAACACCCAACCCACCTCTCCAAAAACCACCCAAACATCTGTCCTCAAAATTAATGTTCAGAAGAAAGCTTTTCTACTGGAAGTAGAGATAGATCCACTGTAGAAGGCAAGTGAGCATGTTCACACTAGATGTAGATAAGGTTGCATTATTTTTGGCCTGAGAACCTCTTAATTGCAACACTTCGTAAAAATATGTTGTTAAAGCTGAAAGTAACATTACTGAGTCAGAAAATATGAGGTCCGTAGTGACACCCTGTGAATCCTAAAACAACACATTAAAAGTCAGAGGCATTGGTTTGGGTTTCTCAGGAGTTCTCCGCATCATACATCTTTCTGCATCTTGAAGAAACAGGGTGATGATGACCAAATGCAAAGTCAACATTATATGGATAATGATAAGATGACAATAGATGTACTTACATACAGATTTACACAAAAATACATACACAAAAAGCACATCAAAGTTCTCTTCAAATACTCTTTCAATGATTTCTCAATCTTCAGAGACATCTACTCCTAACCCATGGTATAAACTGTTCTTCCGCTAAATGCATGCAGTTAGACATTTCCATCGAAGAGGTTTCGAAATCTCCAAATCTTACCGTAATCAACACAGTTTGATGATTTGGACAATGCAAACTGTTGCTCACTGTCTCCAACACTTGTTAGTTACTTTGTAGCTCTATAACTCTATAGAGACCAAACATGTCTTGGCTGGCTGAGAACGCTTGTGATCAAAGGAAAACATACATCAACTCTTTGGAATTTCCTTGTATTCTGCCTTCATTTGTCATAAAATGTAATCTGCTCCTGTAACACATAAACCACAAGAACAATACATACGTCTTTATTGTGCGCACCAATTAAACATTCACAGCGCTCTTGGAAAAAAGTGAATGAAACCCTTTGGATTTAATAAGTCCTTTACCAGCAATAACCTCAAGCAAGCGCTGTCAGTAGCTGTGGATCAGTCCTGCATAACATTTAAGTGGTAAATTAGACCATTCTTCCTTGCAGAATTGCTTTAGCTCAGCCATATTATTCAGTCTGGTGCTAAGCACCTCTCTCCAGGTCATTCCATAGCTCCTCTACTTGGTTAAGGTCCGGGCTCTGGCTTGGCCACTGTAAAAGGTGGATTTTATATATTTACGTCATCCTGCTGTAGTTTTACTGCCGTGTTTATGATCACTACCCTGCTGCATCACCCTGGTTCTACTCAGCTTTAGCTGGCCGACAGCCACGCTGAAATGATCCTGTATTATACTTGGATAAACTTGGGAATTCATATTTCTATTGATGATGGTTATTGTTCCAGGCCCAAAGACAGCAATGCAGCCCCAAAATAATCATGCTCCTTCCACCATACTTTATGCTGTTTTTGGCATTATGTTCTGCAGTGCCTTTTTTCAGGCCATATGTAGTGCTGTAGTAGTGTATTGGCAAACTATAGGCATGTAGGAATGCCTGTTCAGTGCTTTTCCTATAGTGGGCTCATAAATAGAGATGTTAACCAGCTGCAAAGATTCCTTCAAGCCTTTAGCTCTTACTCTAGGGTTCCTTTTCACTTCGCTGAGCATTCTGCATCCTGCCTTTAGAGCGATCTTGGCTGGGCGCCTACTTCAAGTGCGAGTAGATACAGCACTACATCGTTGTCGTTTATAGGCAGATTTGCTAACTCCTGATTCCAATGAATTTTCTAAAAGTCATTAGCCTAGGGGTTCACATACTCCTTATACCGACACTATAAATGTTTAAATGTTGCATTGAATAGGGACAGAAACAGCACATCGCTCACTCACTGTCTCATCCTTTGACCCGCTTAATCGTATTGCATCGCATGTGGGTTCTGGAGACACCCTGGACTGGCCACCAGTCCATCATAGGGCAGATACAGACAGACATACACAGCTGCACACATGCACTCACAGTCCAATTCACCTTACTGCATTATGCTTTTGGTCTATGGGGAGGAAACCGGAGCACACGTAGGAAACCCAAAACAGACACAGGGAGAACATGCAAACTCCACACAGAAAGAACCCCGAATGGCCTACCTGGAAATCTAACTCAGGGATTTCTTGCTGTGAGGCGACAGCGCTTTTGTGTTACTGATGTCAAGAAATGACGTCTTACATTCACCTGACGTTCTTATCCAGAGTGACTTACAAGGTTAATTATATCACAGGTGGGCCAATGTAGTGTTAGGAGTCTCACCCAAGGACTCTTATTGGTGTAACACAGCATAGTCACCCAGACCAGGATTCAAACACCAGTCTCCCACATGTGGTGGTAGCTCCCTGGCGGGCAGTGGTGTTATCCGCTAAGCTAGTCTTACTCACCTCACATAGGTGATTACGGCTTATACACAGGTGCAGGTAATTCCGAAGGGTTTTTGTGGTTGATGTTGCGCAGTGGATAACACCACTATCCACCAGGAAGCTACTGTTCCATGTGGGAGACTGGGGTTCGATTTCGGGTCTGGGTGACTGTACTGGGCTACACCAATAAGAGTGCGCGGGCAAGACTCCTAACACTCCACTGGCCTACCGGTAATATGATTAACCTTGTAAGTCGCTCTGGATAAGAGCGTCAGCTAAAATGCTGTAGATGTTTACATACTTTTTTTGCCACCATATGTAGTAATATCATTTCCTCAGTTTGGAAGACTATGAATGAGGCATTCCTTTGACATACATTCTTTTAGTACCAGACATTCTACATCTGAAACACCAGCGAGCCAACTAAGGCTGTACAGAAGAAAGAGGAACTGGACCGCATCCCTGGATGTTAGATCACAGAGAGCTGTTACACAGTGAGGCACCGGAAATCATCTACTCAGCAGTAAGCAGCAAATATTTCTGCAGTTTCGCTGCATGTAGATCTTTTAACGACACAGCAAAATAGCCTCTTTCATGCCAAGGACACACTGATCCTGGGAAACTGTAAGAAGTTTTCCGACATGAAAATAGCTGGTCACAAATCTCCCATTAGCCCTGAAGTTGTGGGGGTTTCCACGAGATAATGTGAAACTACAGTGCAGTCATGCTCCACTCGGATTTTGCATGAGTGAATTAGAAGAAGCCAAGAAAAGAATTTACATAAGCGGCAGGAATGGGCAAGGAGCGGAGCGGTGGGGAGTTAATCTCTTTAGGGTTAGGCTGCTGCTGCTGCCATCACCCCTCCTACCCCACCACCAAAAGTTTTTAATTGTTTTGGTGGAGTGCAATGCCTTTTTCTCCCTGACACAGAGCTTATAATAGTACACGTCCCACACAGCTTTAAAAGCACCATGTTCTCTCCCACTGTCTGCCTTAGCCTGCTTTTGGTGTGCTGCGCTGAGGTTAGTAGCACACCCACAGGAGGGATAATAGCACTCAGCATGGAGCAGAAACGGCACTCGGGTGAAAAAAAAATCCCTCGCTTCTTCTCTTGGCTTTTCCAGCACTGAAACCTGCTCAGCGACTTATCAGTCAGTGACTGAAAGGCTGCATACATATGCATGGGCACATGTACAGTATTTCTTACCTGGCATCTTTATTGGAAACCCCTCCCTTGTGGCTCTGTTTTGCTATAGTTAGAGATTGAAGCCTATCTGTAGATGCACAGCTTGTGTTAGCCATCCTTCATCAATGGCCAGCGTCTAGCCTTAGAGCCACTGTTAGCCTGTGGACCACTCTCAACTTAGCAGTGACAATGACATGTGTAAGACCTCTGGCTATACTGCTGTGTCTGATCGCAGAGCTGTTCAGGCAGGTGCTTAGAGCTCCCTGTGCCACAAGGTTCCCTGCAAGGTTGTTTGTATTAATCATGATACATTTTTTTGGCATTTTCCCCCAATTATGTCATGTCCAATTCCACCCACTAGTTAGGTCTCCTATCAGAGTGAAGGCTGGTCATGAGCCACATGAAACCAACCAACACATCTCTTTAGACTGCTGCTAAGCTGATAATGCTAAGTAGACAGGTGAATTCACGTTAAGGAAAATTCTAGCACACAAATATATCAAAGGAGTACAGGATAAATGAATAGTACAGGAACAAATGGGCTACAGTCTGTAATTGTACACCTATACAGTGGTTCTGGACCAATGAGTTAAAACACAAGGTGGTCGGTTTTAAACAGTGGCCAGAATTAGTATATATGTACAGTAAGTACTTGTTTGCTAGCGTGTGTAGTAGTGAGTGTCTTCTGCCACAGAACTACTGTGGTGCCTACACTCCCCTTGCACAGCCTCTCCGCATGGTCTCCCCTGCATGATGGATGACTTGAGGAAGGCACGTCTGCCCATCTAATGTGATTGATGGAGAGAGGTAGTGCGTGGCTAACTGCTACAAGCCGCAATATGGAAGTAAATGTTCTGGATGGGGGCAGTCATTACAGGAAGTGTCGGAGAGATGATCCAGACAGTACCAAGTGAACAGTGACGCCAAAAGAGACGGATTAATTACACTAATAGGAGCAAGGGGCTGGCCAAGGTCAACATACTGTCAGACACTGACAAAGTTGTTGAAAGGTGTTAGAGGACAGTGCTGTTTAAAGCCAAAGCTGAATCGTGGTGTTGGGGTGAATGAGCAAGAACGGTGCAGACATTGAGGATTGATGACCCAAAAGCATGGTTGCTCAACCCTGTCTTTGGTGTGTTTCTTGAATGGAGGAAGTGAAATCAATTTGACATGAACTTGAACAATCATTCGATGCTTCAAGGGAATGTTTTATGCCAGCTTTGCAGTGCAGCTGATCCAGCGGACAGGACTACCTTGAAATCCAAGATAGCTCTATCAATTCACCTGAGATATAATCTTATGGCCTGAAGAACAGGTTCTATCACAGAGTTTAATTCTAGTACAAAGCCTAAAACAACCTAATCCAGCTAATCAAGACCTTCAACGTTATCTCAAAATCGAATGGATGGAAGTAAACTCTGCATGGCATATAATGCAAAGCGGCAATTCTTCACTTCCGTCTAATATTATATTGCATGTACTGAGAAGGGCTAGCCTGGTATCAAAGTTAGCTCCACATAAGACCACATAAGAAAGGCACTCTTAGATTTCCTCTATGCCCTGCAGCCACCTTGAAGGGTGTTCAGATTCTGAGAAAGGCTTGTGTTTCTACAACCTGTGCCTCAGATGTACAGCTTGACCCTTTAAGTTGTAGACAAGTGTCATAGTCCGCTGTATGACAAAGACAGCTTGACAACTTGCTTATCTCAGCATAGGCAATTACAATGTAGCAACAATAATAAAGAGTAAATGATGAAAAGCAAATCTGTTAGTTAATCAAATCTGAGCAAAGTGGTAGAAGGCTAACTCAAGACATATTTTCTAGATAATGCCAGAAATCACTGCATAATATCAGAGCGATCACTGCACAGTTATAGGCTTGTTCACCGCACATGGTGCTAAGATAAAGACTCATAACACAGTAGTCTGTTCTATGTGTGAATGCCACCTACATGTGATTGCATGTAAGATGAAATCTCTTTACACCTATGTGCCAACCAACAATCACTAACCTTAGCATACCTTACACTAAGAGCCGATTGGTCAGGCAATTACTTAACGTTAGTCAAACTGTTATCAGCAGCTTCATATCACTCAGAGCTTAGGCAGCACGTGTTTGAAGGTGTTATTCTTGCATTCTCTTACATCCTGCTCCCAACACTTACTTTAGCATGTGAGCACTTGTGTTACACGTCATGATGTGGATATACAGGGGTGGGACAATAAAACTGAAACACCTGTCATTTTAGTGTGGGAGGTTTTATGGCTAAATTGGACCAGCCTGGTGGCCAATCTTCATTAATTGCACATTGCACCAGTAAGAGCAGAGTGTGAAGGTTCAATTAGCAGGTAAGAGCACAGTTCTGCTCAAAATACTGCAATGCACACAACATTATGGGTGACATACCAGAGTTCAAAAGAGGACAAACTGTTGGTGCACGTCTTGCTGGCGCATCTGTGACCAAGACAGCAAGTCTTTGTGATGTATCAAGAGCCACGGTATCCAGGGTAATGTCAGCATATCACCAAGAAGGACGAACCTCCACCAGTATCACGTAGTGACCTGGCCACTATCCTGCAAGAAGAATGGCTTAAAATCCCTCTGACCACTGTGCAGGACTTGTATATGTCATTCCCAAGACGAACTGACGCTGTATTGGCCGCAAAAGGATGCCCAACACCATACTAATAAATGATTGTGGTCTAAAACCAGGTGTTTTAGTTTCATTGTCCAACCCCTGTAAGTTGTGGAGGTTGTGGGTAAAAGTCAATAAGACAATGAAACAGAATTAGGAATCTAAAATAGTTAGTCTATAGAAGCAGAGTCTGCCCATAAGATATTATGTTCAATAGACTCACATTAGGGTATGAAATTAGAGAACTAACCTTGATTTCAAGGTGGTGATACCAACTAGATCTGCCCCTGAACTGAAAAGATAGCACACAGCCTTCCCTTTCAGCAAGGGAAGATTGTTCAAGTTCATTTTAAATTGACTGCACTGGGTGAATCTGAAGAACGCCACATCAGAAATGAATATATGTATGTCCTCTGATAGCTTTATAATGGCAGCAGGGCATGGATATCCAAGAATTCACATATGGTGTTTTGAAACAAAAGCAAGGATCTTAAAATGGTCACAGACGGCTTTTTGGATGCCAGTGTACAACAGATGTTCCTAGAAACCAATCAAGTTCCAGCCCAGTCTGAAACCATAATCCATACCAACATCTGCACTGAATTTAAAAATCCTGAAAATGTGACTCTGAGAATGTTTGTGAACTTATAATCGAAGACTTCTTCCATCCAGATGAGTTTAGCTCAAGCAAAAACTCTACATTTGGGCGTAACACTCACTTTAAAATAATGTTATCGCAGCTTCTGCAAACACGAATGGTGTAGTTGAAAAATGAACAGTGAAAAGGTCATGAATTACTCAGTGCCTCTTCCAACGTCACAGGTCAAACATCCTAAAAACTGCCTGTGTCGCTGGACCAGAAGGCAAGAAAATTAAAACATGAACTTTAGCTTTCAGTAAGCAAGTACAATGGATAAGCTGTTTGCTTTATTATCAAGCCATGAACATGAAAAAAAGAATTAGAGCTCCCCTTAGACAGGAGTAACCGTGCCCTAAGAATGCCTGGATTTCACAAACAGACAGGACAGCACCAAATACATCATAGGTTTTAGTAGGGGATGAGGGACAGCACTGTAGATTCAGATCATATGTGAACACTCTTACAACTGTACGAGCTTTACTAGAGTAGGTTGTATTGTAGTTGGTGTAGCTCAGCAGATAACACCACTACCCACCAAGTAGCCACCACCCCACGTGGGAGACTGGGGTTCGAATCCCAGTAGGGGTGACTATGCTGTGCTATACCAATAAGAGTCCTTGGGCAAGACTCCTAACACTGCACTGGCCTACCTGTAATGTGGTTAACCTTGTAAGTCGCTCTGGATAAGAGCGTCAGCTAAATGCCAGAAATGTAAATGAAATGTTGTATAATGCAGTCTGGATTTGATTGGCTGACTGGTATGGGACATTGTCCCTGTATCACAGTTCACACTAAATGAAAGACCATAGTCTGGATATTTATATCAGAATGCAGCTATAGGTAAAACGCAATAAATAAAGCAAACGTCAAGCACACTAGCACAAAACTAACAGAATAGGATTATATGTAGATTACAGTGGACCTGTTTCTAAGCATACAGGAATTATCTCCCGTCATGCTCCATTTAATCAGTTTCATAAATTGTTTTTGTGCTACCAAACGGAGATGTTGTTGTCTATCGGAGCTGCAACTGATATTGATGATTCTACATATAATCAATTACACTACCATCTATTGTCTCCTGCTGTTTCCATTCACTTTCTATTGTCATCAAACTGCTATCTCTGAGACAGTTTCTTCTGTTATGGTACAGAGAACGAAACAATGGAAGCCAAATTACCCCTACATAATCTTTTGTTTTTAACCAAACAACGCATTAACACATTGGTGTTTCACCCTTAATTACATGTAACTAATCAGCTGCGCTGTCAAATAATTCCAGCTCTAGTGTCTATTAGCAGGTTCCATTATTACTGTATAGTGCACTGGAACAGGACTAGTATTACAGGGGAAGCTCTCCAATTACAGAGGGCCATTCACTCTCTAACACATTACAGATTCATCCAGGATTAAAATCTCTCCACAATTAATATTGACGGAATGTAAAAACTACACACCCTGCGGACTCATCCTGGACCAAAACCACTCCACAGTCATTACTGTCAAACTGTAAAAAAAGACCTGCTCAGGTAAAACTAATCCAACTTCAGAAGCTTAAAAACTTACCACGACTCCGCTTTCTGTGACGGCCTCTCGGTAAGTGAAATTACACACGGCCCACGCCAGGTAGTAAGTGGACATGCGGGGTGTCCTGGAGAAGTGATTGGTCACCCAGCCATCCTCGTCCACAGTAGAGGCCTCTACTGGCATGTTAGACAGGGACTGGTACGAGGCTTCATGCCTCAGGCTCACTTTAAAGGTGGCTTTATAGATGGGCTCATCAAAACACGGGAAAGCCTTCCGTGCGTGAGTAGGAGAAAACTGGGTCACAGCAAGAAACCTGAGGAGAAGAGAAGAGAAGAGAAGAGAAGAGAAGAGAAGAGAAGAGAAGAGAAGAGAAGAGAAGAGAAGAGAAAAAGGAAGGAGAAAGTTTTAAAAATTAAAAATAATGCAACAAAGGAGGAGAGGAAGAGATAGCATTGAAGGAGGTATAGTGGGAGGATGAGCATGAAGAGAATGAAATCAAGATTAGTTGAAAAAGTAGAGAAAAGAGAGAGAACCGAAAAAAAGCAAAAAGGATAGAAATAGTGTGAAGAAGGCCAGAGAGAAAGAGAAAGAGAGGAGATAAAAAAGAAAATGTTATAACTATGTTGAAACTTTTAAGTGGACCATCAGTTAGAAGGGAAAAAGGTAATTTCACCTTGTCCGAGTTGCTTTAAAACAGTTACACTGCCACTGTCCTGAATCCAGATAAGCTCAGACAGCTGTGAAACACTTCCCTCTCTTCACAACCTGATGGATTTATATCACCCTGCTAATTAATAGATAAGCTGAATGTGAAAAATAGACTAAAGTCAGGCAGGTTCATTTGATTTGCACTCAGAAGCAGAAAGACTTTTCACAGAGGGAATAAAAATATACTGCACTCTCTGGTAAAAATATTGCATAGAGGTGAACATGAGTGGAGAATTTGTGGGCTATGTATTAAATGTATTTAAATAGCTGCACTTTGTCGTAAAAAAAATATATATAAAATCTATATTTTATATAACATAACCATTAACATAGAGTTCTATGAAAAACCTATAACTGGGAAAGAACATGCAAGGACTGAGTAACTGTCCTTCTGATTGAGGAGCATGAGAATTGTGTTTTACGTGGCCTTTCTACTGGGACTACAACTGGCAGGTTGGCTTGGGCTCCACATGCTTCATTGCTCTGGGACCCCCCTCTGGCACAGTAGCAACTGCCTAGGGCAGGGGTCAACAACCGTGGCTCTGCAGATCTACCTTTCTGTGGAGTCCCAATTCAAAGTCCTAACATCTTTACATGTCAGTGACTGTTTAAATCAGATACATTAATGTTAGCTAATAGGGAGGAGACAGCGTATTAGACACAGGTTGGAAACACTTTTGTGGGACAGTAGAACACTGTGTGTGGACAGGCTGGTTAGAGACCACCGGCCTAGGGAGATTTTACCCCAGTAACTCATGAATAAGTCATGAATAAAACACTGGATTTTTTAAAGAAAGCATCACATAGTATAATCTGGTGAACACCGATCAAACATGACCTTGGCTATAAGGGGCTTTAACAATGTGCCAAACCAAATTTCTTAAAAACAGGACCAAAGTTAGCACACTCTGCAGTGCTCTTAAATAGGAACAAGCTCACTGGCTTATCACCAATAGGCAGTACAGTTGGGGACATGGGGACAATCAGGAGACTGGTGTTTGAATACCAGTTTAGGTAGGGCAATACTTAAGAAAGGCTCTTTAGGTTCTTGCACGTATTTCCAGGGGTGGAAACATATGAGGTAGCATTAGAACCCCATTCCAGGATTACAAATCAAGACAGAAACGGTAGATAGTAGTTTGTATAGGGACAACCCATGTATCAATGTATCACTGTCTTCTAAACTGTGTGCATGAAGCAAAGTGTCTATAGACCTCAAGTTCAAGCTATGGCCTATGCAGCCCAGTTACCTCTACACCCAGTTCACCCCCTCCCCCAGTCCCACTGATAACAACTGCAATGTATTTGGAATATGAAAGCAGGCAGGATGGTTAGTGCGTTTTCAATCAGTGGTCTTAAATGTCTATGTATGGGCCAAGTACTACAAAGGCTGTTATGTATGTTTAGTTACCAATAATTTAGTTTTTTGTGCTATTGTTTTAAGATGTTTTATTGAATGAGACAGTTTGTCAGTCTGTGTAATATTTAGGTTTCAACAAGATAAATTAGTTCTTCTTATGTGTTAGTTCATTGTGTGGTACTGCAGTTGCGATAAAATTAGGTACTGTCTCTTTAAGAGAACGACTGTTGTGGGGAAAAGCGGTGGATTAGCCAGGGGGGAGAAATAGAGCCATCAGCTGTGGAAGCGCACGGGCAGCGTTTTGTTTGCTAATTGTACGTTGAAAAGTGGAAATAAAGTTCGTTTTTTCTTTTACGTCCAGTGGAGTGGAAAATGAATAGTTATCGGACAGAACGTCATGGCGCGAGTAAACCAGTGCTTCACCTTAGCTGAAGAGTTTGCCTCTACAGTCTATGATAGTTTATGTTAGTTACAACTCCAGTGTAAAGCAATGACTGATACTGAGCTAGGTAGCCTGCTACTGACTACTCACTGTGTTCACTCCCTGTCCACTCTATTACACACTTCTACAGAGGTGTTTAAACACTCCGGCAGCACCGCTGTGTCTGATCCACTCACACCAGCACTACACACACTACCACACCACCACCACATCAGTGTCACTACTGTGCTGAGAATGATCCATTACCCCCCTTATACATGCTCTGTGGTAGTCCTGTGGGGGTCTTGACCATTGAAGAACAGGGTGATGGACTACAGTCTGTAACGGTGGATTGGACTGCAAGTGAAATGCTCAGTTCAGTAGAATTAAACCACTATGCATTGAAATGTTCATGGGGGAACAAAATGTGGTTCTCCTAGGCCCTATTTCTCAGTCCTGCTCATGAAGACTCACTGCTCTGAACATTTTAGTGTTGTCCCTGGTCTCAAAACATCTTATCTAACTAATCAGTTCATTAACATCTTGCTACTGAGCTGATGTGGGTTTTTTAAGGCAGTAGAGTACTAAAATGTGCAGGGCAGTGGGCCTCCATGGTCACTAAAACACCATTCCATGGAATCACTCCAAAGAAACATTATGGTACCCTAATTTAAAAAAATGTATGAACATAACAACATCTTCTGTTACGGCTTAAAAACGGCTTTACGTTTGCAGAACTATGCAATATTTATAGTGTCTTGCAGCATGGCAGCAGAAGCCCACGTCTTTGGGCAAGTCTGTCAGCTGTCATCATTTTCTACAGCCATACAAAAAGGGAAGCTAACAGGCGCAGCATGCATTTCCTGACCCAGTGAGCTTTTCAGTGAGATTATTTCTGCAAACAAGCGCATTTGGGCTGTAATTATGGTCCGTGACGAGGCAAACCTGAACAAGGCTTGCGAGTATGTGCAGATTCAGGAGTTTTTGGGCCGGCTTGGGCAGATAGCGAGAGCCGGAGGGGTAAAGTGTACAGGGAGGAGGTGCGCAGGGGCTTTGCCAAAAAACCTCCTAAGCTTAGCGCTAACGTTAGCGCTCATTTCAACATCACAGCTACAGCGATCTCCACGCAGGCTTCGGGATTAGGAGCTATCAAAGGCGAACTCAAAGCACAGAAGGGGAATTCCTGCTATGCCACCTACAGCTATGGCCTCTCTTTTATTGCTACACTAGGCGGAACAAAAGAGGCAGGTGAGCTTCCTCGTGTCCTCGAGGATTTACAGACAGCCCTGACTCTATCTACCGAACAGATGCTTTTGAGTATGTTGCCTCCTTTGTCTGTTTGTCTGGCCCATAGCAGGGTGAGTCAAAATGTGTTTTGAAATAATCTCTCACAGAAATGATTCAAGATTTTGCCGATTTATTAGGTATACCCACCCAGTCATTTTATCCTGAACACCTACCATTTGCTGCACAACTGCAAGTTCACCGGTTTTAATTGTTGCACAGTTTCTCAGGCATCCACTGCCCCATTTGTTGAATGAAAGAGGCCATCATAGGACCGTGTTTTACGGGTGGTGGACCATTTTCAGCATAGAACTCACATGGACATGATAATGTTTAGGCATCACCTGAATTCAGAATAGTCCTTTAAATGTTCAAGTGTTTTGTGATTAAAATAAACAACTGTATTGGTGTTCTTTAAAGCAGTTTTCTCAACCCTGGTCTTCAAGACAATCACTTCAACTGTGTTAGCAGCAAGAAAAACACTAAAATGTGCAGATTAGTGGACTTCCGGAAACAAGGTTGAGAAACTATGCTTTAGAACGTTTTAATAATGGTTCTATAAAGCACCAAAAAGTGTTACACTACTGATACAAGTCAAATAACCCCTATTCAGCTCAATATGAAACCTTTCTTGCTAAGAATGACAAGGTTTAGACATTGTTCACACTCACTGAAATTCCACCACCCTGCAGTTAGAAAGTGTGGCTGATCTGTTGGTGCACAGTTCATGTTAGTCATCCTCTACACCTTTATCCATGGTCAATTTCTGACCACAGAGCTGATTTTAGCTGGCAGACCACTCTCATCCAAACAGAGGCAATGATGTGTGCAACAACCCTGGCAACAAGTGCTTTAAATACCATGCCACTACCAGTCAGTGGCCCTGCTGTGCTGAAAATGGTCTAACACGCCAATAATGCCTGGTCCCACACTGGTTTCTTTCCACTGATGGTGTCTGATGAATTTTGCAGCAATGTAGAAGATACGGTTAGTACTTGAAATTCTACAAAGTGCTCCCAAACTGGCCAGTAAGTATAGGTACACTGCACAAGTAGCTAATAAACTGCTACCTCAGTTTATGACATTTCTGTTCCTCACAATATCTGGACAAATGGGGCATCAAGAAAGTGTTGAATCAGCAAACAGGCCTTATAACCCCACTCATCAAGCTGCAGAAAGGGATTTCCCCACACATTACAGGCCACTACAGTGTACAACTGAGAAAAAGGCCCCATTCCCGGTTAATGGGATTTCTGCCAGGACACCAGCTGACCGTATGATGGAGATTCCCCATTAGGAAGTCTCCAAAGCACGAGTTAAGAGCCATTCTCCGAGTAAATAGAGGAAACATGCTGCAAAGGACTGTTCCTCCTCCTCAGCGGAGCAGTGTCTCTGCGCCTACAGCCGAGACCGAATGAAGAGATGCTAAACAGATGTGAAAAGTTGGAATCTGTAGACTGTAGCCGAGGCTACATTTGGACAGCCAGTCAAATCTGATTTCTTTTGTGTGTCCGATGCATATTTGGAGTCTAAACTAGGAGAAAAAAAAATCAAATGGATCCTGATCTTGTAAAGAGACTATTTCCAGTCTGTCATAAACATTTCGGAGAAGGATTACATGATGTTGATTCTTCAAATCACACTAAGCTAATTGGGCAAGCTGACAAGCTTATCCATTGTTCAAGTCACCACATAGTGTTGGGATTCCAGTTTGAATTGCTAATTGATGCTGGGGCCAGTATCCTAATGCCTGGGCCTTAGTATGCTACATTTAAGCTTCTATCTAAATCTGGATTTCTCTGTCTCACAATATTGCTTCTTTTTATGGAAATTTATGCTGCAGGTCTGACCTGACCCAGAGCAGGATACTTTTGGGTTTTCAAATTGTAAACAGCCCCTAGACCAATCACGGCAAGCTATTAATCAGTTAGGGTCAGCCTGATGGATCCTTTTCAGGTTGCATTTTGTTTCTATGTGATGTCTGTGGCATCGGTTACCTAATCCTGGGTTATCTCAGAAAGGTGTTGCTACTTGTGTTAACAGTGGCTGCATTTGTCTAAACTGTATACATTTCACAACGTTAGCATGATTAGACAATAGGGAAACCTTAAATCTAGTCTATCCTTACAGTGTCACCTGACGCACTAAACTGCACTTTGGTTTCTTCGTGTACCAAGGCCTGTCCAACCCAGCAATGACAGCTGCAACAGAACACGTTCAGTTCACACTGGTTAATTTAGTATGTCAGTGCCTGTACTGAATTTTTTAGAAGTCATCCCTGACTGCCACTGTAAAGCCTCCGTAAACAGGCTGTTTGGCCAAAACAAGCTGCTGCCAGACAGCGTCATTCCACAGTCCCATGTGAAAAACTAGATCAGTGAGATGTGAGCACTGTTGCAGTTAGCGTGCCTCTGTCAAATCGCTTGCCAGCATCGCCCTGTAGAGCAGAACGTGCTTGGAACTTCACACACTACAGAGCCGCTGCATGAAACCTAAGTTGCTCAATCCCCCAAAACTTTGAGGAAGGTTTTTACCACACACCAAAACGCTCTGCTAACAGTTGAAAGGAAGCGTAAACTGGCTACAACACAAACGCTCACCGGGGTCTGCCGCTGCCTGGGTTAAGGGGTTGCAGGCTGATCGAAGAAGGTATTAGAGCGATATGGCGGAGGAAAGGATTCCCTGTGGGTGCAAAAAAGGCTCAAGCATTTTCCAAGCTCAGGTGAAGCCTGAGGCAAAGAAATACTGAAGCCTGGATGAGCTGCATACCATCAGAGCTCGGAGAGACACAGCTAGAGAGAGCAAGAGAGAGAAACAGAGAAGTAGAGAGGGACAGGGAACCAGACAGAGAGAGGAAGAGATAGAGAAACAGAACGAAAAATAATACAGAGAAAGAAAAGAAATGCAGATAAAACAATAGATAGATAGATAGATAGATAGATAGATAGATAGATAGATAGATAGATAGATAGATAGATAGATAGATAGATAGATAGATAGATAGATAAAACAGTACAAAATTCCTAAAAGATAAACATCTGAGAGAAACACCACCTAACATGACCTATAGTACATCAACTCTATACTACAAACACTACGCATATGAAAGCAGTGGACCATGTGGTCTGGTCTGTTCTAAAGTTGCATGGCGGTTTTTGCCAGGGTTTCATGCTTAATGAATCCTTTACCGCAGAGAAGGGGCTTTTGTGTGTGACAGCTGCGCCTGAAATACCCAGAGGCTTTACTGATGCTCATTCTGTTTTTCAGGCCACACATCTCTGTTTTCAGTTACTGCTGCCCAGTGTTGATAAATCTCAGCCTTATCTGCCTTATCAATATTATTTATCCACAGAAATGGAATCATTCTGAGCTGTTGGAGCATTCTGAACTCCAGACATGATCACTCAACTGACTTAGCTAGCAGAATGTAGCATTCAGTAGCTTTTGATTTTAAAGGATACTGTATATTACTTTCTGGTCCTTAATTTACAGTTGATATATACAGCTAATATCTGGCTAGCTTCATCAAGACAACATCTGCTGAAACAAGTAGCAGCACAGACCATAGTGAGTTTATGCTGGTCATCCTGAACGGTCATCCAATAACATATGATGGTTTATTGATTGGCTATTCTGGTTTTTACCAGATGCATGTTAACAGAAGCATACAGCAATATTCCTGAATGTAATCCCTTGCATAGTTGTTAATATGGCTATATATGGAATTTGGAGTATTGTGCTATACAAGGGAGGCATGAAGCCTACAGTATTGAGTATACCACACCTCTGTACATCTGTAAAGCACATGGCACAATACATGAATTTAGGCACTTTCATTTAATCAGACTGATTCAGAATTCACAGGAGTATAAACAAACCAACATCAGATGCTTTGCAAAAGGCTTAAGTTGGCTTAACCCTGCTTTTGGTAAGTGCAGCGGATGAGATCTGGCAAAAGCACAGAAGTTGGCTACAGGGACCTCCGGGTTTTTTCTGTATGATTTACTCAAAGCTTGTCAGCCCTAAACGCTCACTACACACTTTGCATAGGGCCCTGCAGATTACTCAAGGGCCCCCCCTGCCCATTTATGTCAAGTGGAACATTCTATCTGATCACAGAAAGGAAAACAAGACCATGAGAGTGAACTGCGGGAACAGGACTAAACTTGATGATCTAGTTTCTCAGTCGCATTTTAGTAGCTCTGCACTAATGGGTACTGGAACGCAATGGACTTGTATTGAATATTGATTGAATATTGGATTTAAAATGGGCATACTGAGCAATATGGACACACATCTCTCAGTAAATGATAACCATCAACAATTCAGCCAAGCCCCAGTATAAAAACTCTATTATACTGGAAAACGTACATCAGGAACTCTGGGGAAGCCAGTTTGACAGCAGAACACACACTAACACACCACCCAAATAATTCTTGCATTGTGGTGGTCTTGTAGGGGTCTTGAATGTTGATGATTGTCTAAAAGTAGGATGATAAAGTATTGCAAGGAAGCAGACAGATCATAATTGGCAACTCTATAACTGTAGAAATTCAAATTCCTCTGTATGGAAAGTGGATATGACAAAATTCAGTGTGTGTTTATATATCATTTTGTCAGATCCACTTACACTTACCATACAGAGGTACTTTGCTGTAGCTAATACAGCAGCCACTGTGTATATATGTAACAATGCTGTAATAACAAGACTTAGGTAAACTGTTGGTTCATTCATGAAATCATTGTCTAAGTCATTTGTCCTCTTGGGTTGTGTGAGTGGGGGTGTGTTGTAGCCTATTCCAGCAGTCACTGGGCTCAAGGCAGGAAACGCAGGCTGTCAGTTCGTCATACGGCATGCAAACAGACATATGCACAACACACCTGAAGGATTGTGGGATGAAACCAGAGCACTTGGAGGAAACCCACAAAGACATGGGTAGGGCCCCGGAAAATGACCCAGGCTCTTCTTGTGTGAGGCAAGAGCACTATCCACTGCTCCACCGGGCCTCCCTACTTGGATGGTTTTGAAAGGTAAATAAAAATATCTATATTTCTGTTGTATACATCGCAGCCCCTGGTTCCCTTCACCACCACTGTGAATGTCCCAGTAAACACTGTGTAATGATGCCATGAAAAACACATTTTTGCATATATATTTAACATTCACTAATTAATTTCTTTCTGCTATGCTACATAAAACTGCAGCGATGGTGTGATGAGATGCACGCAGGAGAAAGTGAGGGGCTGTAGCAGGATTAAATTGGACTAGCAAAGGGGATTTAGGATTACGTTCACTCTTGCATCCATATGAAGCCGTTCTTTCCATGATATTTACTCTTATACCATGTTTTAATGCCATCACAGGCTACTTAATCTCCATCCGATTTACTTGTCAACAGCCAAATAAAAAATATCTATCTGCTGTCACTGCAAAAATGATTCTAATTCTTTTCTTCTTAACTTTTCTTCTTTGGTCATTGCAAGTCCCCCAAAGCACAGTGAGCGGAAACAAGTATTCAGACACTGTTTGTAATTTAATACACTTCCTGTCAACTATCCACTTCAGAGCTATACATATAATGTCGTTTTGCCTCTTACAAATATGGACAAAATGTATGTAACAGCGTAAAGCTATGATAAATAAACAACAACATTTGTAGAAAAAAGTATTTAAACACCATATTGGGATATAAGCTTACTGGAAGTAATAACCCACCTGTGACTGAAACGTACCGAATAGCATATAACACCATGAGCACCAATTAAGGTTACATACACCTGTAAATTCAGCTACTTCCTTCACACTATGGCCATTGGCACACCCACATTGCATCATTAACATCTGCTTTAAACCCATGTTCCTCACATGGAACAAGACATTCACTGCACTGTACCAGCCCTTCTCAATCGATGAATCCCTTCATCAGCCTGCATGTATTTATAGCCCCATAATCCTTGTGCAATGCCACCTGCAGGACCCTGACATTACTACCACCTTAAACGTGCAAGGTGACTATTTTTTTTGGTCCAGGGAGTTTATAGATAATATGATTTTAAGAGATAGGATTTACACAACAAGTAGTAATCTGTGTAGAGGCTTCCCAAAGTTCTCAGCAACAACATTACTGGACAACACATACATAGAAAAGGCTACAAAGGCATAACAGAAGCTTTAAACATACCTATCAGTAAAACTGGTTTAATAATGTGCATTTGGAAAATTTGTGGATGCGCAACTAATTTCCCCCAAACAGGTGTACCATGCAAGGTTTCCCTCAGACTAATGATAAGGAAGGCAATGGCAATGCCAACAGTCACTCAAAAGAGTTGCAGGATGACCTGAAAGCAGCAGGAACTACAGTAACACAGAGGACAATAAGCAATATGCTACATCTCAATCATCTCCATCGCTACACTCCATGCAAAACTCGCACATCTAACATTTGCATACAAGCACTGCAGACAAATCAGAACTACTGTTGGTACAATGTACTCTAATCAAATAGAACAAACATACTACAACTACTGTAGTTGGCAGTAACTCAGCTGTTCCTGTTTGGAAAAACATTATGTGTATAATCCATAGAACACCATCCTCAGTGAAATACGGAGGTGCATCAGGATAAACAGTTCACTGAAGGAGTGGTATACAGGAAGGCTTTAAAGATAAATTTGATCTCATCGGCCAACAAAGTGGAAACAAAGAAGGCATTATAACAAGACCCCAAATGACTTCAAACACCCCGACAAATAGCTTAAGACTGCTTTCTAAAATAAAACTGAAGGTGCTATCCAGTCTTTTAACGTAAAGGCAATGAAATATTTTGTTTTCCACATCAGCAAGCATATATCAGTTCTCTGGCTTGATCAGGTCGACAGCCCACTGACTTTTTTATCACTGCTGGTCCTCAGACCACCCAGATTACTGTCCCAGTTTTAATCACAGCAAATAGATTGTAA
Source organism: Prochilodus magdalenae (assembly GCA_024036415.1). Classification (NCBI taxonomy): domain Eukaryota; kingdom Metazoa; phylum Chordata; class Actinopteri; order Characiformes; family Prochilodontidae; genus Prochilodus; species Prochilodus magdalenae. The sequence continues at coordinate 486,797 of JAMWET010004337.1, forward strand.
AGTGTACAGACTTAAGTAGACTATGATAAATATTATAAATTGGTAAAAGAATAAAACAAAGGGACTTAATCTGATATAAAATGATGTAGTTGAAAGTGTTACGATGGACATTAAAAATACTTAAGTAATTTACAGGATAATGAATGTAAGAAATAAAGGAAGAATTAGAAAGTTGGACTCCTTGGAAAGTAAGTGGTGAAAGGTGGTATTTTGTTTAATATGCTGCTTAACTGTGGGGTGCCCAGCAAATGCTGAGCAAAACACCAGCGGACCGCTAGTAGGCCAACAGTGGTCCGCTATCCTCGTGCTAACAGGGTTAATGCTTATGAGCGCATACGTTTTGTTAAAGAATATGTAAGTGTTGTTATATATAAATTATATTTATAAGTGAAAAGACATTTATGTGTGTTAGTCTAAAGTGGATATATATATACTCGACACTGAATAACAAAACATATTGAACATCAGATGGATCGTAATCAGGGCTTGTGTTGGTGGATATATATGAATCCATAAACAATGTTGGAAAATAAACAAACAAATAAATAAATAAGTGAATAAGGCTGTCATGACATACACCTACATAAATGTTAATAAACGTTTGGACGTTTTAAGGGCTACATCTACCAATTTTGTTACCAGAGGATGCCTCTGCAACACTTTATAACATATTTATAAATGTTTATAAATATTTATGAGGAGTTATATGAGTTGTCATGACATGCTTATGTAGGTGTCATGTAGCCTTATGAACAGCACCCTACAGAAAAATGTTAAGGTGGTGTATTCATGCACTGGTGTACTTGTTTACCTCCTCTCTCCGTGCAGCATGTACGAGCTGCGGAAGAAGCCCAGCAGCTCGTTCTCCCTGCGCGCCTGGAAGCTGATGTTCAGTCTGTAGGTGCGCAGCGGCTTGAGCTCGCGGTGAAGCGCGATGACGTAGAGTTGCGCGGGCGCATACGAAAAGTGCCTGTGCACGCGCACCGCGCCGGCGCCGGCCCTGCGGCCATCCGCGTGCACGAGGGCCACGGCGCGCACGTCGAGCCCATCTGCGTGCAGTACCACGTAGCGCGTGGCGTTCACGCACTCCACGTCGACGCTAACGCGCCCGGCGAACGTGAAGTTGTCCATGTGCACAGAGAGCGCCAGGTCGTAGTGGCGCGGGCGCAGCGCCGTAGGGAGGCGCGCGCGTCTCCACGGGAACCGCGTGTCTTCGTCGTCAGTGTCATCGTCCCCGTCCCCTTTAGTCCGCGCGTCTTGCGTCCTCGTGCCGGTGGCGCTGCTCGTGCCCGGCGTGGCTCGCGCGTTCGCCTCCCCGTGTCCGTCCCCATTGGGGTCTCCCACGCAGCGCTCGAACTTCACGGTCAGGGCCACGGCCACGGCCGTGACGGCGATGAGCGCAAGAATGGAGATGGCGAAGCCCAGTACGAGCCGCTTGTGCACCGTGATGTGGCGCTCGGTGGTGCGCGGACGCACCGCCACGCCGTCCGCCCACTGGTCAGACAGGGCGCGCCCCGTGCGCGCGCTCATCACGGCCTCGATCCCCATCGGCGCGAGAGATCACTGGAGGAAGGCAAGGGGGGGTGAAAGAAACGAGAAGCATCAGTTTGCGTGCGTATGTGTGTGTGTGTGTGTGTGTGTGTGTGTGTGTGTGTGTGTGTGGTTAGAAGTTCGTGTTTGGAGAATGAAGAAGAATGTGAAGCACTTAAGCGCGTGCACAGCAGTGCTCGAAGGTTGTAGTGGGATCAACAAACGAAGTGCATGTTTGTTGGAAGCATATTTCAGGGGCAATAAACGAATCACGTGATAAATGGGCAACAAATGAAGTGTGTCTTTGGGTAAAGCATTTGGGGCAGTAAATGAGGCGAGTATTTAGAAGGCAGTAGCAAAGTGGGGCATAATTGGGGTTGATGGATGTTTAGAGGGGGCACAAATGAAGTGAATGCTTGGACCCCTCAAGTAGCTAACGTGCATAATATATGTTAAGGGGGGGGGACAAAGAATGAAGTGCATATCTGGGGGCTTTAGATCTAACCCATGTTTAAAAGTTTTAAAGCTGGGAATAAATGAAGTGCATGATGGGGGCTGGGAGCAGGTGTCAGAAATGTAGTGCTGTTTTAAGGCGTCCACAAAAACAAACACAGTAAGACCAAAGTATTCAACTGGTGCGAGTTGCACGTTTGGGGCAAAGGAAGAAACTGAGGACGAACCAGCATTAGGCATGGCACGGGGTAAGTTTGGAGAATAATCGTTAAAAATGAAGCGTTTGTTTGAATTAGGATTCAAAAAATGAAGCATTAAACACGTGCAAGTCACAATTAACATGGTGCACGAGCTTTCTCTGGACGGTAGAAATATCAGAAAAATATATATATAAGCAACTTTACAATATTCATGCAACTCTACAATACACATGCAATTCACTCCTTACCCCCTTACCACCCCTACCACACACCACACTTACACACCGGCAAAAAAAATGCACTTGTGCGTGCATCGCAGTGCTGAGTGCATGTAAAGACACAAGTCACAGTCTCCGGGTGCCAAAAATTACTCACACCTCTACGGTATTCACACAAGCACGCGTGCATGAAAGCTCGACGGCGCGTGCATCCACAATAGCCCCCCCACCCCACACACATATTTCTCATAGTCCACACACGCACAAAGCTGCTAAACGTAAATTATGCACCGCGCAATAAAAAAGAGAGCAAGCAGGGACTAAACTGTGCTCGTGCGCGTGATCGAGCCTCTAAACAGCCATCCAGCCCGCCGCATCAAAGCGGATCCAAAAGTTGCACGCGCTCCAGAAACCCCCCTTCGTCGCGTGTCTCACGTTTAGCACATTTCCCGCGCGCTACACAGCGCAATTACAGATCAAGCACTGATCAGATCATCAGATCGCTGATGATCAAATGAGAGCAAGATCTGAAAAGCTCAGTGAGCCCAGGGTGCACGCGCATCGTCCGAACGAGAGCGAGACGAAGTTGCGTTTCTCCCTCTGCCTATAATACAAAGCCACACGCCACACACTAGACACACATACTGATGGTGACCGAAATGGATAGAATGGAATGGAGAGAGAGAGATGCGCACGCGCTCGAAAGAGTGAAGTTGCATGCTGCACGCGAGGGGAAAGAATAAAATAGGCTTCCTACCGTCCGGGCTCAGCACGCATCCCTTCCGGATCGCCTCGCGGACCCCTCCTGAGTGTGTGCGAGTGTGCTAGAGAGTGTGTGTGAGTGCGAGAGTGTGTGTTAAGCTCGGTTTGGCGGTGTATCAGAGCTGCCGCTGCTGCTGATGTGTGTGTTCTGTGTGCGCTTGTAGCGCTGCGCCTCCATCATCATCTCTCCCTCCATCTCCATCCTCCTCCTCCTCCTCCCTCCATCCCTCCTCCTCCCTACTGCCGTCACCGACACAGCTGCGCTCGCGCAGACACACACTCTTTCTCACTCTCACTCTCTCTCTCAGTCTTTCTCTGTCTCTCTCTCAGCATTTCTCCCGCTCCAAGTATCTCTCTCTCTGTCAGTTCCTCTCGCTCTTCCTCCCAGTACCGTTGTCTCTCTCTCTCTCTCTCTCTCTCTCTCTCTCTCTCTCTCTCTCTCTCTCTCTCTCTCTCTCTCTCTCTCTCTCTCTCTCTCTCTCTCTCTCTCTCTCTCTCTCTCTCTCTCTCTTTCTCTCTCTCTCTGTTTCTCACATACACACACACTTCCAATACGTTTCTTTCTCACTCTCTTCCTCCCATGGTATCTCTCTTTCTGTATCTCGCTTTCTGTATCTCTCTTTTACCTTTTCTCCCAGTTTCTCACACTCTCTTTCTCTATATCTCTCTCTGACACTTCCAATACGTTTCTTTCTCAATCTCTTGCTCCCAACGGTATCTCTCTTTCTCTATCTCTTGTTCTCCTTTTCTCTCTCTCCTCTCTCTTTCTTTCTCTCTTTTTCCTAGTATCTACTAGAATTTCTCTCTCATCCTTCTGGTACCTCTCCTTCTGAGTATCTCGCTTTCCCATTATTTCCTAGTATTTCTCCCTTTTCCTCCCAGTATCTCTCTTTCTTAGTATCTCTCTTTCCCAATATCTCCCAGCATTTCTCCCTCTTCCTCCAAGTATCTCTCTAAAAGACAGTCGTGGGGCAGTCGTGGGCTGGAGGTTAGGGAACCAGCCTTGTGACTGACAGTAACGACTGAGGTGCCCTTGAGCAAGGCACCTAACCTCCAACTGCTCTCCGGGCGCCGTGGATAGGGCTGCCCACCGCTCCGGGTAAGTGTGCTCACTGCCCCCTAGTGTGGGTGTTTCACTTCACGGATGGGTTAAATGCGGAGACTAAATTTCCCCACTTTGGGATCAATAAGGGATTAAAATCTAAGTCTCTCTCTCCCAGTATCTCTTTCCTATTACAGATTATCTCTCTGTCTCTCAGTATCTCTCTTTCTCTGTAGGTCTGATACTTAGTGTCTATCTATATCTTTCTGTCTGTCTCTCTCTCTCTCTCTCCCTCTCTCTCTAGCTCTCTTCCAGTACAGAGTATCTCTCTCTCTTTCTCTCATCTCAGTATCTCTCTATGTAGTACTCTCTCAGTATCTGCCTCTCTCTCTCTCTCTCTCTCTCTCTCTCTCTCTCTCTCTCCCCCCACCCTTCGTAATTGCTCCGTGTTCTGTCATATCCTCGTTGTTATGACAGAATGAAATATGCATACAAATTCACAGATATTCACACTCGCTTTCTCAGAGAGTGAATTAGAGCTTTGGGGAAAGTGCTGATTTGGCCGTATGGAAAAGTAGGAATCTGTTCATTTTTGGGGCAGAACAAAGCCAAAATTAATTAAAGCCGAGGCGTGCGCTCGAGTGAGGCGTGTAAGTGTCACAATCTCTAATCTCAGCGGCGACATCAATCACAGCGTAAAGTTTTATACGTTCTTTACATGCAGCACCTGATCAAAAAAAGCCAATCAAGGCAAATGGCTTTTCATGCCATGTAGCTCCCTGCTGGAATGAAAAGTAATTAAGTCTTGTTTTTTATTTATTTGTGTTGTTTTCCTCTTGATTTATCTCTTTTAAATCTGCATGCATGAATAAAATCGCTGCTGTCCATGGTGCTGAACTAAAGAGGAGCGCTCCACTTCACGGTAATCAATTGGTTCTTATAGCTGTAGATAAGTCGATTTTAATTTTGCTCTGTGGGGGTTAGAGGTTCATATCTCAAAGTTTATATCTCAGAGAAGTCAGATCTAATCTAATTAGCTTTGTTGTGTAAATCTCGTTGGTGGTCTCCAGTTAGACTAATGTATCCAAGTTGTTTATTCCCTGTGTGCATGAACTTACAAGTGGAAATAAAGTTAGAGAAAACTGGAAGATTAGACTTAGTTAATAATATGTGAATATAATGATACTGCTTTACAATCACACATTAATTATTCATTATGTGAGAAATAAGTAATCAGTTTCTCATTATTTGTGTTTTAATGAACTGCTCACGAGACTTTGGTTTTTAGCATTACATAACTTTATCAGGCTTTTGTTGACTGTGTTCCAACTTTTGTTAATGTGTTGCTGGGATCAAATTGAAAATGGGAACACATATTTTAATAGCAATAAAAATTGACATGTTGTCCTGCAGAGTTTACTTTTTTAAATTAAATATGAGCTTATCAGTGCATAAAGTTTTTACTTTGGAAATGGGGCTGTTAGTAATTGAATAATCTATTAACTGATTGTTCAGTTTGTCATTAATTCATATGGGCAAGTATTAATCCCACTAATTATCTTTTTAATCAATCTACTAAATTGCTATTACTCTGTACAGGTATAAATAACGAGTTATAGGAATTTATTTGCATGTTTTTCTGCTGCATAACAATAAGTAGACAGCAATAAAGCTATCAGTAACTGTAATTAGTAGAGAAAAATTATACATAACTTGGAGGGATACATCCAGTAATAATCAGTGGTGATATGGAATAGTTATAGAGGCATGTTTAGCTCAAGGACAGGGTTCCATTCAACACAGCTCAGTAATATGAAGGTCTTTTTCATTGGTCCATAAATAACAAATCACAGAGATCCATATGGTCTATTCAATATACAGTCAGTTTTATTATATATGAACTGCACTAATAAAAAACTTGAGGTGTGTTCTGTAAAAAGCCTTAATAAGTGCATTATAGGAAATGATTATAGCACAGTATGCTCTGATCGTTGTTGTCTTTCAGCCTTTATTTGATTAATCATGTGGTAATATACATGGGTGTCACTAGGCCTGTTTTAGAGACGATTTAGTCCACCTTAACTGTCCCCCGCACTTACACTTTCCCAAATAAATGTACTGTATGTTGCTTGTTGAAATGATCAAAGCTACCATCAGCAAACCTACATGAACGACGCCAGGACTCAGAGCAGTGCCAGACGTGTCCCCTTGCTTAAGCAGTCCCTAATAAGTTATTGTGCTTCACAATACACTGTGATAGCAGGGTTTGACCTAGGGGAGGTGCTGCTGCTGACATACCATGTCATTGGAAACTCTGGCTCATCCAGTCATATCAGACCTCCTAAGTTGTAAGCCAATCTTATTACACTTCCTAACTTGTTAACCAGTCATATCAGACCTGGTGGAGGGTTTCTAGATTTCTTCGGCAGGTGCTGTAGCTGTGACAGGATTTTATCTTCAGCTTTACTAAAATTAACATCATACCTTCTTCAAAATCTATAATATAGAGAGTGAAACGGTGAGCCATTATAAGGTGAATCTTTATACTTACAATATGGATTTGTGGTACATTATGCATAGTATAGCTGCTACAGCTGCTGCTGCTGACATACCATGTTACTTCCTAACTTGCTAGCTATATAGAGAGTTAAAGGGTGAGCTATTATACGGTGAATCTTTATACTTATATGGATTTGTGGTACATTATGCATAGTATAGCTGCTACAGCTGCTTGTTAGCTAGCTACGTTTGGGGCTGTGTCTGAAACCACATAAATGCTGCCTGCCTCTGCAGTATTCTGAAGCAGGAAGGTATCCAGCCATGTCCGAAACTAATGTTCGTATAAAGTGTTGTTTGCTGAGGTTCCTCTATTGGGCTGTTTTATTAATGCAGTATAGATGTATCCTTCACTGCCTTAAACATCCCATAATAACATTTTTTACAGCTCTTTATAATTTTTGGTTTTTAATACTTTTTGGTATTTCAAAACAGAAATTCAACCTGTAGAAACAATAACTGAGAAGGGCCAACAACTCTGATGAAGGCCAGTTATATGATTGTTAAAACAATATACAGTAGTTTAACAGTATATAATCTCAGTTTAATAATATATGGCTTTAGTACACACAGGTGTACAGAGAGGGAGTGAAAAAGGCTGAGCGACCCCGACAGGGCTGAAGGAACGGATACGGTGGAGGTTAGTGATGGAGAAGAAAGTGAGCAAGAGTTGTTTAAGCTGTCCATTAAAATTAATACTGAATTTAATTGAACATAACTGAGGAAATATAATACTTGTTACCATGACACCTAGCTTATTGAACATTCCTGCAGAGCAAAGTCAGCGCCTTTGGGACTGCACCGAGTCTGAATTAACCTATAATCTCTATATTCAAATAATATATTTAGGAGCTGAGGCGAGAGAAAGGATACTGCTTGACTTTATGACCTTTGCTTGATCTGTGTCTGTTGTAAGTGGATGGAGTTGAGGCTGTACTCACTCAGTGCTTAATACAAACTACAAAGAGACAAAATGTACTGGGTGCCAGTTTAACAAAATAGTCATTTTCTGACTAATTGTCTTGTTGCATTTAGGCTACATTTTGAAGTCACTGAATTCTCAGTCCCCCTATCACAGGCTTAGTCCCCTTATCCAATCATCTCTAGTGATGCCCCTGGTTATGTAATAAGCTGACATACTGCATCCCTTGGATCAGATCAAGGCCTAGAAATGCCATTAAGAAAAGTCACAAACAGAATTGGATTTTAGCCATGTGTATACTTACTCTGATTTCTTTCAGTCATCACAGTGAATGTTTTAATACAGAGTGCTGGCCCTGCAAGCAGTATTTAGCATAGCACTCGCAAGAAGGCAATAAATTATTTTGTGACCCTAAAACTATGTCCTTGATAAAATCTTTCTTTGTGAGCATACCGGCCGGTTGCAAAACAGAAATCTAATTATTGCTAGACTCATGTACACCAGGAGTAATAAGATTGCCAATTAGTCACAGATAACCCTAGAATAAAAAACCTGTAGGTGGGTATATATAAAAATCAACTGAAGTCAGAAACCGCAGAAAAAGGTCAGCATACAAAGTTTGTTTATAAGGGACTGCACCCTTTTTTTTTAAGATGTGTTCCATATTCAAATTGATTTGTAAAATTGTTCTCTGTGTTGGAGTCATTTCATAATCATCTATAGCTCTTCTGCTGTTTTCCATTTCTAACAACTGAGAGAATCCTGGTTATGCAATGATTCATATTCATGGCGAGTGGGATATAAGGGCTTCCAGAGGGCATAGAGTAATATTTTGCCTAACAAAATTGGTCCCACATTATCAATCATGGGTTGATTCCACTGTCAGTTCCTAATTGCCTTAGCAGTTAATCTAGCATGTAAGGCTTTCAGTCTGGCTCCTGAAATCCTAACCAACGAGAGGGCTTGTTTGCATGTATCAAGCTATATACCACAAAAAGAGTTTAGATACAAACACTAGGGTTTTAATTGAGCCACATATTACAGACAGGTATCCATTAAGCCTTTTTAGTAAGGCCTAGAACGCCCAGAGAGTCCCTTACAGTGGCTAACTATCTGTAAGCAAAATGACTGAACAAGTAGCACCTAACAGCATACATACTCTCCAACTATTAGCTCATGTGGCAGACAAAGTGGACAAACAAAAAACAGTTCCAGTAGCACTTAAGAGCACTTAATGTAAAAGAGATGCATTCACACATTTACTTATACAATAGAACCCGAGGATGTGTTATTGTGAATACAGACACAAGCTAAAGGTAACAGTTATTCACAATAACAGAAGACCTCGACTGTTTTTATACAACAGTTCTGCAAAATAAAGCACAACATTGTATCAAATGTGCTTTAAAATGGGAAATTCCTTCACTCAGAGAAAACAGTATACTTCTGTGTATACAATATGCATGTTCAAGTTTACCTTTCACAGTTGCTGCAAAAAGCTTAATGGCAACAACTGTGTCAGAATTTGATGTAGATCTCTTTGCATACTCTTCCTCAAATATTATCTTAGAGAGGTTGGGTAATGTGACTGTTTTCTGTGCACAAGTAGAAAATTTATTTAGCTGGAGCCCAAAGTGAGTTGTTAGCATCCAGTGCTTAGCAGAATGATGTATTCTTTGTGGAAAAAGCTGTAGAATGTTGCCTATTTATCTTTCTATTTATCTATTGGATTGTTGACTGGAACTAACTGCGCAACAAAATAGACCATTACACCACAGAAAGGCTAATTAGCTATTAAACATTTCATTGCTGTCCAATCAAAAACATGGATTTATCATTTTTGTCGATTTTTCCTCTTATGCATAATTTGATCATGAGCTGCCATTTACATTGTGTGGAAATTTCATGATGAATGGACCAACAAAAACGGCCCAAATAGCTTGGAACAAAATTCTGGTTCCATTGACTTACCTTGAAACTAAAGGAGGATTTTGCACCCTCTTGTAAAGTTGCCATTTTGGAGGTACTTGATGTTGTGGACAGTGATAATAGGCAGTCCAATTCATAAACCATTCATAAAGCATAACTAATCAATAACAGTCTTAGTAGCATTTCGTACAATGTTTAAAATATATTATACACATTTATACATAAAATATATCATATGTATCATGGCAGGGGTAAGGTGGAGTCGCCGCCATTCCTGAAAGCGGAGCACAGTGCCCTTGTAAACTGGCCCTTTCTCCAGTGTGAAAAAGGCAGAGATATATGGTTGACAGGCTACATCAGAGAGAGAGAAAGAGACGTGTGGTCTACAGGCCATGGCCGAGCGACCGAGCAAGAACTGACTAGGCGAGTAAGCCTCATATTTGAGTTGCTTTTTTGTAGTTTCTAGTATGTAAATAAAGTACACTGGTGATTCTCGTTTAGGTTTTCCTGGTCAGTGTGCTCAACCCTTCCCCTAGCCGAGCCACTATATAAATATATTGGGAGAACCAGTCTGAATTATTTGTGTGTGTTTGTATGTGTGCCGATCTCTCATACATGTATATACAGAGATAAACACATGAACTATGTTGGTAGAAACCATGAAGATAAAAGGCTGGTTGAAAAATGATGACAGTCCTGCTGATAGTAAACCATATTATGAAGGTGACTGGTCATTTCACCTTAAAAACGTGGCACTACTGCACAGTTTGGCTAAGCCATAACTCTCTCGGTGTACAGTATTATTATTTGCAAGTGGCTGTTTATCAAACAGAGTCACGCCTACTGAATATATCACAGCAATAGTCTCAGATATATGCTATACTAATAGCAATGCGTTGTATGCCCTGTTTTCTTTGTGCTGCAAAGAAGTATTAGCATGTTATACGACTGTTACACCTGTTTTCAAAACCCACATATAAAAGAAGTCAGTGGGAAATTGACTACGGTACATTTTATCATGAATTCTTTAGTCATGCAAACTATGCTGCAAATCTGTAATAGTGTTAGTGTTTTTTAAGATAAAAAAATCTGTAGTAATTCATTAGCATTGCAGTGGTGGGTGGAGTTTTAGGGTCAGCTTTGGATACCAGAAGCCAGTAGAAGTGGCGCCACCAGGTGCATTCTATGTTGGATAGTTAAAGCGTAATAAGAACAGCTTGGCTAGGATATTCACCCAGTATGTCTCCTCCGAAACACCAGTAGTGCTAGTGGGTGAAGGTTAAGGCTTTGGATTTGTGTTACACAGTCAAGCATTTGCTTATGTCAGCAACTACCCATAGGTTTCTATTGTATCTATTCATCTTTAGGCAGATAACTTCCCTTGTTACAATACAATACATGACGCATAAAATAAGATGAACACTGCTGCTATGGATTATTATTTTCAAACAGAAGAAGATTGCTTCACGATATAAACTTACCTAAAGCTAGGTAAATATGTCTATAAATGATTTAACTGGCAATGAACTGTTTCTTTTGTCTTTAGAGGAGGAGATCAGATAGATAATCCTCAAACATAATGAAGGGAAACATCAATGGAACATCAGTGAGAGCCTGGTTCTCAAAAAATTAAATTGCATTAAATAATTGATATAGGAGCTGTCACTAAAATAGGAAAACTGTCAACAACAGACTACACCTCTTTCATCACATCTGAAAAACTGCAGAGGTGTTTCTATCCATCCTACTAGAATCTGTAACTGACAAGAAGCCATGTCTGATAAGAGAAAACGCAAAATGATGAACTGCACCACAGAGCTTAGACTTCAACAGTCAACCAACTTCTAAGACTATCTATATAATTGTCTATCTATCTAATTATTTTAAAAAAAATAAAAGCAAGTCACTTGAAAAGAAAGAAACCATACTGAAGGCAATATGTGGGCACATCTAATACTAAGAATAATATTACTAAATGCTGAGAAAAATAATATTATATGTAGTTGTTGAGCCATATGTGTGATTTATGTGGTCTATGATTTTTACATAGTTCAAGATTACTTCTTACTTTTAAGTTGGAGTGAAAATGGACAGAGTAGCTGTACTAAAGTGAAATAGTCACTTTGTGTCATAGTCAACCTCAAACTCAAATAAAAGTGGTGTAACGCAAGTGTGGAGGTAAACATACAGTGAATTTAGATGGAAACAAATTATCTATTTTTGAAATATAAGTTATATAGTTGCAGTATATATAGTGATATAAAAGTAAATGTTTTAGCAAAGACATTTAAGAGATGGTTCATGATGCAGAGACTAATAATACTTTTTGCACAAACTGAAATAAACACACATCTTTTTGTGGGCACTTTCATTTCACACTGATACACATTTAGTTGGATGTTGTAATAACCTCAGTAAATTTAAATGCACGAGAAAATCTGGCCCTTGTGATTTGTAGTAAGTACTCTACAGGTCTAAATGAAGATGGCATGTTTTTTTCTCTTGGAGTTGCAACTGTGTAAAAGTTCAAGTGTATAAGCCCTGCAAAGTAATGCTCACGCTTAGTAAAGAGGTTCAAGTGCTGGAGTATTTTCCACTCAGGTATTTCAGATGTTTGCACTTACCAGTAAATAATTTGGTTAGAACTACACTGGTAGCCCAGTAGCATCCCTGGCCCATGTTTATATTGTGATGTAGTATTGTTTCATAGGGGCTTCTCCGGACGGGCTCAGCTCTTTGAAGGAAAAGTGACGGCTCAAAACAGCAAATAATACTCTCAATTTACAGCCACAGGCACGGCTGGTAAAACAGTACGGTGCAGAAAGCAGAGAGCGTTTGAAGAGAGCCATGAAGGAGCTGAGGCGGAGAGAAAGAGAAAGCTGAGATGCGAGAGGGAGTAAAGAGAGAGAGACAGGGAAAGAGCGAGAGAAAAAGAGAGAGAGAGAGAGAGAGAGAGGAGAGAGAGAGAGGGGGACAGTAAAAGAGAATGAGATGTGAAAATGAGAGAAAGAGAGGGAGAGAGAGAAAGAGGCAGTGAGTGAATGGAGGAGGAAAAGAGGCTGAGATGTGAAAATGAAAAAGAAAGAGAGGTTGACTAATGTGAAAATAAAATTTAAAAAAGTGAATGGAGTGGGAGAAAGGCTGAGATGTGTAGAAGAACATGGAAAGAGAGAGACAGAGAGAGAGCAACAGAGAGACTGCAATATGCAGTAACTGAAAAGAGAAAAGAAAGACAAGTGAGGAGGTAGAAAGGCTGCGAGAGGAACAGAGAAGTAAATGAGAGAGAGAAAGAGCAGGAGAGAAAAATAAATGCTAGGAAGTGAAGAAAAAGACAGACAGGACGAAAGAAGACAAAGAATAAGAAAGGGGAAAGGAGAAAGGAGGAAGAAAGCAGCTGACCAGAAGGACAGAGAAATGAAGAGAAAGAAAAAACAGAAGTAGGTGAAAAGGACTGAGTAAGAGAGTGAGAGTGCGACAAATAAAAAAGTGAGTGAGAGAGAGAGAGAGAGAGAGAGAAAGAGAAAGAGAGAGAGAAAGAGAAAGAGAGAGAGTAATAGAGAGAGACATTGAGAAAGGACTTTTACTGGGACTGAATTTGCTCAAATTCCAAAATCACCCAAACTTGAACAGGCATCTGTAAATGCATTTCTCTTCCTCCCGTCCTGGTCCCTCCCCTGCGGAATATAAAAGCCCATTCTCATAAAATAATGGAGCCGAGATAGAGCGTCCCAGAATGACTGCCAGATTATTGGATCAGATAAAAAACGAGGCATAGACGTGTGTTATTATGTGGGGAGGGAGAAAAGGCTAAGCAATTTCTCAGCAGAAGAAAAAGCCCCATGTGAAATCTCGGCGCTGTCCATGCATGATAGGGCATGGTGCATGTGCTTCCTATTAGAGCTGAGGAACGGGTGGGAGTAGGGAGGAGGGCTGTATGAGAAGGGAAGGCTTGGTGGTACAGAGGAGAAATGAAAATATTTTGAGAAACATTCAACCTTGAGGGAGCGTAAGGAGCTATAATTGAAAACAAACCGACAGGGGGGGAAAAAAACGTCCTTGGGGCATGTGTGGCTCCAGCATTAAACGTGAGTCATCTCACTCAGAGGGCGAGAAACAACCAAAAGGACATATCCTACTATTTAGGGAAGAGGGGAGAGCATGGAGAGAGAGAGAGAGAGAGAGAGAGAGAGAGAGAGAGAGAGAGAGAGAGAGAGAGAGAGAGAGACAGAGAGAGAGAGAGAGAGACAGAGACAGAGAGAGGTGAGTAGTGCTGGGTGGTTGGTAGCAGATCGCCGCCTGCAGATTGTGCAGGACACTTGACATGGTGCTTATATTTAGTCAGTGATCACACAATTCATTCCCCACTCAACATTACCCACATCAGCCAGCTTTCATTTAATCTGTGTATATGGGTCAAATGTAGAAATGATTAACCCTGTCAGTGATAGGCTTACAATACAGTTATAAGTCTTAGGAGTTACTACCCAGTAGCTACAAGAAATCATTTAGTCACTACTATGTTTTGTTCAGTAGCTACTATAAAATACACATTACCTACCAGGAAGTATTCAGCAATTGCCATGAACTGCTGAGTGACTCTGATGAACTGTTCAGAAAGTACTTTGAATTATTCAGTAACTACTATTATTTAGGATATTCTATGAATGATCACTAATTATGGACTGTTCATGATGTACTCTTTACTATCCTCATCCACTATTACCATTTATTTAATAACTTCTATGAATTATTCTGACAAATCTTTGTTATCTAGTAAGTACTGTAAGATATACAGTCACCACAATAAATTATTCAATATCTACTATTAATAACTTGACATTTTTAACTGTATGTAACTACTATGAATTATTTAGCTTAGAGTTTTATAAGGTATATACAGGTGTTGGACAACGAAACTGAAACACCTGTCATTTTAGTGTGGGAGGTCTCATGGCTAAATTGGACCAGCCTGGTGGCCAATCTTCATTAATTGCACATTGCACCAGTAAGAGCAGAGTGTGAAGGTTCAGTTAGCAGGTAAGAGCACAGTTCTGCTCAAAATACTGCAATGCACACAACATTATGGGTGACATACCAGAGTTCAAAAGAGTTAATCTGTGACCAAGACAGCAAGTCTTTGTGATGTATCAAGAGCCACGGTATCCAGGGTAATGTCAGCATACCACCAAGAAGGACGAACCACATCCAACAGGATTAACTGTGGACGCAAGAGGAAGCTGTCTGAAAGGGATGTTCGGGTGCTAACCCGGATTGTATCCAAAAAACATAAAACCACGGCTGCCCAAATCACGCTGTATTGGCCGCAAAAGGAGGCCCTACACCATACTAATAAATGATTGTGGTCTAAAACCAGGTGTTTCAGTTTCATTGTCCAACCCCTGTATATAAACACATAATATAAAGTACATAAACCTGTATACTCTATATGAAAACTGTGGACACAGTTACATAAAGATACAAAAAGACAAAGTGCACATACTGGTGAAAAATGATAAAGGTTAACTGATTGCGATAATAATAATAATAATAATGCTTTGGCTGATGTTCCAAAAAATGGTGAAAATGCACATTTCTACTAAAACATCTGAGTTAATTCAGAAAGCATTTCAGGAGTTGAGAGGAGTTTTAATGGACTTCTTCATCTTGTCACAGTGCTGGGCAATAATTCATTATCGCTGTTGTGATAAGCTGTGTAATTCATATTGAAAAGCACTGAATATTCGCATATCCTGGACGCCGCTAATGTTTTCTTTCCTGAGCCGTTTATGATATAAGCACATCGTTAACTTCAGTAGCGCTTCAGCGCTCATGGATATGGTAATAAATAAGCTACTCAGGATGTTCTTTTTGTACCATAATGCTCTCTTTTGAGATAACTTGAATTGCAAATGACACTTCTGTTATGTCATACAAAGCCCAAATCAGGCCAGCAGAAATCTAATATAGCACTCTAGGAGCTTTTTACAGAGA
Organism: Prochilodus magdalenae; assembly: GCA_024036415.1. Classification (NCBI taxonomy): domain Eukaryota; kingdom Metazoa; phylum Chordata; class Actinopteri; order Characiformes; family Prochilodontidae; genus Prochilodus; species Prochilodus magdalenae. The sequence goes on from JAMWET010004337.1 coordinate 502,400, forward strand.
CCAAATATTTCCAGTTTGATGAAAACATGAACATTTATAGATGTCGGAACATTAATATGCCTTCCATAAGAAAAAAAAACTGCAGCTTTTGTTCAAGCAGATAAGGGAAGACAAAACTGATCTTTTGGTTGTTGCTACATACGTATATACAGTAGTATATATTGTATGCAAATGTATGGACTATTATGGGGTGCAGATTTCTCAGATAATTACATCTTTCTATTTGCATTCTTTTTGATCTAACTGCAGTATCATTAAAATGTTATGATGTTATACAGACTTCTTAGTATTAGTATTTGGCATCTCCCCCTGTTGCATTAATGGCAGTGTGCACTCAAGCTGGTATGGTTGTCACAAGTTTGGGCAAGAGCCTCTGACCGGTAGGTCAAATCCAGCGGAAAGCTGTCGGAACGAAAGCTTTAGTGAGAGACAAAATAAAAATCAGACCTTTTTCATACCAAAGCCTTTAGAATAAGTGTAGAAAATGGTTCTTTATAGTTTAACCTAACAAAGTGTCTCAATGTAAGTAAATAGTTTTATCCAACTAAAAAAACTAACTAATTAACTTCCACTTACTGAACCTTTCCTTAGGTACACCTATTTGTATCAACACTGACCATTTTATCAGCTTCTCTTACCGAATAGGTGCACTACATAGTTCTACCATTACAGACTGTATTCCGTCTGTCTCTCTGTACACTTAGTTATCCTCCTTTTACTCTGTTCTTTAATGATCAGGACCACCATGGAGCAGGTATTATTTGGGTGGTGGGTCATACTTAGCACAGCAGTGACACTAATGTTGGTGTGTTAGCATGTGACACTGGCTGTGGTGTGTTAGTGTGTGTTGTGCCGGTGTCCAACCTATTAGACACTGCGACTTTGCTCCTACCCTGCTAATCCACCTTGTAGATGTAAGATATAATGGCTCATCTGCTGCTGCAGAGTTTATGTTGGTCATCCTCTAGTTCTTCATCAGTGGTTATGTGGTGCTACCGGCTGAACATTTTTGGATGGTGGACTACTCTCAGTCTATTAGTGATGCTGAGGTACCTAAAAATTCCAACAGCACTGCTGTGCCTGATCCACTCACACTAGCACAACACACACTAACACCACTGTTCTGTTAACAGTCCAACAGGATAAACGGTGGTTAACGAAGTATACAGAGAAACAGAGAAACAGGGCTACAGTCTCTAAATTGTTTACAGCATCCGGTTAATAACTGTTAGTCTAACCAACAGAAAAATGATTTAATGTGTAAACAAGAGAAGAAAAGGTTTCCTGTAGAAGAACAAGACCCGTGATTAAAATTGATTCAAACTTTAGAACAGCAGGGGATATAGGATTTTGTTCTGACGACAATGAAATATTATAACCTATATGTTTTAACAATGTGCCCCAAATGTGCCAATAGGTTTGTAACAGACCACATGTACTGGTGTTACGTAACTGTATCTATCAGTTGGTTAACACTATCAGGATTACATTAAAACCACATACAGGCAAACACTTAGATGCAATTAGTCAACTATGTCATACAAATCAAGTAGATTTGGGGAAGAGAGGGTCCAGCTGCTAAAACAAGAGAATAAAAAGTTTCGTGTTGTAATCTTCCGAGAAACAAAAGTTTCATTTTCACCTTTAATTCTTCAGTAGATTCTGAAGAGTGGGTGTGTGATAATAAGTGTATGTGTGTAAATCATTTTAATTTCTTTATACTATTAAAACTTCTGTTGAGGAAACTTCTACAAATTACTTCCAGCATAGTCTGAATATGACAGTATGAAAGCAATACAAAACCTTAAAAACTAGTGCAGACCTTACAGGAGACTAAACATTGAATTTGTACTCTAGTTTACTATAGTAGAGTATACATGCCTAACTAGTCTCTCAAAAATGGCAACTTTACAGGAGAGGGCAAAAACCTCATAGAATTATAATGGAAGTCAATAGAACCAGGCTTTTTCCAAACAGTTTTGGGTCATTTTTATTAGTCCACTCATCATTACATTTTTACACTGTGTAAACAAGAGCTGCTGTGTTTAAATTATGCATAAAAGTAGAAATCGATACATTTTCATTGGACAGTGAGGAAATTCTTGTCAAAAGGTTTTGTTGAAATTAATTTTCTCTCAAATTTACATTATTTTATTAATGCAAAAGGTAATATATTCTATGAAAATCAAATTGTGGGGAAACATATCATCAGAAAATGCATAGTCTCTCCTTCAGCCCATTCAGCTCGTAAGAAATATTGCAAGTTCAAGCCTCATCCCGTTACTCATCCAGAGCATCTCGAGTGGTGGAAATCAATGGCAAGGTTAACAGTGTTTCACTTGTATTTAAATCACCTCTTTTGTTTACTGCTGAATGAGGATTCTTGCTAAGACTGGGCAGTGATTTTTGTCGTAATGGTTGTTTGCCAAATAGTTCAGTCAGTATTACATTTACTCTCCTTTCATTGGCTACTTGCTCTTAAATGATCTAACCGGGAGAATACACTGTTGCCCCAGTACTTCATCCTCAAGTTGGCATAACTCAGGCCGATGCTACAGTAACTCACTATTGCCTCTTGAGAAAGTGCTATTACAGGACAGACTAGTTTGTTAGCATTCTAACTTCAGTAGATATCTCATATATAGACATTTTTGACATACCAAAAACAGTTCAGTTAATTAATCCAAAAGTAACATAAACATTAGATGTAGAAAATTAGGTAGCTGTACAAATATATATATATATATATATATATATATATATATATATATATATATATATATATATATATATATTTATATATATATATATATATATATATATATATATATATATATATATAAAAGTTCACTGGTGGTCTCTCAGATTTTTCAACCCTACTGTAAATGTAACCCACACAAACACATTGATCTCTCTTGGAGTAAATGGAGCTTGTGCACTGCCTGCTCTCCTGGACTGGTCAGAAACACCTGATGGTCATTTAAGCATGAGCACAGATGTCCTTGCACAGCATGACCCACAGCACACACACTCGAAAACACGCTAAACAGCTGGCATGTTTGAAGTGATAGATGGATTTGTCCCAGTATCCATGCATAATCCCCCCGCCAACCACTACACCAACCACCACACACACACAACTTCTGAACCTGCTCCAAAAAACATCAGTCTTTTAGGAACAAAAGGAATTACTGACAGTTTTGTTTTGCTTTCGTGTGTCAAGGTTATGGGCTGCCAGTCATATTTGAATGTGCCTGAGGAGGAAAAGGGAGAACGTGGAAGAGAAGAAAAGATGACTTCGTCCTTTCTGGGGTGACTTTAGTTGACCCCAGAATTCTTGCATCAGCGATTTTCTCTCACACAGGAGCTCTCGCATACTTTTCTCTCTCTCTCTCTCTCTCTCTCTCTCTCTCTCTCTCTCTCTCTCTCTCTCTCTGTCTCTCTCTCTCTCTCTCTCTCTCTCTCACACACACACACACACACACACACATACACACAAACAAATGCTGTTGCTTTCTTTAACATACACACACACACACACAGTCTCTTCACGCTCATTCATAATTCATCTCAGATGTGTATTATTGGCATTCTGTGTGGGCACTAAACATGAGTTGCTGACTCTAACAGGAATGAATGTACATTGCAATCAGGATATATGTCACAGTTTTATTATAGATTATGTTGAACTGCCCAGTTTGCTGCTCCTCTGAAAGGGGGAACACTACGAAGCATCCTAAAGTCTTACTTGAGAAAGTTTTAGGCTAAATGTGTATTTTGATAGTGAGAACATTATAGCAACAGCAGAGCAACATGCCTTTCCGTTCTATGGCAACTAGAGTTTCTTTGGAACTAGAGTTTGTGCAGTAGAGACGAGAATCAATGTCAGGTACACCTACTCGTTTTGTAGGCCCACTTCCTTCTCCAAATATATCAACAAAACAACATTCAGAGTAGGCTGTCATCCCCACACCCCTTTTTGGGGAGCAACCGTCCTGCATTTTGCATAGACATTTACAGTAGATTAATTTACAATAAATTAATAATGCTATGTCGTTAGTGTGGTTGGCTGTACTATTCATTCACTACAGTGGAGGCAAGAAACATCCCGGATGAGACATAACAGGAGGTTGAACAAAAAAAATAAAAAATCGGTCCCAGATTTCTTCTTCTGCCATGTCCCAGCTGGGTTTTTGTTTTGCACTGCTGTTTTACATTTTGTGGTGTGTAACAGTGGTTTCCCCTGAACAGGGTCATGGAGGTGTTTCAAGCCAAAGTTCCCTCATCTGCCAATCCGATGTCCACCAAGTGCTTCATAGACTGCCTTGGTTGAACTTCCAGGAAATGGATATCATGGATATCCAGTAAAAAGCCCCCATTTTTTTTACTGCTTTTATGATTTGCTCCAATGGGTAGCAAATGGAGCACCTTGCCCCCAAAGAGTAAAACTGTTAAATATAATGTATCAACAGTAAAAGTGTACTTCATGTAAACATGACCTCATAATTCTGACAGTTTTACTCTTTGGGCCAAGGTGGTCACTGTAAGAAACCACGTTGCTTTTTTCTGATTTGTCAATCTGCATTGGAGTTTAAAGAGGGAACCTCAATATTTCTGGGAACATTTAATGTTCTTCTGGGGAAGGTTAAAAAAGTAGCACACACGCAGTGATGTAGACACTGTGGAAGTAATGCAGTTTCATTTTGTGTATATGATCATAGGTTTTAATTGTGGATAACATCTTATACAGAGTATGCAAGGAGTTGTAAGGTAAAGGTTTTCCCTAAGGAAAAAAAAACATTCATCAAAAGAAAGTCATTCATCAACATTAGACTCATGTAGAATAACTTTATGTTTTGGATAGTAAATCAAATAGCTATACTTGTGTTGTAGGCATCACATACATCGATGTATATTATTTGACTTAGGGTGCCCAAACTTCAAGATGCTCTACACACATCTGTCTGCAAGTGGAGCACCTGAACAGTATGCACTGTTGCATATAACAAGTGATACGCAGCCACCTTACACCTATTTCTCTCATGGAAGAAAATCAATAACTCATTAAGGCCTCATTTTCTACAATACACTGCCACTTACTGTAATCACATCAAGTTCTTTAAAAAAGAAAAAGTGCACTGTTAAGCTAAAACCTGCCAGGAGAAAGAGGACAGAAGTATCAGACCACAATGTTTCACCTTATCATCTCGTTTTATTCAATCAGCTAGGAAAATAAAACAGGAAATGGAAATAAGACAGAAAAAAGACAAATAACCATTTAACATTACTGTAACTACATAACTTTATTTTTCACCGTAGTCATAGTCATATCTAAGTTCATATTTCATCATCATTATAAACAGTCCATTATTCTGTGTAACATTAATGTACATCAAAAGTTAAGAATGTATATAGTTTTCTGTCCTGTAAAGTTACGATTACAAAGATCCTATGATTTGTAAAGACATCAACAATATACCAACACAGCTGAAAGGCTAATAGGACACAGACGCACACTGATGAAAGAGAGGATATTGGGGTTAGTTGAAAGCTAGCTGATAAGGCTAGATACCTGATAGATTGCAGAGTGGGGTAGTAACAGCAAGAACTGACAAAAATCATGTGTAGGTTCCCGAGTTAAAATCTGCTCCTGGTAAAGGAATGTGGACAATCAACAAAACATGTTGCTTTAGTAAGACTTTGGCCGTGTCTTTCTGGTTACCTCTGTTATGGGGATTCTGTGACGGGATGCTCTGATTGTAGCAATGCTGATAGAGGTACCTTAGAAATCGCAGGTGAAACACACCTAAGTAAAGTAGTGGGGGGGACACTCTCTACGTATAATACATGTCGTGTGTGTTTACAATTTTCCAAAATGAATGCACTATTTAACCATTCATGTCCTTTTGAAAAGTATAACCACCAGCAATACCGTAAACTTAATAACCTAAGTGGTTATATACAGGACATACAGGAAAAGTAGTGGGGGACACTCTAAATACAATTTATGTTATGTCTCTGACTTTCCAAGATAAATATATCATGTAATCATTTACATTTATCTAAAAAGCTACAACAACCAGAAATGATACTGAATAATCACCTGAAAACTTTAGTAAAGCAAGTGAAAATACAGAAACATTAGTGGCACAAGTGATTTGTCTGTTATCTAGGCTAGAATTTTGTGGCATATCCTTATACTGTATTTGGATGACAGCTTGATATCTTCTAAGCATGTATGCAACACTGCTGCTTGACCAGGCTGATTTAGTGGAGGCTCTTGATAGTAAGTGTTAGGTTTTACTACAGGTTTTACCTGTGACGTATTGAATAAGTATTAGCTGCTAAGCCATACCTATAAACCAGGGGTAATGGTGTTTTCCTGGATATGACAAAACAAAATGTCCCCAATACATTAACAAATCCAATTATTTTAAAAACAGTTGTTTATGAAAGTGTCCCAAAACTACTGCTGTACAAAGCACACGTCAGATGACAGAGATTGGAAATAGCATAGAAGTGTTTGGTCAGTCACATCATCCCCATGTCATTGATGAAATGTAGAAGCTCCATTTACAGCAGAGTGGTGACCTTATACATTAGGGGTTAAACCTCCTGGACGATCATTCACTCGGATTACACGTTCCATGGTGGAAGACTGAGCAGCTGAAAAGCTTGGCAGTTTCAGTTCCATATCCTGCTCAGTCTCTCTCTTTCTCTCTCATGTGCGATGCCTGCAGATACATCAATCAATAAGGCCTTATCAAGCAGGCTGCTTTAAAGCCTCCTGATTCTTCTGAGTGTTTGCCAGATTCTCTCATACAACAAAAGCGTGTAGAGCACAGGTCACTCTGCTTTATTCTCTCCAAAGGCCACACCGCAGGGTGTGTATGGGCACACGCGCTCATACACACACACACACACACGGACACACACACAAAACCACTAAGGCTGTTTAAATAGTCAAAGCTAGCTCTAGACATGAAGCACCCAGTGTGTAATCTATACTGACACCATGATTAATTTCTTCTCAATGTTTATTTGCCACCATTGATGGATGACTGTTTGAAGGACAGGCAAGGTTTGATCATTTGCATTTGATATTTTCAAATGATTATCCGGTGATTTATACCCAACTCCTAACATATTCATCAAGTTGGCAGGCTGATTGTTTTATTATTATTGTCATTATTCCTTTAAATAAACAGATTTACACATGCTTTAGTTTTTATCACAAATACCCAGGCACCCATATACCAGCCCATACAATTAAAGTTATCCTGAAACTTCCTTTTGATAAAAGCCAGTAACGAGTGTGCAGACACAGACCGCCCCAAATCTTTTACTTAATCACCGCTCAAAACAGCCATTAAGTGCAACTTATTCATTTTTCAGCAGGATATTTGGGAGGAGATGAGATTAAAAGACGCACGGAAAACTAGACTGTCCTCACCCACCCCACCAAAACTGTCCCCATCAGATAAACAGCTTTCATCTTTGAGAGACAGGAAATAATTAGGCTCCATTCGTACTTCAGATCTTAAAATAAAAGTACAGATCAAGCACGGAAGCTGATGGTGTCCTCAGAACAATGGACTGACCACCCAACAGTCCAGACTTGATTGAGTATGTTTGGAATTACATGAATCACGAGCAGCAGAAAATGCAACCAACCTCTAAGACTGAGCTTTGGAAATGTGGAAAACTATCCCTGCCAATGTCTTTACTGAAAGTTGAATTTAGCTAGTTGTTGAGGCCTCTGGGTGATTTTCTGTTAAATATGCTAAACAAGCTGAAATGTATGCTTTTCTTCAGATACTGAAAAACGAACTCTATAATGAAAGAATGAATGAATAAATTAAAGGTGGTCTCGTGTGCATTACACAGTACTGTAATAGTGCTTAAGGTTAAGGTTAAGGTTAAGTAAGAAGCTATTTAATTAAAAAGTTCTGAAACTTCTGAGAATCTTCAAAAAGCCATGACTATGCAGATGAAATGCCTCCATTTCAAGTAAAACTACTTATAAAAACTAAACAAAGCACTGTTGCTTCATTTGTTGGACCAAATCCACTCTTATCAGCTTCTGCAAAAAAGATGACTATACAGGTCCTAACCTTTTAGGTAGAACATCATCAGTGTTGGAAAATCAATAGGGTCATATGCACATGTAAGGCTTCATATCCAGCATAAACTCTGAATCATCCTCCTTACGCAACAGAGCAACTAGACGTGCCGAAGAAAGGCCAACTCCAGTTTCACTTTCAGATATTCTCAGCAATGTAAGTCACAGTAAAAGAAATTTAAAAAAAGTTGTAATAAGTAGTTTTCACTTTCTGAGAACGCATAGCCACCTGTCAGGAGACGAGCACGCCAGGAGATTTTCCAGAAACATCAGGTCCACCTCATCATCCGTTTCATCAGTAGCTGCTTCCATTCCCCTCAAAAATAGAAGGCACGTTAAAGCCAGATGACAGCAGTTCCATTAGGTGATGAATGCCTCGCGATCAGGACAGTCTAAACTCATGTCAAGTGGAGCTCCCACAGCGCTAGCCCGAATGCTCCTGTTTCTGACAGAGCGTGATTTATCCTCTCACTTCAGCACTTTCTATCCAGTCATCTTGACAAACATCTGATGATTCCTCCGAAACAGTTTGCAGATGTGAAATGAGGCAGGCTGCAAATGAATGGATTTTGCAAGGCCCAGAAAACCCTCCCCAGTCACCATCCCAATAGCTTAGCTTGAATCACCTGTGGCCTTAAGTTAAACAGAAAGTGGCATTTGTTGCCAAAATTTGCGCTGGCTGTGATGAGACGATGATTTATGGAACAGTCAGAGGCGGACGTGAAAACAGAAAGATGTGGGGCGAAGCAGATCTTGATTATCCCAGGAACAAGTATGGCCTGGAAACTTCTAAAGAACAGACATCAGCTCCACACTGTCAGAAAAGAAGGTACTGTGCAGGCACATTTTTCATTCGTCAAAATATAAACAATAAAAATGTGTCCTCAAGGTTACAACTGTTGTTTAAAGGTTTGTACCTTCAGTAATCATTCCATGGCAGCATTAAATTGCAAATGAAATATTTGTGCTTCTTCATATTTGTACTTTTTCATAACATCATGTTTTAAAACAGAACCAGACTATAAAAAGCCTGGGGAAAGGTCAGGGCCTGTAAAGTTAATGCAACCTAAAAAAATGAGTTACAACGTATTAAGGTACAATTACTTTATGTTCTGTAACTTAATATACTGAAGATGTATCCTTAAGAGTACCAACCCAAAGAAAAGTGGGTACCTAGTGGATTTCCAAGAGCGAATGTGCATAGGGACCATTAGTGTTCAAGTAACCCATTTTTCCAAAGGTATGGATGCAGCTCTGATAAATTGCTAATGCAGTTGTGTAATCTCCACTGAAAAGCACTAGCAGGAGAAGAGGATAAGCTGGAGCAGGTACACTCCAGCCTAATATCTATAGGCACAAGGCCATACATCAGCTAGAGTGGAGGAAAGTTCCCCACTGTTGAACCGTGGAAATGAGTTCTCTGAAATGTGTTCTTTAAATTGGAGTGATGAAACTCCACTGAACCCCTTTAAGATGAGTTGGAGTGATAGTGGAAGTCCACTGGACATGTTGGACTAATGAGGCTCCTTTAAACAGCTGAGTTGGAATGACAAGGCCCTTATCCCAACACCTTTGGGATAAGTTATGAGCAGTGGTGAACAAAGTACACAAACCTTGTGCTTGAGTTAAAGTAGAGTCGTCCTTTTAGACTCCCCACTTGAGTACAAGTACTAAAGTATTTACCTTCAAATGTATGGAGAGTAGGTATAGAGTACTAGAATTATAAAATAAATTTTTTGCAAACAAGCAAAGTTTTGGTTTAGGATTTATTTGCAACTTAGTTACAAGTTAAAGTTTAATAAAAACTTGCTTTAAATAGGATTACAAATGAGTTCCTTTTACTATATTGCATATGTATCTCTCTGTTCATAAACATAAACTAGCCAAAACTAATTTATTATAAAAGGAAATAGTCTCGCCAGTCACAAGTGCATCTGTACATACTTCTATATTGTGGTCTATTTACCCACAAAGTCAGGAACCATATGTGTTATCTGTACGCTAACCCCGTCCTGCTTTACCTACTTTTCTTCCAGGTGGTCCTTGATAAAGTCCAGACGTGAAATGGGCATTTCAGTAGAATCCATGAATAAGTTTGTTTAGTTTTGACATGCTACGTTTTTAAGTGCACGTAAGCTGAAAGGAACTACAAATTTTGCATAAAGTAGTGGAGTAACAGTCAGGTATTTGAGTTTGAAATGTATTGCAGTTAAAGTACAAAGTCATCCAAAATGGAAATACTTAAGTAAAGTACAGATACACAAAAACTATATAAGTACAGTAACCAATTACATTTACTTTGTTACTGTCAACCACTTGTTATGAGTTATAAAGCTCCACTAAACATCACTGAGATGACTTAGAGTAATGAAACTGCATTAAACCTCCTGTTATGGTAAATTAAATTAAATTAACTGTAAGGAAATTTGTTTCATTTTTCTACTTAAATATTAGCAATTCTCAGTTAAATCAATATATGTGGTAATCATGCTTTTCACCCCTAACATGATTATCTGTAAACTGGCAAAAAGTAGACTTCAACATACTTGTTATATTTATTCCTATTTTATTTATACTTTTTCAACATTATGTCATATTTTCTTTCTGCTTGGGGCAATGTTGATTAATACAAACAAAGCATTACTCAACATTGTTCCATGTCAAATTGGACCTTTTAAATCACACTAAATTAGTATTGTTTTGTTATTTAAAAAAAAAAAAAAACGTATTAAAAACATTTTCATTTCTCAATACGCTTTTCAAAACAGAAAACCTGGACAAGAAGAAAGAAAAAAGGCTTCCAAATTATTTTAAATACTTCATCAATAGCATTTCATGTTAATCCTTTAGGATAAGTTGGAGTAATAGAGTTTAGCCGAACACATTTGCAATAAATTAACGTAAAGTAGCTCCACTGAACACATCTAGCATGGGTCCCGGGAGGAGCCTCCACTGTTCCCCATTAGGATGAGATTTTGTGATGGATCTCTGTTAAACCCTGCTGAGATGAAGAAGACTGATGGCGTTCCACTGTGAACACCTTTGGGGTCAGTTGGAGTGTGATCCAGAACTAATCAATAAATAAAGAAGGGGAGGTCAGTGCGACTTACACGGGTAAGTTGACACATTGTTAATATCCCAACGCCCCAACAGTACTACTCCAAAACGGAATACTAGTTTTGTGCATCTACTTGTCATATCCTGGAAGGGAAGACACTGGGATAGGTGATGGTTACAGAGATGGCATTTTCCATATTCTCTAGTATAAAAAAAACAAAAAAACCCCAGAAACTTTATATTCTTTCTGATAAGTTTCTTCTACCTATAATCACATTTAATCATTTTTACTAGGTAGATGAGAGAAGTGTCTTCTTGTACTTTTCGTGTTTGCTAATGTCTTGCACAAATTTAACTTTACAATACAGCAAACATCAACAAACATGGCAGTTTGGGGCAACTCGCCACAATGGCTGGGACATTTTTGGATATATGAATAGCTATTGTAACGTTAGAATTCTACTTTATTTTGAATGCTTGTGATGTTTTGTAGAAAAGATTGTTTGACATGAATTTTCAGCTGTTGTAGGCTGTTTTAATGAGCCCTACCATGCTCTAGGACTGAGCCAGCAATGGATGATTATTCAAGTTCAATGATTATAAATGCCAAATAATTTTTATTTAATTTACCCTGAATTAAAATATGTAAATTAATGTTCAGTAACTAAACACCCACAGAAAAAAACCCTCAGCAATGATTTCTTTTATATGTTACTAAATCCAAGGTGACATCTTAACCCGTAACAACGTGCACACTTACTATTTAATTGCCTGCAGGTGTGTACTAATAATGCAATAAATACCAAATACATGCCTGAGATTCATTTGATATGCAATCTGAAACATGATCTGCTGATCATTCAATATATAATAAGGTGTGACAAGATGCCCCACTGTCCCCTACCTGACCTTAGTCATGCTGTTAAAGCTAAATGAAATCAAATCCTCAGAGCAATGTTCCAACATCAGGAACATGCTTTGAATAATTGCGTCAAAGCAGCGTGGCAAATATTCATAAGAGATTGACCTTCAAACTGCAATGTTAGATAATTAGTTGGAAACTAATCCCACTGTAGAGTTTAGAAACCAACATCAAGCAATGACTGTCTACTAGACGAGGACAAGGTTGCTTTTTTCTGAACTCACTCAGCCTTGTTGGTGATAAAGGCCTGAGCAAGGTAATACATCTAGCAGTAGCTCAGACTTTCATCAGATGTTTGTCCCATTTACAAGCCATTTGAGAGGCCGTGCAGTCATTCAGGAAAACCGAGCCGAAAGGCAATTTTTGAAATTCCTTTAGCAACTAAAACTAGTGTATTATCATTTCCAGACTTTTTCTGTGTGAAATCAACCTCCTTCAAAAACGCTGTTTTGGATAAACACCTTGAAAAGTATGCACAAAGAGATAAGCCTATAAATAGTTTGGACTTTGTGCGTCTGTCTTTCAGCGTGCCAATTAATTACCATCATTTTCTCTGCTGGTTGTCAAGGCAACAGCAGTGTTCACTACTTTTTTTCCCCCGTTTTTTTTCCTCTTGACAGTATGCAATTACAAATATGCAGCTAGCATTAAGGCTGAGGGGCCCACGGTATAATTACAGTTGCTTTCCTCCTCCCCCGGTGGCATGTGGGGATCGTGGGGGAGGTATTGTCACTTAGATATCCAAACTGCCTCCCCCACTGGTGCTGATCCAGGCCCACAGAAACAGATCCGTAATAGAGCCGGCTCTCGATTCCCTGGGTTTTGATACCTTGTGCCGCGACACGCTATGACTAAGACAAGCTGCAGTCATTTCTCAACAGTCATTATGTAATTTTAACAGTGCTACTATGTGCTATGGAGCCACAGGCTTGAGCTGGTTGGGTCAGAAATGATACTGTGTGGCAGGATCAGATGATTCCACTACAGTTAATGGCCTGAAATAAACATGATATGATGTATGCAGTTTCCTTGCAAAAAGAAAAACTCTTAGACACCGTAATACAATCCTTCTATGTCATCCTATCCTCATTTCCTCATCAAGATATCACCTATAAATCATTTCCTGTGGCCTTCTTCAGAGGCTTCTTCTCTACTGACAGCTAGTTCTTCTCATAGGCCAAGTCAAGGCAACTAGTCTAAGACCTCCAAGCGACCACATAAGAGCACCCAGAGGCATGAAATATAGCATATATAGTAATATTCACAGATGCATAAAAACATTTTCCTCTCCCTTAATATTTAAGATATGATCCAGTCAGTGTAAAGGTCATGTTGATGTATGGGGTAGCTGGCAGAACACCATGATATATGCTCATGAAGATATGAGCAAGCCAAACCTGAAGAGAGAACTTGCTTGTACCAAAACAGGACTCACCTAAATGACTATGTTTCTCTTGCCTCAGAAACTAAAGACCAGCACAAACTGTTTCTTTCTTTTTCTCTCAGCATTTTCCTCCTTCTTTAACCCTATCTTATGGAGTATGCAGGCTATGCAAGGACTCATGGTAGAGTCTTATCATAAGCTTGAACAAAACCATAGCAAGCTGTCTGCCTGTGCACTCAGGGAGTCTCCTTTAGTTTTTTCCATGGTCAAGCATCGTCGGAATGACGTGAAGCGTTCAATAAGCTCACTCCACTTCCTCATGCGTTCATAGTATGCATTACAGTGAATGGGCTTTATCACAGACTTTAAATGCAGGCTCACTGGCCACTTTATTGGAAATCCCTAAGTGCTTGTGCAGAGTTAAAGACAACAGAGTCACTACTGACAGGAGACTTTGCACATCCAACATAGCTGTGACAGTGACTTGTGTATAAAATCCAAGGACACTGCTGTTTCTGATTTAAACCAACAACATGCCCATGGCCATGACTAGCTCCTTGACAGTGTTAGTGCCATTGTAAGAATGATCCAGCAAACCTATAATATTTGGTCACAGGTAGACCTTTGATCAAAAACTGACCAGTGACCAGTAATTAAAGCCTGTAGATACATTCTGAAATTGTTCTAAGGTGTCGATGTATGTGTTTCTAATAAGATGGCCACTGAGTGAAAGTACACTGTAGGTGTTTCCAATAAAGTGGCCACTAGACAGAACTCCAAGGCAGGCGTTTGTAATGAAGTAGCCAGCCAGTGGACATAGAAGGTAGGTGTTTCTAATAAGATGGCCACTGACCGAAAGTGTACGAAAGTGTACGAAAGTGTACGAAAAGTGTACGAAAAGTGGCCATTTAACAGAACTGCAAGGCAGGCATTCCTAATAAAGTGGCCAATGAGTGGAAGTACAAAGTAGGTTACCATTCCATCAGAAATTAAATAACCCTATGATTCTCAGTTCCACTCTTGGGGATGCATTGACCTTCACAGTCCCTAACACTCTCTGCCCCAAAACACCTGACCACCTTATTACAGGCTTGATAATAAGTTGGCCCAGGTATGTTGGAGCAGAGGATAGAATGCCCCCTGCCTAGAGTTAAAAACCCTTGAAATGATTGATGTATTGAGCCACACTGATACTGTACAACAAGATAACTCAGCATATTTTGGGCCCACTTTAGTTTTGTCCTACTTTTAAAGATGTCAGAGTGTTCTTTGCATCACCAGCACAGATGAGGTAGGTATAACTGCCCTGCTTAATAACCTGAAAACAACAACGTTCAGTGTTTTAAAACGTGCAGTTTCTTCCTCCCATGCCGTGTCTCTAGCAAAAGAGAGGCAGAAAGCAATTTTCACCCCGAGTCAACAACAACAACACAAATGCTTTGTGCTGAGCTCTATAGAAATCAGCTGTCTGTGGGCGTCATGAACAAACGGGCGGCGGGCGGCGCGAGTCAGTCTTGGAGGGAGAAATGGCGGCCCGTTTTAAGGCGCACACGCTTCTGTGGGTGGATTGGCATTTTGATCTGTCTGTGGTGTCTTGTTAGATTTCTCCTACAGCGTTTGGAGGATAATAACCATCAGCAGAAGATGCTGGATTTCACATGCCGCGTTTTTGTGTGGGTCCGTAGTAAGCAGCAGCCGTTTGGACTTGGCATGTGACAGTGTACTTTTTTGTTTCTCTGCTGTCGTAATGTTAACCGTGGAGGCAAGCGCGGGCACGCTATGCTCCGTGTCGTTTTGCATTGTTGAAATTTATGTAAACCTGCATGCATAATATAGCAGCCTTTATTTGCTTAACACAAGGTGTATGGGGTGTCTCGTTTCACAGTGGGGAAACGGCAAGGTTTGGGAAGCTATTTTAAAGTGGCCTTATTATATAAGAGTGGTTTGATGTACCTCTTTGAGTTGTTATGAACTTGATTGTATGTCTGACAGCATTCTGTGCTAGATATGGCTCAGGGAGAAAACAAATTCGGATATTCCTATAAAGAGAGATTGAAAAAAAAAACATTCATAATCTGGGCCTCGCCCTATTGACTACATATTGCTCAACCAATTCTGTTGCCACATCTCTCAAGCGTGCAACGTCCCTATTGAATACTTTTCTGCCAATAAAAAGAAATGTGTTGGAGTCATGCAGTTTATAGCAAAGCACATTTCCACATTAGCACAACTTCAACAAGAGTCAGTAGCTCTGTGTTATTCTGGTGATTCACCCAAACCCAACACTATATAGTAATATCTTCCACTTTATTAGAAACACACACCTTAGGCCTCCACTCAGTGGCCACTTTATTAGAAACACACACCTTAGGCCTCCACTCAGTGGCCACTTTATTGGAAACACACACCTTAGGCCTCCACTCAGTGGCCACTTTATTAGAAACACACACCTTAGGCCTCCACTCAATGGCCACTTTATTGGAAACACACACCTTAGGCCTCCACTCAATTGCCACTTTATTGGAAACACACACCTTATACCTCCACTTAGTGGACACTTTATTAGAAACACACACCTTATACCTCCACTCAGTGGCCACTTTATTAGAAACACACACCTTATACCTCCACTCATTGGCCACTTTATTAGAAACACACACCTTATACCTCCACTCAGTGGCCACTTTATTAGAAACACACACCTTATACCTCCACTCATTGGCCACTTTATTAGAAACACACACCTTATACCTCCACTCAGTGGCCATTTTATTAGAAACACACACCTTAGGCCTCCACTCAATGACCACTTTATTGGAAACACACACCTTAGGCCTCCACTCAATGGCCACTTTATTAGAAACACACACCTTATACCTCCACTCAGTGGCCACTTTATTAGAAACACACACCTTATACCTCCACTCAGTGGCCACTTTATTAGAAACACACACCTTATACCATCACTCAGTGGCCACTTTATTAGAAACACACACCTTAGGCCTCCACTCAGTGGCCACTTTATTAGAAACACACTTTATACCTCCATTAGTGGCCACTTTATTAGAAACACACACCTTAGGCCTCCACTCAGTGGCCACTTTATTAGAAATACACACCTTAGGCCTCCACTCAATGGCCACTTTATTAGAAACACAAACTTAAGCCATCACCCAGTGGCTACTTTATTAGAAACACACACCTTAGGCCTCCACTCAATGGCCACTTTATTAGAAACACACACCTTAGGCCTCCACTCAGTGGCCACTTTATTAGAAATACACACCTTAGGCCTCCACTCAATGGCCACTTTATTAGAAACACAAACTTAAGCCATCACCCAGTGGCTACTTTATTAGAAACACACACCTTAGGCCTCCACTCAATGGCCACTTTATTAGAAACACACACCTTAGGCCTCCACTCAATGGCCACTTTATTGAAAACACACCCCTTATACCTCCACTTAGTGGCCACTTTATTAGAAACACACACCTTACACCTCCACTTAGTGGCCACTTTATTAGAAACACACATCTTAGGCCTCCACTCAATGGCCACTTTATTAGAAACACACACCTTAGGCCTCCACTCAATGGCCACTTTATTAGAAACACACACCTTAGGCCTCCACTCAGTGGCCACTTTATTAGAAACACACACCATATGCCTCCACTCAGTGGCCACTTTATTTGAAACACACTTTATACCTCCATTAGTGGCCACTTTATTAGAAACACACACCTTAGGCCTCCACTCAATGGCCACTTTATTAGAAACACACACCTTAGGCCTCCACTCAATGGCCACTTTATTAGAAACACACACCTTAGGCCTCCACTCAATGGCCACTTTATTAGAAACGCATACATTATACCTCCAGTAAATGGCCACTTTATTAGAAACAACTACCTTGTACTTCCACTCACTAGCAACTTTATCAGAAACACCTACCTTGCACTTACACCTATTGGTTAATTAATCAGATACACCTACCTTGTACTTACACTCACTGGCCACTTTATTAGAAACAGCTAAACCTGGTCCAGAATGTAAGCCCTCCCCAGGATGTTATTCTATCTTTGTTTTTAGGGTGAGAAGATTAGAGAAGTCAAGCAGCTGAAAAAACATCCCAGGGAGGTTTTCTACACTTTGGACATTACCCACCCCTAACTAGAAACAGCACCCATACAGATTTCCACCTCATTACTTACCTAACAATTACAAATCTGTGGTCAAAAACTGACCATTGACATGTGGCTAGAGGACACAAATGAACAAAATAGGCAAAAAAGTCACTGGCATCTTTTGACCTCTCTTCACCGCTGAATGAACTTCAGTGTGATTGAAGTTGTCATGTTTGACATATCAGCTCAATATTTCCTTAATTCTTATTACCTTTATTTTCTCTCAGATCTCCCTGCACAGTTAGCACCAGCATGTATTTGTCTGAGATTGTGCTGTTTCACAACCTTTCCCATTGGCCCTCATCAAAGTCCAGTAGATCGGACATCTGTTCAAAGCTACAAAAGGTTAGCTAGCGTACCTGGAGAAGCTGCAGAGAAAGGGAAAAAATTACTCATCATTTTTGCTTTTTCCTGACACGGAAGACACGGCAGTTCAGATTGAGCCACGGGGCGGTAAAGTGTCTGCTGAGATGGAGGTTGATATGGGATTCTCTAGAGGGCGGACAGAGAAATTGTGCTGAGTGCTCTCAATTTTGACATGCCGGCCAGAGAGAGATGAGCACGGATGGTTATTCTGAGCGGCTGAAATGCGCCATGCTAAAATGCCGCCGGCTTCTATCAGCTGCCGGGCCTTGGACCAGATATTAGGGCTTGGCTGGAAGATTGAGTTTGTGCTGAGCTCAGCGCTGACAGATTGATACAAATAAAAATCAATGGAAGCAATCAAGCGCTCGATAACTCCTCCCCACCCACCCTTTTTTAATCGGCTTAGTTTGCTTGACTAGATGCCAATTTTGTTTCAGTGCGGGAAAAGTCTGTATCATTTCACAGCATCAGAGCAATATAGCTGAGCAAAGTAAAGTTAATAAAGGAACAGTAGATATATAGTGCAGACAAGTGAATTTTGGACTGTCTTCAGTTGACTAACACACCTATAACCAGGCTAACTCCTTCCCTTCATCATCTAATATGTCCAGAAAGAGACTCAATGACAAGAGCAAACTTTCCCATCTCAGTGATCTACAATTATCCCAATTAGTTCTCATCTTTCTCAGCCCAGCCTCATGCATAATTTTATTTTACTTTGGTTAACCTTATTAGACAATCATCCTGGTCCAGGTCATCAGAAATCTATGTTACCATTAACCCATATCTGTTTCACAGCTCTTTGACAGAGAAATAGTAATCATTGTAGTAATAGGTTCCTCCTCGCCACACCTGCATAAATGCCTGCATAAATATGTACAAAACAAAGCCTTGAAGTCTGTTGCCCTCCTGCCTCATGCTGTATTGATTGCTCAGTCATTTTGAATATAGACCATGTTTAATCCACCTTCTTCATTGTTAAACATCTAGGCATGGTTTTTAATTTTTATACTTTTGTTTTTAGGATTGTTTATTGACTGATGTCCCCTGTTCTAGAATATAGGAGTGTTTATTGGGGATGTTTATGGACTGATGTCCCCTGTTCTAGAATATAGAAGTGTTTATTGGGGATGTTTATTGACTGATGTCCCCTGTTCTAGAATATAGGCGTGTTTATTGGGGATGTTTATGGACTGATGTCCCCTGTTCTAGAATATAGAAATGTTTATTGGGGTTTTTAATGGAATGATGTCCCCTGTTCTAGAATATAGGAGTGTTTATTGGGGTTGTTTATTGACTGATGTCCCCTGTTCTAAAATATAGGAGTGTTTATTGGGGATGTTTATTGACTGATGTCCCCTGTTCTAGAATATAGGAGTGTTTATTGGGGTTTTTAATGGACTGATGTCCCCTGTTCTAAAATATAGGAGTGTTTATTGGGGATGTTTATTGACTGAGGTCCTCTGTTCTAGAATATAGAAGTGTTTATTGGGGTTTTTAATGGACTGATGTCCCCTGTTCTAGAATATAGGAGTGTTTATTGGGGATGTTTATTGACTGATGTCCCCTGTTTTAGAATATAGGAGTGTTTATTGGGGTTGTTTATTGACTGATGTCCCCTGTTCTAGAATATAGGAGTGTTTATTGGGGATGTTTCTGGACTGATGTCCCCTGTTCTAGAATATAGAAATGTTTATTGGGGTTTTTAATGGAATGATGTCCCCTGTTCTAGAATATAGGAGTGTTTATTGGGGTTGTTTATGGACTGATGTCCCCTGTTCTAGAATATAGGAGTGTTTATTGGGGATGTTTCTGGACTGATGTCCCCTGTTCTAGAATATAGAAATGTTTATTGGGGTTTTTAATGGAATGATGTCCCCTGTTCTAGAATATAGGAGTGTTTATTGGGGTTGTTTATTGACTGATGTCCCCTGTTCTAAAATATAGGAGTGTTTATTGGGGATGTTTATTGACTGATGTCCCCTGTTCTAGAATATAGGAGTGTTTATTGGGGATGTTTATTGACTGATGTGCCCTGTTCTAGAATATAGGAGTGTTTATTGGGGATGTTTATTGACTGATGTCCCCTGTTCTAGAATATAGGAGTGTTTATTGGGGATGTTTATTGACTGATGTCCCCTGTTCTAGAATATAGGAGTGTTTATTGGGGATGTTTATTGACTGATGTCCCCTGTTCTAAAATATAGGAGTGTGTTTATTGAGGGATGTTTATTGACTGATGTGTCCCCTGTTCTAGAGAATATAGGAGTGTTTATTGGGGATGTTTATTGACTGATGTCCCCTGTTCTAGAATATAGGAGTGTTTATTGGGGATGTTTCTGGACTGATGTCCCCTGTTCTAGAATATAGGAGTGTTTATTGGGGATGTTTCTGGACTGATGTCCCCTGTTCTAGAATATAGGAGTGTTTATTGGGGTTTTTCATGGACTGATGTCCCCTGTTCTAGAATATAGAAGTGTTTATTGGGGTTGTTTATTGACTGATGTCCCCTGTTCTAGAATATAGGAGTGTTTATTGGGGATGTTTATTGACTGATGTCCCCTGTTCTAGAATATAGGAGTGTTTATTGGGGTTTTAATGGACTGATGTCCCCTGTTCTAGAATATAGGAGTGTTTATTGGGGATGTTTCTGGACTGATGTCCCCTGTTCTAGAATATAGGAGTGTTTATTGGGGTTCTTTATTGACTGATGTCCCCTGTTCTAGAATATAGGAGTGTTTATTGGGGTTGTTTATGGACTGATGTCCCCTGTTCTAGAATATAGGAGTGTTTATTGGGGTTGTTTATTGACTGATGTCCCCTGTTCTAGAATATAGAAATGTTTATTGGGGTTTTTAATGGAATGATGTCCCCTGTTCTAGAATATAGGAGTGTTTATTGGGGTTTTTAATGGACTGATGTCCCCTGTTCTAGAATATAGAAATGTTTATTGGGGTTTTTAATGGAATGATGTCCCCTGTTCTAGAATATAGAAATGTTTATTGGGGTTTTTAATGGACTGATGTGCCCTGTTCTAGAATATAGGAGTGTTTATTGGGGATGTTTATAGACTGATGTCCCCTGTTCTAGAATATAGGAGTGTTTATTGGGGTTTTTAATGGAATGATGTCCCCTGTTCTAGAATATAGGAGTGTTTATTGGGGATGTTTATGGACTGATGTCCCCTGTTCTAGAATATAGGAGTGTTCATTGGGGTTGTTTCTGGACTGATGTCCCCTGTTCTAGAATATAGGAGTGTTTATTGGGGTTTTTAATGAACTGATGTCCCCTGTTCTAGAATATAGTAGTGTTTATTGGGGTTTTTAATGGACTGATGTGCCCTGTTCTAGAATATAGGAGTGTTTATTGGGGATGTTTATTGACTGATGTCCCCTGTTCTAGAATATAGGAGTGTTTGTTGGGGTTTTTAATGGACTGATGTCCCCTGTTCTAGAATATAGGAGTGTTTATTGGGGTTTTTAATGTACTGATGTCCCCTGTTCTAGAATATAGGAGTGTTTATTGGGGATGTTTATTGACTGATGTCCCCTGTTCTAGAATATAGGAGTGTTTATTGGGGATGTTTATGGACTGATGTCCCCTGTTCTAGAATATAGGAGTGTTTATTGGGGATGTTTATGGACTGATGTCCCCTGTTCTAGAATATAGAAGTGTTTATTGAGGTTTTTAATGGAATGATGTCCCCTGTTCTAGAATATAGGAGTGTTCATTGGGGATGTTTATTGACTGATGTGCCCTGTTCTAGAATATAGGAGTGTTTATTGGGGTTGTTTATAGACTGATGTCCCCTGTTCTAGAATATAGGAGTGTTTATTGGGGATGTTTATTGACTGATGTCCCCTGTTCTAGAATATAGGAGTGTTTATTGGGGATGTTTATGGACTGATGTCCCCTGTTCTAGAATATAGGAGTGTTTATTGGGGTTGTTTTATAGATGATGTCCCCCTGTTCTAGAATATAGGAGTGTTCATTGGGGATGTTTATGGACTGATGTGCCCTGTTCTAGAATATAGGAGTGTTTATTGGGGATGTTTATGGACTGATGTCCCCTGTTCTAGAATATAGGAGTGTTTATTGGGGTTGTTTATAGACTGATGTCCCCTGTTCTAGAATATAGGAGTGTTCATTGGGGATGTTTATTGACTGATGTGCCCTGTTCTAGAACATAGGAGTGTTTATTGGGGTTTTTAATGTACTGATGTGCCCTGTTCTAGAATATAGGAGTGTTTATTGGGGATGTTTATGGACTGATGTCCCCTGTTCTAGAATATAGGAGTGTTTATTGGGGATGTTTATTGACTGATGTCCCCTGTTCTAGAATATAGGCGTGTTTATTGGGGATGTTTATGGACTGATGTCCCCTGTTCTAGAATATAGGAGTGTTTATTGGGGATGTTTATTGACTGATGTCCCCTGTTCTAGAATATAGGCGTGTTTATTGGGGATGTTTCTGGACTGATGTCCCCTGTTCTAGAATATAGAAATGTTTATTGGGGTTTTTAATGGAATGATGTCCCCTGTTCTAGAATATAGGAGTGTTTATTGGGGTTGTTTATTGACTGATGTCCCCTGTTCTAAAATATAGGAGTGTTTATTGGGGATGTTTATTGACTGATGTCCCCTGTTCTAGAATATAGGAGTGTTTATTGGGGTTTTTAATGGACTGATGTCCCCTGTTCTAAAATATAGGAGTGTTTATTGGGGATGTTTATTGACTGAGGTCCTCTGTTCTAGAATATAGAAGTGTTTATTGGGGTTTTTAATGGACTGATGTCCCCTGTTCTAGAATATAGGAGTGTTTATTGGGGATGTTTATTGACTGATGTCCCCTGTTTTAGAATATAGGAGTGTTTATTGGGGTTGTTTATTGACTGATGTCCCCTGTTCTAGAATATAGGAGTGTTTATTGGGGATGTTTCTGGACTGATGTCCCCTGTTCTAGAATATAGAAATGTTTATTGGGGTTTTTAATGGAATGATGTCCCCTGTTCTAGAATATAGGAGTGTTTATTGGGGTTGTTTATTGACTGATGTCCCCTGTTCTAAAATATAGGAGTGTTTATTGGGGATGTTTATTGACTGATTTACCCTGTTCTAGAATATAGGAGTGTTTATTGGGGTTGTTTATTGACTGATGTCCCCTGTTCTAGAATATAGGAGTGTTTATTGGGGATGTTTCTGGACTGATGTGCCCTGTTCTAGAATATAGGAGTGTTTATTGGGGATGTTTATTGACTGATGTCCCCTGTTCTAAAATATAGGAGTGTTTATTGGGGATGTTTATTGACTGATGTCCCCTGTTCTAGAATATAGGAGTGTTTATTGGGGATGTTTCTGGACTGATGTGCCCCGTTCTAGAATATAGGAGTGTTTATTGGGGATGTTTATTGACTGATGTCCCCTGTTCTAGAATATAGGAGTGTTTATTGGGGTTTTTAATGGAATGATGTCCCCTGTTCTAGAATATAGGAGTGTTTATTGGGGTTGTTTATTGACTGATGTCCCCTGTTCTAGAATATAGGAGTGTTTATTGGGGATGTTTATTGACTGATGTCCCCTGTTCTAGAATATAGGAGTGTTTATTGGGGATGTTTCTGGACTGATGTCCCCTGTTCTAGAATATAGAAGTGTTTATTGGGGTTTTTAATGGACTGATGTCCCCTGTTCTAGAATATAGAAGTGTTTATTGGGGTTTTTAATGGAATGATGTGCCCTGTTCTAGAATATAGAAGTGTTTATTGGGGATGTTTATTGACTGATGTCCCCTGTTCTAGAATATAGAAGTGTTTATTGGGGTTTTTAATGGACTGATGTCCCCTGTTCTAGAATATAGGAGTGTTTATTGGGGTTTTTAATGGACTGATGTCCCCTGTTCTAGAATATAGGAGTGTTTATTGGGGATGTTTATTGACTGATGTCCCCTGTTCTAGAATATAGGAGTGTTTATTGGGGTTTTTAATGGACTGATGTCCCCGTGTTCTAGAATATAGGAGTGTTTATTGGGGATGTTTAGGGACTGATGTCCCCTGTTCTAGAATATAGGAGTGTTTATTGGGGATGTTTATGGACTGATGTCCCCTGTTCTAGAATATAGGAGTGTTTATTGGGGATTTTTATTGACTGATGTCCCCTGTTCTAGAATATAGAAGTGTTTATTGGGGTTTTTAATTGACTGATGTCCCCTGTTCTAGAATATAGGAGTGTTTTTTGGGGTTTTTAATGGATTGATGTCCCCTGTTCTAGAATATAGAAGTGTTTATTGGGGTTGTTTATGGACTGATGTCCCCTGTTCTAGAATATAGCAGTGTTTATTGGGGTTGTTTATTGACTGATGTCCCCTGTTCTAGAATATAGGAGTGTTTATTGGGGATGTTTATTGACTGATGTCCCCTGTTCTAGAATATAGAAGTGTTTATTGGGGTTGTTTATTGACTGATGTCCCCTGTTCTAGAATATAGGAGTGTTTATTGGGGATGTTTATTGACTGATGTCCCCTGTTCTAGAATATAGAAGTGTTTATTGGGGTTTTTAATGGACTGATGTGCCCTGTTCTAGAATATAGGAGTGTTTATTGGGGATGTTTATTGACTGATGTCCCCTGTTCTAGAATATAGAAGTGTTTATTGGGGTTTTTAATGGACTGATGTCCTCTGTTCTAGAATATAGGAGTGTTTATTGGGGTTGTTTATGGACTGATGTCCCCTGTTTTAGAATATAGGAGTGTTTATTGGTGATGTTTATTGACTGATGTCCCCTGTTCTAGAATATAGAAGTGTTTATTGGGGTTTTTAATGGACTGATGTGCCCTGTTCTAGAATATAGGAGTGTTTTTTGGGGATGTTTATGGACTGATGTCCCCTGTTCTAGAATATAGAAGTGTTTATTGGGGTTTTTAATGGACTGATGTGCCCTGTTCTAGAATATAGGAGTGTTTATTGGGGTTGTTTATGGACTGATGTCCCCTGTTCTAGAATATAGGAGTGTTTATTGGGGTTCTTTATTGACTGATGTCCCCTGTTCTAGAATATAGGAGTGTTTATTGGGGTTGTTTATGGACTGATGTCCCCTGTTCTAGAATATAGGAGTGTTTATTGGGGTTGTTTATTGACTGATGTCCCCTGTTCTAGAATATAGAAATGTTTATTGGGGTTTTTAATGGAATGATGTCCCCTGTTCTAGAATATAGGAGTGTTTATTGGGGTTTTTAATGGACTGATGTCCCCTGTTCTAGAATATAGGAGTGTTTATTGGGGTTTTTAATGCACTGATGTCCCCTGTTCTAGAATATAGAAATGTTTATTGGGGTTTTTAATGGAATGATGTCCCCTGTTCTAGAATATAGAAATGTTTATTGGGGTTTTTAATGGACTGATGTGCCCTGTTCTAGAATATAGGAGTGTTTATTGGGGATGTTTATAGACTGATGTCCCCTGTTCTAGAATATAGGAGTGTTTATTGGGGTTTTTAATGGAATGATGTCCCCTGTTCTAGAATATAGGAGTGTTTATTGGGGATGTTTATGGACTGATGTCCCCTGTTCTAGAATATAGGAGTGTTTATTGGGGTTTTTAATGAACTGATGTCCCCTGTTCTAGAATATAGTAGTGTTTATTGGGGTTTTTAATGGACTGATGTGCCCTGTTCTAGAATATAGGAGTGTTTATTGGGGATGTTTATTGACTGATGTCCCCTGTTCTAGAATATAGGAGTGTTTGTTGGGGTTTTTAATGGACTGATGTCCCCTGTTCTAGAATATAGGAGTGTTTATTGGGGATGTTTAATGTACTGATGTCCCCTGTTCTAGAATATAGGAGTGTTTATTGGGGATGTTTATTGACTGATGTCCCCTGTTCTAGAATATAGGAGTGTTTATTGGGGATGTTTATGGACTGATGTCCCCTGTTCTAGAATATAGGAGTGTTTATTGGGGTTGTTTATGGACTGATGTCCCCTGTTCTAGAATATAGGAGTGTTTATTGGGGATGTTTATGGACTGATGTCCCCTGTTCTAGAATATAGAAGTGTTTATTGGGGTTTTTAATGGAATGATGTCCCCTGTTCTAGAATATAGGAGTGTTCATTGGGGATGTTTATTGACTGATGTGCCCTGTTCTAGAATATAGGAGTGTTTATTGGGGTTTTTTATAGACTGATGTCCCCTGTTCTAGAATATAGGAGTGTTTATTGGGGATGTTTATTGACTGATGTCCCCTGTTCTAGAATATAGGAGTGTTTATTGGGGATGTTTATGGACTGATGTCCCCTGTTCTAGAATATAGGAGTGTTTATTGGGGTTGTTTATAGACTGATGTCCCCTGTTCTAGAATATAGGAGTGTTCATTGGGGATGTTTATGGACTGATGTGCCCTGTTCTAGAATATAGGAGTGTTTATTGGGGTTGTTTATGGACTGATGTCCCCTGTTCTAGAATATAGGAGTGTTTATTGGGGTTGTTTATAGACTGATGTCCCCTGTTCTAGAATATAGGAGTGTTCATTGGGGATGTTTATTGACTGATGTGCCCTGTTCTAGAACATAGGAGTGTTTATTGGGGTTTTTAATGGAATGATGTCCCCTGTTCTAGAATATAGGAGTGTTTATTGGGGATGTTTATGGACTGATGTCCCCTGTTCTAGAATATAGGAGTGTTTATTGGGGTTGTTTATTGACTGATGTCCCCTGTTCTAGAATATAGAAATGTTTATTGGGGTTTTTAATTGACTGATGTCCCCTGTTCTAGAATATAGAAATGTTTATTGGGGTTTTAATGGACTGATGTGCACTGTTCTAGAATATAGAAGTGTTTATTGGGATTGTTTATTCATTGATATCTCCTGCTCTAGAATATAGAAATGTTCATTGAGGTTGTTTATGGACTGATGTCCCCTGTTCTACAATATAGAAATGTTCATTGAGGTTGTTTATGGACTGATGTCTCCTGTTCTACAATATAGAAATGTTCATTGAGGTTGTTTATGGACTGATGTCCCCTGTTCTAGAATATAGAAATGTTCATTGAGGTTGTTTATGGACTTATGTCCCCCTTTCTAGAATATAGGAGTGTTTATTGGGGTTGTTTATGGACTGATGTCTCCTGTTCTAGAATGTAAAAATGTTCATTAGGGTTGTTTATAGACTGATGTCCCCTGTTCTAGAATATAGAAGTGTTTATTGGGGTTTTTAATGGACTGATGTCCCCTGTTCTAGAATATAGGAGTGTTTATTGGGGTTGTTTATTGACTGATGTCCCCTGTTCTAGAATATAGAAGTGTTTATTGGGATTGTTTATTCGTTGATATCTCCTGCTCTAGAATATAGAAATGTTTATTGAGGTTGTTTATGGACTGATGTCTCCTGTTCTACAATATAGAAATGTTCATTGAGGTTGTTTATGGACTGATGTGCCCTGTTCTAGAATATAGAAATGTTCATTGGGGTTGTTTATGGACTGATGTCCCCTGTTCTAGAATATAGAAATGTTCATTGGGGTTGTTTATGGACTGATGTCCCCTGTTCTAGAATATAGAAATGTTCATTGGGGTTGTTTATGGACTGATGTGCCCTGTTCTAAAATATAGAAATCTTTATTGTGGTTGTTTATTTGCCCTATTTTGGTATATCGTGGTTTTTAGGTTGTCCATGGCCTAATATCCCATATCCCAGTGTGTCAGTGTGTTTATTTTGTCAATGTGTTTACTGTGTAAGTGTTTTTATTGTTTACTGTTTAAGAAGTGATAAATCTCATTCTAGCGTATGAGTGTATATATGTATCTATATGGTAAGTAGAGCAGATAAAATACATAATTAAATGGTCGGTGTCTATCCCAGTGTATAGGAATGTTACAGTAGTTGTTTATTGACCAATATCCCCTATTCAAACCAATAGAAGTGTTTATTAAGCTCTTATAAAAGCTGAAACACTTGAATTAGTGATCATCTAAAACACAAAGGTCTGACCTAAAAGAGTTGAAGCAAAACCCTTACTTCTGTTGCATCCATCCATAACAGTGCACATTCTCTTTCTCTCTCCCTCTCTTCCTTTGTTGGTCTCAGAAGCTCAAAGCCAGCTATCAAACTGCAGGCCATACAGTTGATGTGGCTAGCGATGCCTGAGGCAGGCCCAGTGTGACACCTTTAGAGCATTTTCTCCATATTCCTCTACTTCCTTCAAACAGCAGAAGACAGACACTCAGTGCTATACGCTTGAGAATTGCCACGCCCACGAGCTGGAACTCGCTGTACAAACACATTCGGATTTGCTGCTTGTAACTTCAGGCAAGAGCAACAGATTAGCTTCCCTTGTTCTGTCTACCTGCTCTCTCTCTCTCTGTCTCGTTCCTCTCATGTTTTTCCTTTTCATGTTCACCTCTGATTGGATGCCTCCAATTTGTTTCATCTCACTTCTTGGTACTTTTTTACCATTTTCTTATGGAATGTTTCTCTAGGCTGTGTGTGGGGCTTGTTAGCATAAACCTCAGTAATCTGAAGTATTCTGGTTTGCTGCTCATTCTCCCAGGCCAATTTACCAGACTAACAGTCAATCATTCCTCTGAAGCGCACAGTCAGTGGTTATGATCTATGACCTATTAATTAAGGTCTTTCCTAATGTCTTTTTTTCAGAATGATTATGTCAGACTTTGACGAAACAGTTTCCTGGCAAGAAATACATGACGCTTGTCCCATATGTTTTCCAGCCACATTGAAATGATGGGTGCTTCCTCTAGATCTCTAGATAGGAGATGTGTCATCATACTCATTCATCATTCATTGTAGCTCATTCTCCCCAACACACATACATCTACTGGCATGAGCCCATTTCAGGAGGAGGTGTTTATTTATTGTTGACTGCTTATTCATGCATTACTGTCCTTATTCACTAGGGGCTACATGTTACCACACATGTGAATTTGTGTGAATCAGTAAATGAGAAGAAACCCACACCAGCAGGATCTTAGCTAAATAGATGTGAGCAGGACATTGATTGACTTTCATCATTTAATCTTTTAAACTGTATAAATGTTGTCTTCATATTGGTTTACAAGCTTGAGACTTCGCCAGTTAATAAAAATTCAAGTAGAAATAAATTAAAGCAAAGTAGAGGTACTTTATTAGGACTGAAGACTTAAAATGACTAAATTACTAAGATTAAATTCAGCTAATAAAAACATTACAGGGGTAGATGTCATGAGCAACTTTCTGCCGCTTACTATAAGACATAAGCAGTCCAATTTCAGCTTCCTCCAACATGAGCGTGAAGTAATAAGCATAATGGCTGGGAGAAAGGCTAATCGGCACCCCCTGGTTTCAACATCACAGAGGTCATGGTCTGATCCACAAGCTCACATGCAGGCCTAATATGTTCTTGATTCTTCAGGATTATACTCACTTTCCCTGCTCTTGACTCCACCTGCCCTTCTCAGCTTTAGAAGTGGAGCAGTCTGTATTCATTAAGGATGACTCATTAGCAGCAATGCTCTTTACAAGTTTGTTGAGCTCTGTTCCCTTAACTGACTAGACCATGTGAGTGTGTGAGTGTGCAGTGTGTGTGTGCTTTCTTTGAGGATAAGGATGTGGTGAGAATCACAGGGCAGATTTAAGGCAGCAAGTCACCACATCATGAGCTTAGGGAGATCAGTTCATTCTCCACGGTTGAAAACCATATACCATATTCTGGGATTAAAACTCCTGAAGCACAGACAGACAGCAGACAATTTATTCAGGAATATTCTCTCTCTCTCTGTCTCTGTCTCTGTCTCTCTCTCTCTCTCTCTCTTTTTCCTATATGTATATATACAACTCTGGAAAAATTGAAGCGACCACCTCAAAAGTGATCATTTTCTCTAGTTTTACCATTTATGGGTTTGTGTTTGACCAAAATGAGCAGTTCCGTTTTATTCTATGAACTACTGGAATAATGTCTCCCAAATTCCAGATGAAATATTGTATTTAAGATCTGTTTATTTAGAAAATGACTAATGACGCCTCCAGCAACCTGTTTTTTGAACCATGCTCGCGGTGCATTTAACCCCAGCCATCGCTTGCTAGTCTTTCTGTAGGTCACTTGAGGTCATCTTAGAGTGGTTAACTGACATTGGAATAAGGTGGCGCTCATCACGGTCAGTAGAGAGTGGTTTTCGCACTCTGCCAGTCTGTAGTTGTGTTGTCCAGTGTGTTTGCTGCTTGACCTTGTTCTTATGAACCAGACGCTCACTGTAACTGCCAGTAAAGCTAGAACCGAATCCTCTGCTCGTCACTAAGAACCTGCAGTTAATGTTGAGATGCTGATTTAAAAAGAAGCTGGAGTTTGGGTGGAGATGACCAACAAATTTGTTTGTGAAGGCACCGTGGTCAGCGACGAATCTGCAGGAACTGGGTGAGATTATTCAAGCTGCATGGGATATCACAGTACATCATTAGAAACCTCTACAGCTCTATGCTGAGACATGTGCAGGTTGCTTTAGCAAAAACCTTTGAAAGTACATACAGATTAAAGTACAAATAAGATTACAGTAAGAGAGGTAAGTATAATATCATGAATCAGTCTGTAATACAAGTTAGGAAGTATTTTCTGTGGCAGTGTGAACTGAATATAATTATGGTTGTGCATTGCGCATATACTGTTAATCAATTTGTCACCCTATCCATTACCAACTAACTCGTCCCGCAGCTTTCACGATATCGACTCCGTTCCAACTCCAGATTGTCTGATGTATCTTGTATGATACGCTGATGTGGGCTTGTATACAGCTTTTTGATTGGATGCACGGATAGAGTCCCAGTCATTTTTTAACCCCTCTAAAGCCGGCTGTTTTGTTTGGCCTTGAGGCGCGAAACTTCACATACACACTAAGGGCAGGTCCCCAAGCACTAATCCACAGCCATACTGACCCGCACTCCTCTATCTGTTGTTGATTCATCCTTCGTTCCTCCCACAGAGTCCCAGTCATTTTTTTGACCCACCTAAGCGTGGCTGTTTCCTTCCCCGAGAGCCATCAGACTTCGCATGCTCACTAAGGGCAGGTCCCCAAGCACTTACCCACAGCCATACTGACCCACACTCGTCTATCTGTCGTTTATTCATCCTTCATTCCTCCCATAGACTCCAAGTCATTTTCGACCCAAACCAAGCCGTTATGTTTCCATTCGCTCGAGAGTCACCAAACTTCATGTACTCACTAAGGGCAGGCCACCAGATGCTAATCCACAGTCATACCGACCCGCACTCGTTTACTCATCCCTCGTTCCTTAATATGCATTCAGTTTACGTTTTCCTAAAACAATGGATCTTACCACTTTCAAGTCCAAACATCAACATTGTTTATGTGCTTGGAATTATCTGGCTCGTAAGAAAAAGAAAATGCAAGTAAATTCGGACACTACATGAGTACTCTCTTCAACATGAGTTTTCTGTTTAATTTGTAAAACTGGTGTTAATGTGGCTTTGATACAAGTTTATTTTATTTGCCTCTGTGCTAAGGATGTACAGTAATACAATTCCTACTTCCCTATTTAAATTACTGTTGGTTTGCTGGATGTCTTATATGTATGTGGTATATTTGTTTTAGAAGCAGAATATCCATTTCACTTTATAGCTTATGAAACTATATGAGCCAGTTCAGCTGCTTGTTGAATACAAATTTGGTCCATTCCTCTTAATATCAGCAAAAAGTGCTTTCTCACACAAACTCGCTTCCAAAGTAGCTGAACTAAATGTAGAAGCCACTTAAATCGATGCATAGCTTAATCTAATTTCACTATCAAGACCTTGAGTCTACACTCCCAGGTCCAAACAAAAGCACTGGGCTTTCAGCCAGTATTACCTATTCTAATCTACCTGGGCAGCTTTTATAAATTAGTGGACCTCAAAAACTGCATCAAAAACACCCACAGTATTTATGTCAAAGCTGTTTATGTCAAGCTCATGGAGACAAATAGGGGGCTTCATATAAGCAGAAAAAAGATGAGGGGTGAATTAACTGTCTTACTTAACATATCTCCATTAATACTTTTAGGGTGTTTGTGTTTGTCCACCTTCAATTGATTTAAATCAGCCCTGGAGTAGCTGATGTGTATGCATGCCCATACTGGTTATGGTAAAGTGAATCAGAATTTGGAAGTGAAGGTTTCTGTGCACTACCAGGTTTATTGCTGTCTTTAATGTTGGCATGTTGCTATGGAAATGTGTATTACTAATTTGTTTAATCAGAGTAACAATATAAGACCATATCTTTAACATTTGTTTATGGAACAAAATAAAATGTGTAAAAAATAAATAAATTGCGCTCATGAAATCATTTTTAATGTGGGAAAAAGACAGAAATAGCTCAGTTTCTCTGCCTGAACATTCAAAGAAAAATACCTACAGTGGACAGATATGAACACCGCAGGAGTAAATTCAACACTGGAGGTGCTCATTCCTCCCTGGGGAGTTTGCTGTGTAGTGACAGGAGCCCATATCTCAGGCCTGAAAGTGAAGAACTGAGTGCATATAGACACTTAAATCTGACTGAGCTCCTTAAACTCCCTTCAGGGCAAAGTGTTTGAAGTCAAATACACTTTTAACTCCAACTCTTGCCTGTAACGCTAACTGAACTTTCACAGGGTTTCCCCTGGATGAGCTCTTCATGACCTCGCGTCAGGAACTTGAGCGCAAAGATCTTCATAAAGATAGCAAACTGTCCATCAACTTGAAGCCTCACACAGATGCAGTGTTCTGATGCTAAGGAAAAGCTCGGCCCAGATACGCTTGGTGTTTTCAGACGAGCAATGAAATGAGGCAACTCCAGCATATTTGGGAAAATAACTTTTTTATTATTATTATTATATGACAATTTTTACTAGTTTGTCATATACTGATTGTGAGGAGTAAGAAACAGAACTGGAAATGCTTGAAAGACTTTTTAAAAGAAAAACTGAGACAGGATAAAAGACGAAACGATCAATGTTTGAAAAAGTATGAGGTGAATGGAGGGTGGTAAAAAATGGTGAAAGGTCTCTAACGGCAACAAAAAGTTCCTTGGGGACAATCTTCCAAATAATAGAAGTATCTTTTTTTAGGGTCAAAAATGTCTTTGTTTGGGTTTTAATAATTTAATTTATAATTTAATAAATAAGTGTAGACTAAGTGGAGTGACTTCTCAATGCAGAAGCACAATTATTGAGAGGAACGACAACTTTCTAGTATTCCGGCAAACACCTTTACTCTCTTTGATTTTTTTTTCCACCAGTATCACCAAAAATACAATCAATGGCAACATTTCATTCCCATTCTATAAAAATCTACCATTATTTTTCAAAGAACACGTCATTCTCCACCAAACACGTCATTCTCCACCAAACACGAACATTCTTTATCAAATCTTCACCATTCTCCACAAAACAACATAATTCTCCAACACCATTGTTCTTCACCAAACACCTTTATTCTCCACTTAACACCATCATTCTTCACTAAATACCATTATCGTCCACTGCACACCATTGTTCTCCAACTAACACAATTATTCTCCACCAAACGACATTATTCTCCACTGAACTCCATCATTCTTCACTTAACAACACCATTCTTCAACACACTTGCTTAGCAAACACAGTATCCTCTAACACCATCATTCACCAACAGTCATTCTCCACCATACACCTTTATACTCCAACACCATCATTCTTCACCAATATTCTTCACTGAACTTTATAATTTCCCAACTAACACCTTATTCTTCACCAACACCATTATTCTCCCCTGACCTTTATCATTCCTCACTAAAAATCATTCTTCACTAAACATAATTCTCCACGCAATACATTATTCTTCACCAAACACCATTATTCTCCACTGAGCTCCATCATTCTCCAGATAACACCTTCATATTCACAGCATTAAACTGCACACAGTACAGTATACAGTATGTGTTTGTTTTTGTTAGTGAGTGTTTTTGTTTCTGTTTTCTGAGCATCATTTTGTTTGACTAATTTGCTTGCTTTGGCTAACACCGGGTAGAAATGAAGCTTCAGTAACTTTCTTATGGAGCTGTTTGTTTACTTTCTCTAAATCTTCACTTCTGTTCAATTCTTTATAACGCACAATTAACCGCAATCTCACATTTAATGAGTTATTTGATCGAGGCCATTATGACCTGCCAATTTTTAGCTAAACAATAGTGATGCAAAAACCAGACTGCAGAGTGAAAGATGCATTTTTGCTTTGCATTCTCTACCTCCATCTGGCTCTCCCTCTCACTCTCTCTCTTTCGTTCTTCAGAGTGTGTTGACATACTCTGATGAAACATACCCAATCTCTCTCCACTGGCGGATTGATTAAATGTCACTAGCTTTTCTCGTCGGACACAATTCCAGCCTTTCTCAGAGCAGCCGAGTATATCGATAGCTCCTCACCTTTAGATGAGCTTTTGCTGATACATTTCTAATCCTCACAGTAGCGGCGATAATAACACAGCAACATTGCCTCCGCTGCCCACATCTGAGTCAGAATGTTTGCACATGTTTTACTCTCTCTCACTCGCTTTCTGAACCACAGCTTGGCTGCTCATGCAAAAAAAAAAAAAAGAAAAAAAAAGATATTGGCACCTTTTTTCTTCAAACAAACCCAGGATAAGTAGAAATGTCATTATATACATATGCATGTCTTGTTACTATATCTGTGAGCTCTTGGTTGTAAAACCATATAATGTTTTCATAGCTGGTTCAGCAGTGTCAGGATAGGTGTGTCTACTGCATTACAATAGAGACCAGTATGCACACTGTTTCCTTATATATTCTATATATCTGTATAATTCTGTATAATTCAGTATACAGTATAGCCAATACAATGGCATAAAAACAGCATTTAGGCCTGCAAAGAAGCCTCATGATTCCCAGAAACTAAAAAATATATATCTACGATTTTAGATATTTGTTTTTTAATAAAAACATTACATTTGTTGTACTTAAATATTGACCTCACACAGTTATTTCACTGAATTTCACAATTTTTTTCTTTGTAAAGCATTAAACCTTTAAAAGACCCAACAGAAAATGATCTAAGTAGATGTTTTTTTCTAGGTAAGTAGAACCAAGCCAGCTGTACCATTGCCTTCAGGAACTGGAGCTTAAATAACAGTAGTTCATTAACACTAACAGGAACTCGTAGTAAACCCAGTTACATTTTGATTTACAACATATGGGACGAATTTAGTAAGGAAAAAAGAAATCACGCCAGATTGGAAGTTCTGTATACATTACTTACTGTGATAATGGGCTGTTACACCTCATTATTCATCAGTGGGGACGGTGTGGAAACGGTTCCCTGTGTTCAGGTCGTGCCGCTAAAGATCACTCCTACACCACCAAGTAGTAAAGAAGGCACAGTAGCGACTCTACTTCCAGAGGAAAACTACCTCCAGAAGAAACGGCTGGTGTCTTATTACTGCTTCTCGCTTGAGAGTGTGTTTGGCTGCTCCTTGGCTGCTCATTGTCCTCTTCGGGAACCTATTTAGTTCTCGCTGCCTCAGTAAAGCAGCTGACATACTGAAAAACCCATCCCAGCCTGGACATAATCTGTTTAACCTGCTTCCATTTTGTAGATGCTTCAGGTCCATAAGACTACTGACAAACAGAGCAACCTCTAGACCAGGGTCATCTGAGAACTACCAACACTATCAAACATTTGACACTATCTGTTTCAGACATGTTTGACTACCTGTACTTAAAATCCACTGCAGACTGGACATGCCACGTTTCATTTCACAGTGCCAATGCTTAGCAATCCCAAGCACTGTTCCATTCCTCAGCACATCACAGCCTGCAATGGTATATCTTTCCATTACTATATTAACTTAATGCCATATTAAGTTCAGAGAAAGTGGCTTGAAATGTACAAAGACAGAGGCAGACAGATAAACAGACAGCTGGTAAAGGTCTGTTAGCTCTGCTAACATTACTAGCCTAGTCCTTTTCAGCTCATATCTTTCAGACAGTCTGTGAAGAGGTAGCAAACTGTTTACAAGCGTGATAAATAATTCCATAAAATTTTAATGAGAAACGTAAACATGAACTTGAGCTCGCTGCTTATCAGCTCCCAATGTTGACATGCAATAGTACCGCTCTGCTAGTGACATGACGCTATGCTATATGCAGCAAAAAACCTGCAGGAAGGCTACAACAGAAGTGGTAGTGCATTTTTAGTCTGATCTGCATGGAACAGCCATCAGAAGAAAACCTTACCAGCAATCTCATCATAAAAACCAACATTAGCATGAAATTAGCTAAATAACACCCAAATAAGCAGATGAACAAAAGCTATGGAATGAGAAATGGAACTCTTTAGATATGATAAAGTCAAGTTTAGAGCAAAAAAGCAGCAGCATTTGATGACTATAACTCCTTGCCAGCTGTTAACCATGGGGAGTGGGTCTAATATGCTTTGGGGTTGTGTGGCAGGAAACATTGCCCAGAAAGAATGGGTTCCATTACGTATCAGGAACTTCAGGAAGCAAATATAACACACCTTCTCAAGAAGTTGAAAAATGTCTGGCTTCCACTGCAATTATCCAAGAATTATCCAAAACATAGCTCAAAACCCACCTGAGCTGCTTAAAAAACAAACCAAAGCTTTTAGAAGTACTCGCACAGTTCCTTGTCTTCAATATCATCAAAAATCTCTGAGAAGATCTGACTGGGAGTGCTCTGCAAGCTACTAGCTGGTAATTTAAAAAGTGTATTTTTTCTTCTATTTTATAAATGAAACATATATACAATAAATGTGCTTTAAAAAAGTTGAGCATAAAATGCCATGTTTAGGTGCCTGTATGGTAAATCAGTCTTCAAAGATGCATACCAAATGATTGTATATTAAACGCTAGTGGTTTTCATACATGTTTGTCTTGTTCCTCATATTTTTTATTTATTTTTTGGCAGATGTGGTGCAAATGCAGCACAAACCTGAGGTTTATCTCCATGTGCCTCCCTCACACCCTGGGTGATGGTGTCTCTTAGTAGCACCTTTCCAGTGCACGAGAAGCGACAAATTACAAAGCAGCTAGCTCTTCTCACTGCATGTAAAACAGGGAGCCATGCTGCTGACATGTGTAGTAAATATCAGTTTAATTCAAGCCAGTCTGGATTGCTCTTCACAAACAGCATGTATTAGAGATTGTTTTGGCCTGTGCTGAGCTTTAAAGGGCCCGTATTGTGGAAAATTGAATTTCCTTTACGTTCAATGTACTGTAGCATGTGAACATTATTCAAAATCTATCAAGTTTTAAAATTGAGCTGCACAAACAATTTTGGATTCACTGTTTATGTGAACTCACAAAAACAACACATCTACATAAAAGGTGATTTTCCTACTCCATATTATTATCTCACATACTTCTTTATTTTATTGTCTTCCTTGAGCTCATTTAATGATGTTCATGTAGATGCATGTACAACCTGCAGAAATATCCTTTGAGGTACAGTATAGTTTGCATCTGACAGAGATTTTCCACGTCCTATCACATCAGAGGACTTTGTGTCACTCGCTGATCTCTGACATATAGCATCTAGCTTTTTATCTTTACAAACAAACAGGCTTATCTTATCAGTAAACACGTCTGTCTGCACACAGTGTGTTTAAACAGGTGTGACGGCCACAAATCCCTGCATGTAAACACAGGTTGGCGTTTGCTAGCTTAGCAGCA
The DNA here is from genome assembly GCA_024036415.1 of Prochilodus magdalenae. Lineage (NCBI taxonomy): Eukaryota > Metazoa > Chordata > Actinopteri > Characiformes > Prochilodontidae > Prochilodus > Prochilodus magdalenae. The sequence continues at coordinate 540,135 of JAMWET010004337.1, forward strand.
GTCCAGAAGGAATCAGTCTAAATGGGGCTAAATGCTGCCAGTTTAAACGGCGCTGATGCCTAGTTAACGATGTTCTGTTAATCCAGAGCATTAGCTGTGTTCCTGTACATTACAGAGGTTTACCCAGCTAAATAAGCTTTTTGAGTTGCAGAAAAGCTTACCACTGAGGCATTTTAGCAGTTTCAGCTAACTGTAGTTATTCAATTATGAATGAGCAAGAATTTGAGATTAATATTCACATCGGTTTCATGGATGAGTGCTTAGTTCCCCCCATGAACAAAATTTAAACCTTGCCCTGATTGGTGATTATAGAGTTTGCATCATTTTAACCTTGTCATTCAGAGCTATCTAATAATAAGCCTGACATTCTCCACATCTTTCCTGAATGTCTCCTCCAGCTTGTTTATTTTTGCAACCGTTCCGCTACCTGCCATTACTTAAATCAAGCTTTCAATATTTTCTGCTTTTGAGTTGTCGTTTTCTTTTCATTTAAAGCTCTAAATGTACAAATGCTGCACCTAGGGTATCTGTAAAAGTAGAACCTGGTGATTTGACAGTAAAAGATGGCAATTTCCTAAACCGATCTCAGCTAAACAAAAATGTCAGCCCCAGTTGGGTAAATAAATTGGCATTGGACTTGTATGTTGCTCTTGTTAGAGTGTGCACAAGCTCACTATGTATGGGTTTTTATATCACTTTAGACTGTTGGATTGTAAGGTTTTATGTGACAACTGTACTGCTCTCAGGAATAGGCTATATCCTCATGCAATAGCAGAACACAGCATATTTGGAAAACGCATTGTTTTTCAATTTGCTATGTTCTTCATGCAACAAAAGCAAAGTTCAAAAAAGTTTTGCTACAAATGATGTAAAAGCTACTTTATATTAAGCTACCAAACTTATAAGAAATATTTCATTATGGTGGTTTGTTTCTTGAAATACTTAGATATCTGGATTTTAGTTTAATGTACCACAAGACAAAGATGATACAATATCCAAAAACGTTAAAGAAATATACAGAGGGGTACAAAAGTTTGAGACTACTGAAAAATTAACAATTACATAATCTGTATAACAATTCAAGTGAAATCCCAAATCTTTTAATACACTTAACATTGCATGAACGGCATACACAAGGCCTTTGGTCATTAAGTGTATGTCTAGGCGATTCAGAAGAGTCCGAACAAAAACATTATATTCATATATAGTTATGGAAATATTTATAGTAGTTTAAAAAAGAAATTTTAAGTTCAACCCAACAAACTTTTTTTAATGCTATCTTATTTAAATGCAAGTTAAATAATTAAATTTACATCCAAATTACATTTGGGCCATGTCTGAAATACCAACTTTTCATTTTTCATTTATTTATTTATTTAATTTTTAAACCACTATACACAAACATTTCGTCATTATAAAATCTTTACTGTTCTGTATAGAAACATTATACAGACTGAAAGTTCAGATAGATAATAATACTTTCCACACAATAGTTTGTTTCAATACAATGGCAAGAAAAAAAGTAAGAACAAACCATTGTAACCACTACATGTAGTGGTTACAATGGTTTGTTCTTACTTTTTTTCCTTTGTTTTTGTAGATGATAACTCATACAGGTAAATAGCTAAACAACACTTTTGCAGTTATGGAGTTAAAAATTCTATTGTGCAAGTCTTCTTGGTGATCCTGAATTCATAAATTCATAAATTCTGTGAACCAATCCGAAATTGTGCAAATTCACTAGAGTAGAGAAGCATCTCTCAAATTTCACTTTCTATTTTATATCAAAGCATTCCCTAGAAATATTAGCTAGAGGGGACAGCCACCAGCACGCTCATTAAGTGTCAGTAGGAAGTCTTACACATGCGATTAGCGTGGAGACCTCAAAGAGCAGAGAGGCTGGAGACATTCAGCAGTAATGGCACACATAGGAAATCTCTCTCATTCACAGTAAATTCGGAAAGATTCCGAGTGCAGGAGAAAAGCCTTTATTTTTCTCCTCGTGCTGTCAATAACTTGGATGAGTGCACAGAGTTCAGAACAACTAGAATCATCCAGGTAATTGGATGAGCAGATCTAGGTGTTAAAATAGTACACTATCTATATCTCTACAGACACTTTATGTATTTATGTCTGATATCAAATCCTCAGAATTCCTTATGTGAAGAAGCTAAAGCGAAAATATCACATGCCGAATGTTCCGTGATGAATGGACAAATCAGAAAATCCCAAAATGACTTGGAAGAATGTCTTTACTAAGAAAATTACATTACATACACTGTAAATGAGAAGTTATAAAGATGTCCAAGTTGTTTAGTGAAAACTGTTTAATCTATTAAATTGAGAATTGGGACAAAAACACACTATTTTACATTGGTTCATGCAAGTTAATTGATTTTTTTGGAATTCATACCAAATGAGATGCCTGAAACACATTCCAAAAATTCTTTATAATAACACCTAGTATTTGTTTGCAGGCTAAAGGCACAGTCTAATCCAATTGAAATTGAAAGTGGAATGTTTTGCCATTCATCTGTGATGCAAGTCTTTAGCCATGTTACTGTACCGAGTCCTTCACTGTAGTTCTTCACTGTAGTATTTTGCACATGTTTTTAGTGGGAGACTGTTCTGGTCTTCGAGGAAGGCCAATCTAGCACCTGCACTCTCTGATTATGCACACATGTTTCCTGTGGATCAATCGATTTTGTGTTCAAGCCCAGAGGAGTCTGTAGTGCCACTAAGCATAGTAGTGTCTTATCTTGCTTTCATGGATGCTGCAAATAATGATGTATTTTCTCAAAGGTCTGTCAAAAGATTTCCGATCCCATATGGTGATATTCATCACTGAAGCATACCATTGTTAATGCAGCCCCATTTGAGTTGGCAAAGGTGGTAGGGCATTCACTTGTGGTCTTAGGCCTTGGCCATTACACACAGAGATTCATCAACATATTCTGAATCTGTTGATAAAAATACATGCTCTGAAGATGGTAAAATACCAAAACTCTTTCAATCCCTAATTGAGTAATATTATTTTAAGGCTGTTGGTTGGATATTTTGCTAATGCATGCTTTTCCATGGTTGGTTTCAACTGGATGTTCCATTTATATCCAAGCATAATAGTATTGCCTAACTAACCCTGCGCTCACGTCGACACCAATGCAATGTAAAACAACAGCCATAAGTCATCCATCTTTTTCCATCTTTATCCATAAGTGCTGGCGATTTCTGGCAACTGGAGGCAGCACAAATGTGGGAAGTGTGAAGTGAGCGGATGTGGCGAAGCAGCCAAATTAAGTAAAGGGAATTGAGCAGGGTGGTACATGCGTTATTCGTGCCCCAATGAAACAGCATGTGCCTTTCTTGCTTCTTAGATGTTTGTCTCTACTAGAGGAGGAGGAGTGGCAGCAATCTCTTTGCCACAAAAAGACAGCGAACGTAAAAAGACCAAACACTGTATCCTTCACACACGGGGTGCACACACAGCAATATGCTGGGATTAATTTTATAAATAAGCTATTTTTATTTGTAGTGGGAATGCATGGGATTTGTGCTTGGCTTCAGTGAAACCATGACAACCGTTGGTCACCTCAACACCCACAGGCGATGAGCAACCAGCAAGTTGGATGAGAACAGGCAAAAAGTCGCTGTGAACAAAAAAGTCAGCGGAAACAGACAAATTGTTTGATTGACTTAATTATAGACGGATAGATAGATAGATAGATAGATAGATAGATAGATAGATAGATAGATAGATAGATAGATAGATAGATAGATCCAAAAAGCCTCATTTAAATCTACTTTGTTGAAGCAGAAACGGGTTGGGTGTCTAATGAGTGGAAATTCATCTGTGTGTGTGCAGACATATACATATGCATGATTAAGTGGTCATGCCCTATGAGAGCCCACCTCATTACATTTTTATTATCTTGTTCACAGACTAGATTTTTCCGCTTAATAATTAAGTTCAAGAGAGCTTATTAGTATGGCATCTCAAGTTCAAGCTTTATACACAGCAGTTTGTATTCTTCTAGGCAAAAGCTGGTATGTGAAAATGGTATCTATCTGAAGAATGAATGGTATCTCCATCTCATCTTTTCCTTGTCCCAAATATTTGTGTAGTCTTGTTGCTTCACAGGAATATTCCAGATATTCCAGCTGACGGTTGTTATTAGCCTTGACATAGTGCACAAATATCCCCAAAACGTTGTGTGTTAGCTCTACAACGAGGTACAACGCCTACCCTAAGGCTGAGGAGAGCATAAATTAAAAGATACGAAGCACTAAGGCTAGTTTATCATCTGTAGAGCTGAAGTAGATTTACCTAGTTTAAAATGACGGCCTACATAGATCCCTGGCAGGATCTGACTATGAGGTAGGTCCCAGTAATGTGTTGGAGTTATTAATTTTTCAGTATCAAGGAACAAGTAGAAAACATGTATTCCTGTGCGTAAGCCTTAGACACCTAAGTACACCTAAGTCATTTATTTAGACAATAAAGGTCAGTTTAGGCTTCTGTGCTAAACTAGCACCATATATATATATATATATATATATATACATATTGCATTGACGTTATTTGTAGTTCGTGTTTTTAATCAAAATTAATAATAACTGCCCAAATATATATTTATAGTCTTAACTGTATTACAGTTAGGCCAATGTAGTATTAGGAGTCTTGGCCATAGCCATAGGCATAGTCAGACTGGGAACCGTACCACCCGTGGTGTTATCCTTTGTGTCACACCAGCATCTTTGTCATATTATATTCATTCATAATATTCTGCACAATTTCATAACAAGAGTTTACAAAATTACAGTTGAAAAATGATTGAAATATATAGAATCAGTGAAATATTTTGCGCTTTATAATATGTACCACACATTTTCAATAGGAGAAATCTATAGCCATGTTGTAGTAGCATGTACCGAATGTGGGCTTGGTGTAATAAGCACTGATTCTCTACCCTAGCTTTTAAACTTTATGCTGGTAACACTCTGGATTCCTTATTAAATGCTGTTGATACAGACAGAGAACACTCTGGCTGCCTCAGGCATTTGTTGTAATATGTAAACGCATCTGCCATATTGGTCCAGGCAAGACTGGTCTGTAAACAAATACAACTAAATAGGGGGCTGCAGTACTACAGCACTATAAGATATTTATATTCAAGGGTTTATGATATACATTGAGTACAAAAACCGTGTTGCCTCCAGTTACTTTAAGTTTTTGCATTTAATCTGTATTTATTTGCCTATAATTATTAGTCTAATTCGTAGTAGAAGCCAGATACCTTTATTATTTTGACATGTGACCAAAATTGTGGCCAATCATTTTCTTCTCACTGAACTGTTTCTTAAGCACACTGTTTCACCTCCACTGCTGTCAGTGGCCAATTCTCAACAAGCCTCAAGCCTGCAACACGTTTCGTTATCATAAGCAATAACTGTAGTTCCTAGAAACTAATTAGCATGTGCAAATGACGCAATGCTAATTGGTGTCTCTGCTAGTTTCTTTTCATTCTTAGCCACATAAGCATTTTTAGCAGTAGTTCATTCCTGGCAGGCCATGCGGTGAATAGTTTTTAGAGTTTTTTCCTGCTCTAGCATGCCTCATGGAGGGCTTGATAATTATGGAGTGCAGCAAATTAGGTGTATTGGAGCAAAAAAAAAAAGGGGCAGTGGATAAAAACCACTGCTCTAGGGCATTTGAAAATACCAACCACCACAATGCTTTGACCTACAGAGGTGCAGACCATCTGTTATTTAAGAGGAGAATTAGTCGTTTGATGAATTAGGGTTAGCAACATGGGTTATTTTTAAGATGAATTCATTTGTGCTACCTACTAAGTATCTACATGTTAATTGCTTTTGAACAATTAAACTTAATAGAACCACATATCATTTCCTGTAGAAAGCATGGGGAATAAAGGTAGAAGCAAGAATATGCGAAATATTATTATAAGAATATATGAAATATTAAAAAGTTTATTTGGCAAAGACATGTTAAAATCTATATAAATGCAGAACCTATTCACTTACCTTAGCTTAAAGTGGCTCTCCACGCAGTGCTACATTTGTTTTTGGTAATGTATTATCAATTAACAAGCAGTGCATCAGCAGCTTAACAGGCGTGGATTTATCGTCAGCTCTGTTTATCAGTGTTGAATCATCGGAATGTTTAGTGACATGAAATATCACTTACTTGGAGCACTCTCACTGCAAGCGACTGAATTATTTACCACAGCTGCAATTTACTTTTTTCCCCCCTCATCTTTTTCTCATTGATCCAAACAATGGAGCCCTGCTCAGCAGCATAGTGCACCTCAACATCATCACTCCCTTCATCTGTGAAGAGACATTTAAACGTGTTAACCATTGGCAAAGGCAGAAATACGTATTTGGGTACGCCTGCAAAAAAGTGGGTAGGCACAGTTTCTGACAGCTATCTGTACCACAATGGTGTAACATGTAGCTATACCTTATTTCTGTCTACAGTCTAGTCATTGTTATACCTTTTCCAATGCTGTGGCCCTGATACAAGATGTAAAAAAGATTGTGTTAACTGATATTAACCGGCTTGATTTAGGTAAACCCAACCAAGACATTTCAGTGTATGACAGGTTCTTCCACCAAATCATTCCACCTCTTTTACCATCCATAATTTATATGTAACGTTGCCTTTCATTTATTTTTTCCCATCTCTGCTATTAATTGACTATAACTGTTCTATAAAGTCCTATTATCATGTTTAAAAACTGAATCCTATATGTACTAAGTCAGTTGATAGTTAAATTGATCATATTTTATATGCCTCTTTTAGTCTTCCAGGTTCTGTGCCTGTCTTTTCCTCTCGTCCTTGTATGTCCTCACCGATAACTAAACAAATACACGTTAAAAATATACCAAACCCCAGCTAATAGGAAGAAGGACACTTCTGCAGTTAACCAGACATAATACAGCTTAATGTAACTGATAATTTCTCAATAAAATTATAAATTGACCATCAATATGCTAGCTAACAGTAAACATTCTCATGTTGGTTATAGTATATTATGAGTGTATAACATAATTCAGCTTTATTTACTTTACAACTACAGGGCCTTTAGCCTGAACTAAGGGGGCTGCTAGAACTACAATGCTAATTTAGCTAGTCATGTTATGAATGTTCCTAATAAGCACCAACTGTTATGGTTGTTTAGATTTTGCAATCTTAATCTCATATACTCTTGTTGGTGTGCTTTGTACCTGTAATGGTTAATCACAAGAAGTCAAAGCATAGCTTCTTGTGAACACTGGGCAAAAATAAGTCTCTGGTCAAACCACCAACAAGATGCCAGTCAATGCTGATTGAGTAGTTTGGTTGCAGTTTCCACATCAAATCTCAGAAAAAGCTACATATGAACATGATGGGTGGTGAAAATGAACCAAAGCTTGAGTAAAATAGCAATGAGAGCTCAGTACTGATTTGAGAGCTTAGAAAATAAAGGTGGAGCCTCAGCTTTGACTATTACATTGTGAGAACAGCGCTCTTTCCACATTCAATTTCTTAACAGGAGATATCCATCTGTGGTCCAGACTGTGCTATCCTTATAGCTACATAGAGCCATGGGGTTAAGGCAAAGGCGGGTAGCAATGGTTGCTAAGCAGTGATTACAGGGCTGAGAAAATAGCCATAATTATTTAATTGTCTATAATAAAGAGAGATAACTACAGAACCACGAACCTTCCTTATCTTAAAAAATGCAGCTTAAATATTACTTCCCACTTTAATGGGTAGGGCTGTAATCATGCAAACCCAGGGTTATCTTTGTCCTCAAATGTGACACAGATTTGCCTTTCAAGTGACAGTTCTTGTCTTGCCAATTCCGATTTGGGTCACTTTCAGAAGCAGCACTGAAATTAGTGTTAGTGTGACCTCTGTCTCGACACGATTCAAATTAATGCAACTTTGTGTCAATCCAAATCAATCTTCATAATAATTTCCCACATGTGGAATAGACCCTTATGCCATTACACTGTGGTACTATGGTAATACATCTGTCTTTTTCTTTGGAGGACAAGCAAGACAAACAAGGACTGTGTAAACAACTAAACACGGTGCTTCCTACAAAAGAGGAACTGAGCAGTTTAACTTTAGTGAAGCGACTTTACTTTAATGGTGTATAAAGTAAGTAAAAAGCAACAAGCTACACACAGATTAAAGTGCTTGCATCACCATTTAATCGCTGAATTTGTGGTTCTTTGTTAGCATTCTTTTTCACAGCAAGTAAACAGAGGCTGAGCTTTCTTTCTCTGTTTGATCAGCTTTCATAATTAAAACTGCCAGGCTTTCACATTTTCCTACATGTTAGCTAACTTTGTTGAGCCTGGTTATTTCAGTGTCCACTGTTTGCCCTTCAGGTTTAAAGCAGCTGTTCACATGCACCTCATTTCGACATTAAGGGAGTGTGTTAACCTTAGGGAATCTTAAAGGACGCTGTGTTCCTTGGATGAGTGTGCCGGGGGACTGGTGTTTGTTTGCACATGCAGGTCAGTTCAGGAGCGTGATCTGATTAAAATCCGATCAGATTAAAACAACAATGTGATCAAAAAAATGATTTGGATTTGGGCAGATTTCAGTTCCTCCTAGTTACTAAACTCAATTTCATATGGAATTCAATATTAGAATACACTTTCCAGCCATACGGTTTCAGAATTTGGATTTGTGCAAGTTCCAAGACACTTTATTTATTCATGCATGTGAAGGAGAGTCATGTCTTCTGACATGTCTTAAAGATATGATGGACTCAGTGGGATGGAAATACTACAGCTGCTTTTGGATGGATTACTGGGAGTGGACTCCAGGTTTTTTCTGCTGCTGGTGAATATAGAAGGATATTAAATATTATTGCAGCCATATTGCATTAACTTCCAATGAAAATGTATCTTTATTATTCACATGGAGATTCTTAATTACTTAAACAATAGAGATTACTAATCCAAGCAGCTAACAGCTATGGCTAGCAAGGTGCCTACTTGGCTATATAAAGGGGTTGGACAATGAAACTGAAACACCTGTCATTTTAGTGTGGGAGGTCTCATGGCTAAATTGGACCAGCCTGGTGGCCAATCTTCATTAATTGCACATTGCACCAGTAAGAGCAGAGTGTGAAGGTTCAATTAGCAGGTAAGAGCACAGCTTTGCTCAAAATATTGCTATGCACACAACATTATGGGTGACATACCAGAGTTCAAAAGAGGACAGATTGTTGGTGCACGTCTTGCTGGCGCATCTGTGACCAAGACAGCAAGTCTTTGTGATGTATCAAGAGCCACGGTATCCAGGGTAATGTCAGCATACCACCAAGAAGGACGAACCTCCACCAGCATCACGTAGTGACCTGGCCACTATCCTGCAAGAAGAATGGCTTAAAATCCCTCTGACCACTGTGCAGGACTTGTATATCTATAAAGACATTTAAATAAAAGTGTGACTAGACTATGAACGCTGACGGGTCGAGCCCTAAATAGTGGATATTTATATTATTATTGCAATTCTGCTTTTCTTACAGGACAGGCGTCCCATAAGGGAGGACGACACAGAAGGATAGCAGCCTCTGCTGGACACAGAGGCTTTCAAAGGCCTATTTTTATCAGCAAGCAGTCAGTAGTGAGACCAAGGCTCTTCCCCTTGCCAAGTCAAGCAACAAATGTTCGGCTTTGATACGTTTTCAATTTTCCACTTTCAATCCTCCATTTATGGCATGCATAAAACATAAGCACGCCCTGTTCCTTTTCCAAAGATGTCGAATATGAATTAGCACACCCGCAGTGAGTTTTCACAGGGCACCAAATGCACTGTAATGAATATGTGCTGTTCCCAGCAATAGGAGAGCTCTACATGGACGGCCGGTCACAAGGTTTAGCCTTTCCCATCTATCCATCTCCTGTGCTTCTCTTCATATCATTTCCTGAGTCCATGTGAGAGTCTTTTTTTTAGCATTTACTTACTGGATGCTTTGCTTGTGAGATCTCAGTGATCTCTTGGCTTCATTTACACATCAGCTCAAGGATTTGCATAAGATTTGCATAAGAAAGACAAATTCTAGAATTTTGTTAACACCATGGTTTGACTTTGTATAATGATAGTTACTTTGCTATTCACTAAACTGTGTACCATTAAAATAACAAATAACATTCTTATGTAGTTTCACATATTATTTTCATACAAATTGTTTTATCAAAAATGTCAAAATGCGGTAATAGAAGTATGTAATTATTTCAATCCAAATGAACATTTTTGGCCGTTGTAGATGTCATCTAAAGCTTGTACCAGATGTATTTAAATATGTGACCTTGTAGCAGTTTTACAGTTATTGTTTCAGAAACATCCCTTTCAATGAGATGCCGCCACTGTTTTCCATTTCAACACTCTTACTAAAAGTAAGATTTTCACAGTCAGTGAACATCCCAGCCTTTGTAAATCAATTGTGACTCATTTCACTGTAATTTCCTAACTATGTGACAATGTTACCTCAAAGCAACAGCATATACTATCATCAAGCTGATGGTACACTTATCAGTATGGAGAGTGGGTCCTCTGTCATTGCCACTTCAGACTCCTGCTATATACCTGCTATAGCGCTTCATAACTTTGGAGAATCAGGCATGAGACCTCTCAAGAGAAATGTGTATGCTTTACTGCACCATGCCACACACCAACAACTATGGATCTTCAGCTGGCTGCAAGAAGGAGCTAGCTTGGTATATCCATTGTGCACTTGGCAGAGGCTGCGAGTGACTGAGCAAGAGAGCAAACTAAATCTTAAACTTCTTCACTGGTGAGAGCAAAATGTGATATAAGGATAAAAAATAGATAAATACTTTGTATATATAGTGTATTTGATGATGCAGTAAATTAAATCATAAGAAATCATAATTGTCTTCAATCATTCTGAGATCATAGATTTATCTCTCTAAGAGTTGAAGGTTCGAATCAGATTTGTCAATATTTGGTAAATTCATAATAGATTGGACAGTTCTTGGACTGATACACATATACACTTCACCTAGACCCTATAGACAGTAATAGAAGTCTTTAGCTGGGAGCAGGAAGAAGGAACAAGGAAGAAGGCGAGGTGTGCCTGGAATGTAATGCTGCAGGTTTGATGATGATGAGGAGCAGATGAAGACACTCGTCAATCTGGCACTGCCTTCAAACTCAGCAAGCCGCAGACCAGTAACCTCATAAAAGAGACAGGCTTTCTTTTAACTGCACTGAAGCAAAGCACAGACAGATTGCCTTTAGTATATCCTTTTTAACATGGTTTCTGTGATGGCAATGCCTATCAGGGTTTGAGTTAACAGGAGTATGTTTGTTTCACCATAGGATTACCCAATGTTCAAAATTTTTCCATACAAATTTGACGTGTAACATATGACACTATATAGGTTTCAAATATATGGCTTATACAGCATTAGCATATACAATCACAAAAAAAGTGAACCCTGTAGGATTACCTGGATCCCTGATGGTCGCTAACTACAGACAAACAATCTAACTAATCCAATAATACACAAACAGTTTTTAACACAAACATTTCTAAAGACTTTCATTTATTGAAATTCAGAGTGAACTAAATACCTCCATGCCAACAACTTTAAGAAAGACCTCAAACAGGTACGGATGTAAGACATGTACAAATGTACGGAATGTACGAGGTTAAAAACACATTGTTAAAAACTTGGTTTTTGTTTATAGAAGGACATAAAGGAATCTGCTGCTGTCCAAAAATAAATCATTACACCCCGTTTCAAGTTTGCCCAAGAGCAAACCGGATGTTCCACTGTGCTTCTAGACAGATGAGGAAGTGGAAGTGGTTAGTAGAAATTCACAACACAATGTTTGAAAGATAAAGAACACTACACACTAACACCTCAGCCTAACTGTGAAGCATGGTGGAGAGAGCATCATGGCTTGGGGCTGCTTTGCTTTGTTTTGGGTATGAACACCTCGTAGTCTTTAAAGCAAAACAGAGTTAGTAAAAGATGAAAGTAGAAAACGATATTTGATACTTACCCGTATGTACACATCATTTATCAGCAAATATAAAATCTGTTGATATATTAAATTTAAAGAAAGTGATCTAGTAGCCAATATCGCATTATCATTAAAAAAATAACAGCAAAAAAAGAAAAACACAGAAGACCATAATAAATAAATGTTTTTGAATGTTGTAAAGTAAATGTTAAGAGATACAACACTCTACTGTAAATGTCTCATCTCATATAATAGATGACTCATGAAAAAAAGTGTATTTATAATTAGCCTTGAAAGGTAAAAATGTTCACTTGTTGTTCATATTTTCAAATGTTACATCACTGGGCCACTAAAGATACCTCATTTATAGAATCATCTAAACGGCTAAAGGTTCAAACACTACTCGCATGTTGCGGTGTCTATTGCAGTGATACTTAGCAAGGCAACAAATACATTGTTGGTCTACCTGATATAACATTAAGTGTTCTTTGCTGTCATATCAAAGCTATTGTTTCCACTGGTTTAAAATGGTGCCAAATGGCTTAAAACATCCCATGGACTTAGCATACATTAAAGTTATGAATGTTTTCCTTCTTCTGCAAAAATACTATTTCAAAGCCCTTTGGTGTTCTTACAACAGCGATGACATATTATTGATCGCCACTGGCAAGATAGATTATTAGGAAGGTAGAAATTATATGACAAGACCAAAGAGTTTCAGGCAAATTAGGATTGATAACTAGATGAAAATCATTCACAATATGGCAGTTGGTATTATGTGCTGGAGGAATAATGATATGTATCTTTTGGAGGGATATAGCAGAAGATGTGCCCATGAGTCTTTATAACAAAACCAGCCCATAAGTGTGTATTACTGCTGTTAACATGGTAAAAATAAGAAACAACACAAAATCTACACAAATGCTAATTATACTAGTAATAAAGTTAGTAATAATTACTCATATACTATTTATAATTTATATTTATATTAATGACATGTGATTGTTATGACAAGGTAAAGCTGTTGTTGCTAGGCTGTTGCTGACTGACTGCTATGGGCTGGTAGGGATTTTGTTAGGTGTTACTATGGTATCCAACATGATGCTGGAGAGTTGCTAGAAAACTTGTATATAATCATAATTCTGTATACAAATCTGCACCTCAGACTTAGCTGAAATGAATTACCTACAGAGAAAAATAAATTTCAGTTTATTTGTGTTTTTTCTTTTCATTAAGTTCTGTAAAAAAAGCAGAAAATGAACTCACCAGTGCAGACAGCTCTATACCAGAGCTCACTACTGAAAGTCACTATGCCCCTGCAAAAAGGCAAATATAGGCTAATATATCTGTCACAATCTTCAACTAAAAGCATTAACTGTGTCTTTACACCAGAACTGCCAAAAATGTTCATTAGTCATGATAAGTTAGCTTGTAAAGAGCTAGCTGCAATTAGCATTTTTAATACACGCGCATTTTTCCCTAATATTTGACCAGGTTTCGTATGATATCTCTACATTTTACACAATCCACTATTAAATGCATGTGCGAGGGAGAGAAGCACACTCTATCTGTTTCCATGGCCAGTACATATCCCATAAACTGTGTATACAAGTTTTGCTCTTAAAACACCAACAAAATGCATATAATTGACACCTCAAAAAAGTGCAAATAACCTATTACACCAGGCGCTGGGTATATGACATTTTAAACAGGTACACTACTTCCCAGCTGAAGCTTCAACTTGCTGAACTCTCCTAAATGTGCTGGTTTGTAAGAGACCTTTTTAAATGTCAAACCATCAGATGATGCAACAACATAAAAATCCAAAGTCAAATTCCTCAACCTCACAATGCTTGCCAAAAATGAGATCCCTGGTTAATTATTCAAGGCTATGGACAGATTTTAATGGAGTTTTTCCTTTACATGTTAAAAATCCACTTGCACAAACATGCTGTATCAAGTAAAATCACTTTGATGGCGTGACTGTACAGTAATACGGAAATTAGTAATACAGCAACATATTTATGGAGTAATTTTAAGACTAAAAAATATTTTCTAGGAGTGTTATTTGTGTGAAACATTATGGGCTGCAGAATGTTCTGTGTATGCATTTTGCACATTGCACTATTTCTGTAGGCCTATGCATTGTTGTGTGCTTGTTTAACATTCAAATTACAGAAGAAATGAATTTTCTCTGAATGCAAGGTCTCTAGCCCTGAGGCCCTGCATACCCAGAACAACCAACAACCATGATATTCAAATCACTCACATGACCTACACTGCCCCTCAAACCTTTGGAGATTGCTAGCTATTCAATTTGTTTTTAATACTCATAAATATGCTGTCTTTTGTCAGTTTGCAAAACCTTGCCATATATATAATTAAGCAAGTTTATTAATATGAAAACCACATCACACATGTAAATATTAGTCACAGTATTATCGGGAGTGCCAGTTCATAAAAAAAAGCCAAAACTTCTCATTTTATCCCCTTGATGAGTTGTTAGCTCTCAATATGTGCATTTAGCTATAGCTTGGAAAGGAAAACTCTAGATAACACCTTCTATTTGTACCAAGGCAAAGACTTCAGTGAATATGAAGCTGAATGTTAATGATAAATATACCCCAAGCATTAGTGCATCGTTGCTTCATGCTAACAAGCCCTTAGGAGGATGTTTTCTTATGTAAACTGTAAGTAATAATGATGAAATACACATTTTTTAAAAAGGCAAAGCATTCTTGGCTCTGTTTTCTGAGTGAACCATTTCTTGTGAAAACATAACATTACTTATAAGGAGAAATTGTTTTGGTGCTTGAAACAGATTATCCAAGTCTTTACAAAAATGGTGGGATGTATGAATAAAATCTTTTTACTCACTATTTCACATATGTCTCTAAGTCAACTGAACCAAAAATGGAAGGTTTCTGACATGATTAGTTAGTCTGTAGGGATTCCTGAGTGTCCATTGGCCAGTTTCACACATTGACAGACACACAAATCCAACAACAACAGGCATAAGGCAGATGACCTGCATATCAACCTCTCACAATAGGCTCATAAGTTCGGTTACGGTTTTGAAAGGGCAGACTCTACAGATTCAGGAAGAGTTTCAACCATATTTCTGTGCTATACTATTACTATTACTATTATACATAGATATTATTAGAAACAGCCTGAAACATTAAATTGGCATGCCAATGCATCCGTTGACCCCAGAGGGTTAATTTGTATTTGAATTTGCTGAACACAGAAATGCTAGTGTTAAGCTGGTATCACTTTACATTAAAGATGGCAAATGAAAGATTAATTATAGCATTAAAAACTCATTGCTTATTATTTATGTATTTTGTGTTCATCATGTATTAGTTATAATATAGAAAAAAAATCCAAAATAGTAACTGAGTAATTAAGCTTATTCTCAGTTCATAGATTAATTATTCATTAACTATACACTGTCTGCTGCTTATTACACTGCTAAGGAAGAAATAAATGTCTATACTCATGTGAGAAGTAACTCTTACTTACCTGTTAGTCCTGCTAATTATCAGTTAATTCCTCCACTGTACAGCCTTTTATGATTCACAGTCTTTAGGTATAGGAGATACAGTATAGCCATATGGCGTTTGAGGTAACAGGTTTGCTGCTCTTTAATAAAGCATTTCATCTATAGTAAGTGGGAATAATCGTTAGGCCTAAAACACAGTAATGGCCCTCCAGGCTGCTTATTCAATAATATACGCAGACATTTGCCCTTATAAGCAACAGAATAAAATGTGGACATATTGACAATCTGTCATACCGCTCCTATACTGTTAGTATTATCTTCGGTTTAGGCTGCATTTTGTAGTTTTACAATTCACTACCTATTCTCAGGTACTTAAAGAACCTTTCATTGGACCAGGTGCAATCAGTAGATAAACTACACACTCAGTGAGTAAATAAACTATTCATTAATTCATTCATTCATAGGTAGTTATTATTTTTCAAGGTGAACTTTAAACCTACTAATAGGGTGGTCCAATGTTTAACCCTAACTTTATTCTGCATTCACATGTCACATGTCGATGTTGAAAAAGACTTGTTTGTTTTGTGACCAAAGAGAACATAAGGCTATAGAAAAAGCAAAAATTTTATAAACTATTTTATGAGAAATTTTATGAAGAAAATCTGGAGCATGCTCTGTACTTTTACTCCATTATAGTGGTTGTGCCTGTACTTCAACAATGACATGACTGGCATCCATAGCTCCCTCCCAAAACAACCTCCAGTTTATTCTATCACCAGGATAAATAGTAAAAGCTGGGAAACTTGAGCTCTTGGTGGCATGCTTCACTGACTGTAACAGTATAATGCCTATAACAATGGGGAGGCAGAATTGTGGTAGCTCTTGGTAACAAGTGATTCATTCTATTGTAATATTTTGGTAAGAAGTTGTACTCCTTCATGCTATTTTTTGTTAATAAGAGATAATAATAGGTCTGACATGAAAATATATCTGAGATGAGTATAACCAACTAATCAGCTGCACCTGATAACTACACGTCTGTATGCGTCATATAGTGGGGTGCGAAAGTTTGGGCAGCCTTGTTAATTTTCCTGATTTACCTTTATAAAGCATTGATTGTTTGGATAAAAAAATCCGTTAAATATATATCATATAGGGGACAAACACAGTGATATTTGAGAAGTGAAATGAAGTTTATATGACTTACAGAAAGTGTGCAATAATTTGTTAAACAAAAGTAGGTAGGTGCATAAATCTGAGCACTGTTGTCATTTTATTGGTTTCAAAACCTTTAGAACTAATTATTGGAACTCAAATTTGGTTTGGTAAGTTCAGTGACCCTTGACCTCCATACACAGGTGACTCCAATTATGAGAATAGGTATTTAAGGGGGGCAATTGTAAGTTTTTCTCCTCTTTGCATCTTCTCTGAAGAGTCACAGCATGGGAGTCTCAAAACAACTTTTAAATGACCTGAAAACAAAGATTGTTCACCGTCATGGTTTAGGGGAAGGATACAGAAAGCTATCTCAGAAAATTCAGCTTTCAGTCTCCACTGTGAGGAACATTGTGAGAAAATGGAAGACCACAGGCACAGTTCAAGTCAAGGCTCGAAGTGGCAGACCAAGAAAAATCTCGAATAAACAGAAGCGAAGGATGTTGAAAACAGTCAGAGTCAACCCACAGACCAGCACCAAAGACCTACAACATGATCTTGCTGCTGATGGAGTCACTGTACATCGTTCAACTATTCGGCGCACTTTACACACGGAGATGCTGTATGGGAGAGTGATGCAGAGGAAGCCTTTTCTCCGCCCACATCACAAATAGAGCCGCTTGAGGTATGCTAAAGCACATTTGGACAAGCCAGCTTCGTTTTGGAATAAGGTGCTGTGAGAGGTTTTGGAGAGGTGCTACTCTCATTAGAAGCTATAGGAAGCGTTTAGAGGCTGTTATTTCTGCGAAAGGAGGATCTACTAAATATTGAGTTAAGGTTTTTTTTTGGTGCCCAAATTTATGCACCTGCCTAATTTTGTTTAACCAATTTTTCATTTTACTTCTCAAATATCACTGTGTTTGTCCCCTATATGATATATTTAACAGAATTTTTTTATCCAAACAATCAAAGCTTTATAAAGGTAAATCAGGAAAATTAACGAGGCTGCCCAAACTTTCGCACCCCACTGTACATGTAAAAGTCATAGCATGAGTAATTATCACTAAGTGAATTAGAAAATTACTATTATATTGCATAATAAGGGTAATACATAAGGGTATACCTTTATGTATTGCCCACATTATTCTAAAGAAGTCTTCATCTGATTTCATCTGATGTGAGATTCAGCAGATTCAGCATTAATACCAAATCAGTTCAGCAAAACTGCTTCTTTGTTATTGGTGTAATAACCCAAATATTATAAACATAAGGCTAAATGATATACTATTATAATAATATATAATATCAAATCTACAGGCTAAAAAGGCAAAACTGATGGACTCGCTGTTTGAAATTAATCAGGTACTAATCAATTAACATTTTTAACATTAGTTTTCTATTCTTTAACAATCAGAAATAGCATATCATTTTAGGTTAATACAACCTCATACAATATTACTGTTAGTATTATTATTATTATTACCAGGTAATAACAAACCCTACAGTACAATTACACCACACCCCTACTGACAACATGTCAATGTTAGTAGCTTGTAAACAGAAATGTACACAAGGTTCACATTTAAACTCGGCTAGGTTTAAACTTACATTAAGTTTTATCTTACACTTCAAGAAAGGGTAACTTTCCTGTATGAAACAAACATGAAACAGCCTTCACCTGCTTATAGCCTCAAATGTATGCACATAAGGTATGTGATTAATCTCACCCCATACTTGCTCTCCGTGAAAGAACACATGAAGTTTCTGACACTCACAATGTAAAGCTTAAATATATCACAGGAATGCATGCTTCAGTGATTAATTGCTTTGAGATGCTGTTAACGCATAAGGTATTTGCTAATGAGCATGAAGAAATACCACGCTGCCGTAGGATCACATTTATTCCTACTTTACATGCATGTGTTAAGATTCTTTCAGGTGTTTATTCTAGCATCTAAAAACTGGAGGGGGTTACTGGGAGTTCTATTCTCATGTTCTCATGTTCTACTTCTATGAGACCATTGTAGCAACATTATATGACCACTCAATCTACACTACCAGTCAAAAGTTTAGAGACCCTTAAATAAATGGATGCTTTTGTAATCTTAAAAACTCTACAGGCCTACGCTTAGCAGTTCCAACTGGTGAGATCTGAAACAATAAATGCTCGGATATATCACATACAGTATCTCACCGAAGTGACTGCACCCCTCACTGTCTTGTAAATATTTTCTTATATGTTTTCATGGGACAACACTGATATGACACTTTGATACAATGTAGTCAGTGTACAGCTTGTATGACAGTGTAAATTTGCTGTGCCCTCAAAATATCTCAACACACAGCCATTAATGTCTTAACTTTATTAAGAAAACTTGTTAACTTTTTTGTACAATTTAAAGCTCAGGTTTACTTTTTGGTGAATATTCACAATGGACAGACCAATAGATTTGGTCCTAAAAAATCTCATTATATTAACCTCCATTGCAAGTTAAGAAAGTTGCTTCATTGTCCTGTAAAGTTGCCATTTTGGAGGTTAATTAAGGAGATTGTAAATGATTCCATGAGTGCTATTTTTTAGAGCAAAGCCTTAAGTTAAAAATAAGGAAATCCTTATTTCTAAGGTAGCAGTCATGTCTAAACTTTTGACAAGTAGTGTTTTGTAGATGTTTTGTCTTGTTAAAGTCACTTTATTTTTTAACATTGTGTTATTTAATTGGCAAATAAAT
The DNA here is from genome assembly GCA_024036415.1 of Prochilodus magdalenae. Taxonomy (NCBI): domain Eukaryota; kingdom Metazoa; phylum Chordata; class Actinopteri; order Characiformes; family Prochilodontidae; genus Prochilodus; species Prochilodus magdalenae. The sequence goes on from JAMWET010004337.1 coordinate 559,546, forward strand.
GCATGTTCTTTAAGAATTCACTTTTAAAGCTTATCTGTATTTACTAGAAAATAATTATACTGGATAATATGGCCTAAAATATGTAGAAATATGTTCAGTAAATTTAAAATATCTCATAATTTGACTTGTAAGACATACTGAATAGAATCGAAAAGATTTTGCTTGCCTAAACATTTTTTTTTTTGTGTGAGCAGGGTGGACATGTAGACTTTAAAGGTAAAGGAATGCCTGCCAGATGGTGTAGAGAGCCCAGAACCCTCTTTTGCAAAGCTACAGCCACCATTAAACAAAGAAAAGTGCTTGTCTCCAAAGGTGCAATCTTTTCAGTTCTTTAGAGACTACACATAACCTAAGTGAGTGTATCCACTCAAGTCTGGTCTTTTGTGTGTAAAGATTCTAGTCTGTATTTTTCTCTCAGGTACATTTCTATGTGCATGTATGACTGATACATAATGCTTTCAAGCACCTCTTCCTGCACAACCTTCAGCTTCCAGCAGCTTCCCCTTGCTGTAATTGACAACTGCTATGCATCTTCAACACTTGTCCTGCTCTTAGAGTAATCTTAACTTTTCAGTTCATAAACATGTTTGACCAGCCCCAGAACACTGAATGTTCTCACTCAGAGACAGAGAGCTTATTACCTTTCACTGTGATGAATGGCATGTCAAGCTGTTCACTTTATTTGCACAATGTTAAAGGACCCGATTGTAAGGACTGCTTCTTCACTGAAGAAATTTGACTTAATTTAGACTTTTTGTATCCTTGTCAGTTCAGTTTCCAAGGGTATGTTGACTTGTTGACTTGACTGAACATGTAAAACACCATAACAACTGCTTAGCAACACACAAGCTTCCACCAGAGATGCCAAAGCAATTACACTGAAATTACTTTATATACTTTCTTCTTTGGGATTTTTCATCTTCTGTTCTCTTATAACATCTTTTGTTCTTTATTCCACATGACCTGTGTTAGTACTGTATAACTAGAGGTCTGCCATGTGAAAAACACTAATATTTACATTATAAGTCGTAATGATGCACAGTAAACACCTTGTTATGCAAATGATTGTACCTGAATTTATCAGTTGAATTCACATCTTATTAGAGTATAATGGGCAACATTTGCTTCCTGCAGGTTTTGCAGGTTCTAGCTCCAGTGCCTTTTTCTCCGTTTATTACATTAGAGCTAATAGGACTCACTGATGCTTCAAGGTTTGTTTCATATTTTAAAGTAGAGTTTTCAGTACCTCTACAAATGTACTGCCTATTTATTTTTTATTCTTATTTTTTATTTGTAGCTAAATGCCATGAATTAATTTTTACTTTAAGATATTGGATGCATAGTTACTTATTGGTTAGTGTTTTTAGCCTTGAATTACTGACTATCATATTAAAGTATTAGTGAATTATTAAACTGTTATTAATTCTAAAACAATAAGCTCCAGAGGACACTCTCTCTGAAAACTATAGGACAGTGGTTTCCAGAGTTTATACTGGCCCATTCCTCTTTAGACATTTAACCTCCTAGTGTTTACCCTTCTGCGTTACTTGTACACGTGCACCTATTCCCATTATTCATATAAAGTCATTCCCCTTTAAATAATCATACATGTTTATTATGTGATGATACACATGATGACACCAGATATATTGAATACTACTAATAAATAATGCTAGTGCACTTCACAGACTACATTTTGAGTGATTATGTCTTATGGAAAAAGTTGCTGAATCTAACTCAACCTGATTGTGCCATCTCTACCAATTGGAAGAGTATGTCAGGCTTAAAAAATCCACTAGAGGTCACTGAGTCTTTTAGTAGATACACCTCTACTGTTCTCGTCCCATAAGGAAGCAAACAACAAGTAAATAACTCCACACATTTGGATTGTTTTAGATGGAACATTTGAATGTAAGCTTTATTTTACCAGCATGTTAAAGTTTTAGAGGTTTTGATGAACTGTATACATTAAAAAAGAATCTAATAAAATCATTTTTTAAAAATGCATTCCCAAACTGTGTAATTGTTTCTTTATGCTAAAGGTGTCTATACTAAGTTAGGGTAATTAGTAGTGACTACTTGCTCAGTTGCAAACAGGTGAGGATGTGTTGAGGGTGTTAAAGCAGGTTGTACACTTCATTTACATACACAGCTATGTTTAATAAACTACAGAATGAACATAAAATGAAGTTGGTTTTCCCAGAACATGTAAGGAGTGAAAGGAACCGGAGTGAAACACCTTTTTTTCTCCAGCACAGCCTTTTACACAAATGATAATAAATAGACACTATGTGTCTGTCATGTACCAGATGTTATAAATATCCCGCTCACTCATCACTCACTTATACATGCCAGAGTCGCTATCCAGAAATCTGCCACTGGCTTTAGATTAAAGTTAGTTGGTGAGTAGAGAGCAGAGCTGCAGAGCTCTGTGTTGTGTGTATTGCGCACGTATCTGTGTAATTACATGGTTGGTTAATGGATCAAAATGAAGATTAACATGACATGTATCACTGAAATTTTTTTGTATATCCCCAATGTAATTTGGCATGCTATGGTTTGGAAAGCAAGGTCATAGGAACAAAGCAATGCTAATAAAATGAATTCATGAACGATTTGCACAACAAGATCTAAATATATTCATTATGCATTACTGCATATAGTAGATACAATACATATATTAATGTGTCTACTAGTGACTCATAAACATTAATACCAGTATAGGCTTACAAAGGTCATAAATAATAGGGGTTATTGCATAGTATAAAAATAAAAATTAATATCCCAAAATTTGTGTTCTTAAGAAATAAATAGATTTTTAAATGTGTATGTATAGTGACTATGCTAAAGCCAATGCTACTGTAATATCATTCAAAAGTGATGTTTTACTGTTGATCGTGTGAACATCAATGCCGAGTTGAAGACACCGTTCTTACCGTCTCAGGAATTCCCAGTTGATGGCTTTTCCTAGCAGTAAGGTGGAAATTTGCATTAAACCTCACCAAATAGCATTGTGCAAACTGTGCAAATCGCATGCCTAAATTACCACACTTGCCTCAAACCATGCTGTTTATACTTAAGAAATCTTAAATAGATTTGCTGTGGTTTCTGACACAGTATAACACACTGATCTATAAACATGGACTAAACACAGGCTTCTAATGATGGCTGCTGATAATATATTAGATATGCTGCACAGTTTTGTGAGTTTGCTTATAGTTTAAACCTAAAGTTTAAATTAAAATGCTTTAGATTTTTTTAAATGAAAAAAAGTTACACATACTCAACAGGGCTCACACTTCTGCACACTTGTAATGAACTATGACTGTTTCTCAGCTAAATGTAATATATCAGGGAGAAATAGGGGGGAAATATTTAATTAATTAAATGTAGCCTGTTTAATTTATTTACATTCAGATTTATAGTGCATTGTATTTATATTGTATTGCATTTATTTACAGCGTCTTATATTTAGCACACAAATACAAACTGTACTCTAAAATATACAGAAAAAATTGCAGTATTTAGTTTGATCTCTGTGTATTAACTTATATTCACTTAGAAAATCAGGGAATGTTTGGATACAACAACCTGATGTCTGAAGAAACCTGATATATGATACCTTATAAAAGCACATTTTTATTTTCATTTAATTATAAAGTCATATAATGTAATATTTCATATATGTAAAATAATTAACAGTGCAACATACTGGTTTTTCTCTCATGTTCATGGTGTTTATTCCATCGCATATGCCAGTCGTTCACCTCTAGTAGTGATACCAGTGACACTCAGCGATGTGTGCAGGACGTCTTCCGGCCATATGTGTTGCCTCCAATAGCAGAGCTTCCAACTAGCATTTTTCAGCAGGATAATGCTCGCCCAAAGACAGCAAGGGTTTTCCAGTAATGTCTTCACCAGATTGAAACACTTCCTTGGCCTTCATTGTTGCCAAATTTATGATCAATCGAGCATTTATGGGACCGGCTGGGATGCCAGCTTCAGCAGCCTATGAGTGTGCAGGATCCACAGGCTCAGCTGCAACATCTGTGGACAAATGTGCTGCAGGATGCCATACAGAACTTGTTTGCCTTCATTCTCAACAATATCTCATCTTATATCCAGGCTACAGACGGCCCACTAAGGTTCAGTTGTAGAGCTTTCCCCAATAAATGGATCCTTTCACTCTAATATTACAATCACGTAAGCATATCATCATTACATTCACACATATAAAGCTTCATTGGATTACAACAACTCCTTCTTGGTGCATTACTTGGTGCATCAGTATAGTATATGTGTATATTTAAACTTAAGTAACATGTAGGGAAAAAAGGAAAATGTATGTTGTAACGGTCACTGCATTTTCAAAAACTTTGGCCTCGTAATCAAGCGTTTACTTAAAAGTTGATCTTCACAAGGTTCTAAAAAAAAGTCTACATCAGATTCATGATGTGTATTTAAACAGCAGAACTTATCACCTTTATGCTCTTAAGTGTGAGTAGATTCTGTTCTTGCCTAAGAACAAATCCCATATAGGAAAACACTGGAAGACTGTGTAAATGGGTCTTCTTAGGAATGGTTGGGGAACGAGGGTCACTGATAGCAAAGAGCAAAAAACATTCTTTTATCTTTCTTAATGCAATTTGCATTGGGTTTTAGGACGTCTTTGTTCTGTTCATCATGAAATGTTCACTGTAAAGAGCGGTTGCTACTGCCAAATAGTGTAGAAAAGAAAGGATCATTAAAGATAAAAATAATTAGTTATTGGTTACAGTGTACAAAACAGCATACATTTCTCATATGTCACTCTATCCAAATCTAAAAGATGTCTATGATCGTAACCACTCCAGCACCTAAGCCTAAGTCTCCGCTTTTACCCGGCCACATTCATCCAGAGCATTTTTGCACAGATTTGCTCATGAATATTACATGACTTTCAATTATGGAGTCGGGAGTTATTACCTCTGGTCATTTGTGCATGATTGTATGTTATGTGTGTATGACAGCAAAAGTCTGCCACTGTTGTTAGCCTGGTATGTTATTAATGACTAATTAAATCCTTTGGAGTTCATGCAGTTTTTATTGCTTTGAGACTGTCTATCATTCATGTTCTCGTGTACTTTTGCATTTTCTGACCTGAATTTATGCTTGCTTTAGCCGTGCTTGAACATAAATTCATAGCACACTTCGCCGTTTCCAGATGGTGTCCCAGATGGCCATTTGGGTCTCCGAATTTAAAAATGACGGCAGACCTCTTGCACCGACACTAGCCTGGTTCATAATCTCTCATTAGGCCAGCACTACATTTCATCACTTCCTCTGAAACAGTGTTTCTCAGTTAAACCAGATATTCAGATACTATCCCTTCTAATTCACACACTTGATTCGGTATTCAATCATCAAGTGGGGATGTGAGGATATGTGTAACAGGCAATGAGGATAACTAAACAAGGCAGTCTGGAAGTAATATTAGGTGTTCCTACATGCAGTTTAAAGCCATACACAAATGTTTAAGCACCCCTGGTAAAATGACGATGTTTGGCTAAATTTCTAAGTGAACATAAGTTAACACATCCTCTATGTGGAACCTAAATATGTTTTCATCCACAAATTTCTATACACTATTCATTTGCACACAGTGTTCTTCCCTGGAAAAAAAGAAGGATGCAGGAGAAAGACAGGAATTGATGGAAGACATTTACCTTTGTTTTTACATACAATGTACAAGCAACCAAAATAAACAAAACACCCCACCAAGTCTCAGTAGCTTCGGAACAGACTTTTCACACTGCCTCCTGTGGCTCTCATCAGTGCACAAAACCAAAGAAAAACAAAAAATAAAAAACAAAAGAAATCTTGTTATGTTTTATGTTTTATTAATAGGCAGTAATAGTGAATTAAGGATTGTTCTATGTAGAGGATAAGTCAATTAAATGTATAATGTTTTAGCGGGAGGAAAAACCTTCGACCGAAACCACTTCTTTAAACTACCTGCAACACCTTGAGCTCCAGCACTTTTCTCGGTTACAAGGTGATGTCATCTTGTAATACAATGCTCATTGCCAGGTTACCAAGAAGGTTAGCTGAACAGAATGGGTTAGGTGACCAATCAGAACACACTGTGCTCTTAGAGAGGTGGGGCTTAAAGACATAAGAGCTCTAACAGTGTGTCTCAGGAAGAGGGTAAATACAGATGTACAGTATGAGGAAACTGTGTTTTGGTAAAAAAGAAGAAGGTAAATCGATTCTAATCGACTCAAAATTGAACATGAGCATTATAGATCCCGTGATTGCTTTCTTTCTGTCACAGTAGATTTCCATAGCAAAGGGAATTTGCTGGGTACATACTTACAAATGTGAGAATCCAGAGATGTAAAAAAGTGATATGGTTAACCGTGACCATGTCCTGTACAAGTGGGAAAGCACATGTGCAATATATGACAAGAGAACGGTACAGGCCTAAATACTTCACCTTGACAGATCAGTTTATCCTAAGACAAAACTTTTCTATCCAGGTGGGAGGGATATATATGGTGATATGTATGTTATTTGCAGCTACCAGACCTCAACTCAGTTGAACATCTATGGAATAGTTTGCTCCCCACTAAACAGTGCTCTCTACACCCTCATCAAACCATTCATTTGGGGTAAATCTTATGGAGAACCTGTGTTCCATGTGTTCAGCACAATGTCAAAGACTGTAGAATCTGTATATCAAGGTGACTTGAAGCTCTTCTGGCCCAGTACCTTACTAAATTGCCTTATGCTGGTTTTTCACTAATTTGTTGCTTCAGAAAAACTGTATTTGACCTTTAGTTAGGGACTATAAGTGGACCATATTTCATTTAAATGATGAGTTTTTTAAGTTGCATTGACTCCATACACCCTGCCTGATCTCAAGCTTCTAATTCAATTTTTTTTATTGGAATTGGGTTAATGCAAAGACATCATGTGCACCTTCAGACCTTTGAAGGTACACTTACAATGTTTATACCTAGATAAACAAAAGTGTACTACTACATTATATTTTGCTGACAGTGCATTTTTGCATACATTAATGCTAATATAATAATACAATTTTGGTTTATTAACTGTTAGAAATAAAGATGGGTTAAGCCAGTCTGGGTACTTTTAGGGTAGAGACAATTGGTGTGAATTCATTGTGCTGTTGTCTGTAACGCACTTGTAATACAAATCTGCACTCAATAAACTTCATCAATTTATTTATTATTATTGTTGTGAACCTCGTGTCCATATCCATGCTGACACAATGACATGTAGACGGAGTCTGACCACTGCTTATATAATGAGAGCAGCAAATGATTCAAACTGTGAGGTTTTGTGGCAGAACAGGATAATGAGAAGACTGCACCAAGAAGTTTGTGAGCTTGTTGTGAAAAACAAGGAGACAAAAAAATTATATAAACAATAAATATTGCTACAAAACAAGCATGCATGAACTTCACCTTCGCAGGATGTTGCCCAGCTGACAAGAAAAGTGTTGCCTGGCCAATTAGTGAACAAGGAGTGTAGGCAACCAACCATGTTTAGACGAGATGTCTCCCAGATCATTTACCTGAAAACACACATTTGCTCACACACTCACACCTACACACTGTCCTGAACTAATGATTGAGAATTATAGAAAGAGAGGCCATAAATGTTAAGAGGAAATAGCTACAAATTGTCATCCTGCTGAATACATCTGCAAAATCTACAGAATGTCAATGGTGGGTGACAAAAACATATAGGCCACCATCAACTCTCTTTAACAAACTCAAGTCACCAAACCATTTGACTCTGAAACGTATGCTCACTATAATGGACAGCATTACTTCAGCATCGCTAATTCGCTTTCTTTCCCATCCTTCATTTCATTAGACAGATATCCGATTTGTACCATATGCGGTGGCATTTCAGGCACTATTAGCCAAGCTAGAGTGAACACGCTGCTATCTGAGCTCAAATGAGACAAATAATGTCTCTGCTACGTACCAGCGACTGCCTACCTTTCTCAGCCTGCCCAATCAATGGCCAGCCCATTTCATCTGCCCTGTCTGTTCAATCATCGTTAACACTCCATTACAGACACTGACCACCACAGTCTAGCCATCAACTGCACCGTCCCTGTGATTAGAGGAGTTAGTTTCGCCGTGCTGGTCTTGTGAGAGGCATCAGTCATGTGGGGTTTAGCTTGTTTGGGGAGTATGGCTTGGCTCTACTGTGTTTAATAAAAGTATACAGCATTAGTTGCGGATGGCTGGGCTGTCACCTTCAGAGGACCATCATCAGTCTATTTCCTTTAGGCAGAATAGTGTTCTGCTGTAATAAGAATTGTGACTTTCCACTGAAGGGTTGAATCTATGTCCTACCCTCAGGTCAGTCACTTCCTTGCAGTCATGGACCATGGAATAAGTGGTGGTGGGTGGCACTGGCATCCTGTTTTTTTAGTCTTCACTCTCCTGTCACTATATAAAATGCACTGGACGAAACATAAGCCACCTCTGGCTGAAACTTAATTGCATGTTATACATTTACAAGCACAAATTATGATTTGATTTGGCATGGACTGGACACTATTGTACACTGTACCACCTCTTCTCAATATATGAATCCCGTCCCGTACCCCGCAGATATATATAACCCATTTATCCTTGTGCAAAACCATTTTATGCAGAGATTTCTGTGGGATTCAGAGGAATATTATTACAGAAGGGGAAACAGAGTTGAGCCACTTGATGAACTTCTATAACAGGATGAGTAAAGCTCTAGGTAGGCTTTAACAGATGTGGACTCTTAAACATGAAATTTGAAAGGCTTAACACACACAAACACAGATACACATAAAAAAAACTCGATGTTTAAAAAAATGAATGTAAAAAGTTAATTATGTAATTGTGTTACTAAATCATGGACAAATGAAATGTGTTGTGTGAACTTGGAAATGATGTTAAGGCAACTCATTATGTGCAACCAGTTACATGAAAGGTTTACTGTGCAATGGCAGCCTAAAGCAAAAGCATGGCCTAATCAACTATTGTAAAATTCTGTCAACAGCACTGCAGAATTCCACTTTAACAAGCATTGTAAGGTAATGAAAGCAGTACAGAAGATTAAAGGGCTGTATGTATACCACAGAAAAGGTTTTACCTTACAGCTCCTTACAGCTCCTCTTTAGTTCTCAGATCTATATCTGCTGCATGAAAATATAGACATAAGTTTTCCAGGTTGCAAAATTGAAGTCATAGAATATATATAATTTAAGCTCCTGCTTCTTTATGATTGGTTGGGTTACATCTGAGCTGATACTGCACTCTCTTCAAGCACTGGCAAACTACCACAGGATTACAGAAACAGATTAAATGCACTGTGTGTGCTGCATGGACAGCAGTGAGTGAGTGTTCTGAAACAATAGACTCAAGCGCTGTACAATGATAGCCTATTTTTTCAAATCACAGAGGAAACTGTGACAAATGATTTTACATCCTATGAAGGTTCAGGTAAGGATTGTGTGCTTTAGTCAGTGGTGGTGTGTGGGTGGAGATGCTAATACCCAACCTTCCTTAGTAAAAATACATTCCGCAGTGAGCAGGTTTCAGTGAACAGTACTAAGCTTGAACAATCTGAAGGTTTTTTCCTATGATGTCAACAGTCAAACTAAATACATTTTCAAGGAATGGGGATCAGCAGCCTTGCCATTTAATGGTGTGAAAATTGACCAACAGAAATGATCCAAAATTGTTTTGAAAAACCTCTCCTATAAAGTTGCCATTTTGGAGATACTTGCTTTTCTTTAGACAGCAAAAAAGTACTAAGCAGGCCTCAAGTCTTAACACTTGAGTCAAAACAGTCAAGTATCGATTGAAGTCCTGAGCCAGTGCATAGCAGTCTTAAGTCAAGCTATGAGTGAATACAAGTAAGTCAATATGGGAAAATCACAAGTCAGTATGTCCTACATTTTCACAGAAATGTTAATATTTTTCCCACAAACTTGACATAAAACTTGATTTTAGCAATTTCCATATTTCTGAACATAAAGATAGTGTTTCTCTTAAAATCAGTCCATCTTTATCACTCTCCTCTTTTGTTTTTTGTATCAGGATCTTTTTAATACTTTATTTTAATTCAGTTCATTTTTGGCTCCTAAATTTTTCTTCAGTTCTCATTATAGAAATGTTTTTTTTTTTTACAGAATATATACTGTATGCTACTATTTTGTTTTGTTTTGTTTGTTTGTAATTTCTAAAGCATATTGCATTAGGTCTAATATGAGATAAAGCTCTAATACTTTTGAATTAGCATTCCACATTCTAAAGTAAAGTAAGTAATGTGTTTTTTTATCAAGAGTTGCTATACTATTAAGATTTATCATCAAATATATTAGATTACACCAGAGATTATAAAGAATTATGTGTGACATGTAACATATTGAAAAATCTGTAACAAAGCATTACACATGGAAATGTTGCTGTGTTTCTTTCTGCAAGGATAGCAGTTCTGGCCTTACCTAATCAGCAACATAAGCAGCTACTAAAGGCCTTATGTTGTCTAAAGCCCTGTTCAATCTTATTTTAGATTAGTTTTATCTGAGGACATACTGAGGACAAGTGTGCTAAGTAATAATTCCTAAGCAAATTGCCTTCTATAATTTGCCAGAGCTTCTTTGATAATAAAAGTCCTGTTTGAACTGACATTACAATAATATAATTAAACTTAACTTAAAAAGGAAAGGAACTAGTTAATCATGTCTCAGAAAAGAGTGCAAAGTCAATGCAACTGCAAAAAAGTCAGATTCATCAGTTCATCTATTTTAAATCAATTCATTATTTATTTATGCATGTATGTGTTTATTTATTTATGTATTATTTACCTCATTAAAAGCCCTCCAATTCCTTTGTGCCATTTTTGGAATAGGTTGCAGGCCTGAAATGCAGGAATAGATGTATATTTACAAATGAAATATAGTTGACCAGGCAAAACATGAACATCGTAGGTTTAAAGTGTCTGCAGTTAATTAAAGCAACCAGGACTGGTATAAATGTACTGGGATCATGTAGAAGTAGCATGTAGTAAGTTAGCAAGGTTAGTAAGAAATACCTAATTATAAGACAAACTGCTGGATCAAGCAGACAGGGAAGACTTATTAACTTATTTGATCCCCCCGAGCCCTAACACTGCTGCCCAACTGCAACATGTATGCTACATCAACAGAAGACATTGCACTGGGTGCTTTTAAGAACCCATTCAGACACGGTTTGTGTGATTGTAGAGGAAAGTCTCCAGAACTGTGGACCTCTACGCTGGTACCTGCTTGGACTGAGGTTGTAAGGATTAGTGTGTTCGTTGACTCATGCAACTCTGGACCTAAGGAGTGTGTGGCTATGCTGAGCTGACCTCAATGTGAATATTTCCACAGTGTTTACAACACCTCTGCATGGGACCTGGTGCCTGAGAAGCCTGTTAATGATGTTCACCCCACTGTCCAATCCTGACTAATTTTGACAACCACACTTAGCACACTGTAATTAGCCCCTACCAGGCAACCCTGGAATTTAATGACAAATAATGAACACATGACTGTTGTAGTGGAAGGTAGCAGGCCAGGACAAAAATCACATCGTGCTACAACATCTTGTTGCCAGTGTTCTCTATTAATTTGCTTATTAAAACCTGGCCATGTTCAATGAGTGCTGTGCAAGCCCATTAAATTCATTAGCTGGTGTGGTGCATGCAGTTCAGACTGATTCCAGAAAGAAAAGCTTGTTGTGGCAGTCTATTTTTGATTCAGTATGTTACTGATTTTTCTAACTGGGAGGCAAAGAACTTGTGGTGATTTGATTTTGATTAAATCTTTATTAGACAGAAGTTTCAGTACATAAGTACACTATTTAAAGATTTCCATTTAAACCTTTTGAATTAATATTTTTAAATATTTTGCTATTGTCAAGACAAAAACCTGTATCTGTATTTTTGTAATGTTTCAGTTTTTGACACAAAATGTATGTTGCCATGCTGCAGGACAGCTGAGTGCCGATTGAAATAAAAACTAAAGAAAACTGGAAGTGAAAATGCCAGGTGGCTTATTATGTCCAAGTTTTCAAGTGCAGTGGATTAAAAAAAAACCCAAAAATAATCAAATTGGGAAAAACCCAGAAACAAGCCAGTCCTCCCAAAATGGCTGCGGTCTGCTATTTAAATAGCCATTAAGCTGTTGGATTAGCCCAACTACAGGTAAGTTACAGGTAAGTTTAAAACTGGAAGCATTCACCCTTAACCTGTCCAAAGAAGCCATATAACCTGCGCCCCCCGTTTAGCATGGGAAATGAAACAATCCAATTGTGATCCCACCCCCAGACTACATATCCCAGCAGAACTCGGGGCTCGGGTCTTTCGACTTATGGCAGGCTGCCGGCATGCTGTAACAAACAGGTGAGACAAACTCCTTTAAATCCACAGTATCCATTATAAATTCTCTCTCCCCAAGGAACAGACGAGAGCTCTGTTACATGCCATTTTTGTTGTGTGTAAATTTCATGAAGAATAAACCACAAATTAAGCAAAAAGTAAAAGTTAAATAAGAATTAAGTTACTCATTATGTCTAGTAAGTCTAATTATTTAATATGACATAAAATTAAAACAAATTTTACATAGCTTTACACATAGAAATATGTATTGAAAAATGGTATGTAAATGCTGTTCATGCAGTACTAATGCAGTACTACTTAAAAGTAATTGTACACAGTTTGCACTTTGGACAGTAAAGTATGTACAATGATACATGGCACTACAATTCAATTTTTACCCTTATGCTGACTTCTGTGGTATGTTACATGTTAGTTACTATGTAATTACAACTTTAACTTGCAAAGCGTGTAGCCAGCATTACAGACTATACATTACAATATATTGATAACACTACTCAATACTCAATAACTACACATCATACTCATTAGTCATACCATACTCATTACACTCATATCATACTCATTACTCATACCATTCCTAAATGTTCATATCCATTTGTCATAATCTGATTATAATGTTTTTCATAATATATCTACACAGCCCTGCATATTCATAGATATCTATTTAAGCACAGGTATTGACAACTCTCATCTTAGATCACATCTCTTTAAGTTTTTCCTGGATCCTTGTTATTATTTATTCTTTATTCTATTTAATGTATTTTTTTGTTTGTTTGTTTGTTTTATTGGCCTCCTGGTTTGTTTGTCTGGGATGTTTAGTATGTTACATGGCACATATGTGTGTCTTCATCAAGATAAATTCCTTGTATGGGATGGTGAAGAGTCTCTGGAGAGCAGTACAGAAAAAAACATAATCTAGACATTGCTTTAGGTAATCACAACATTTCACTAATTTGTGTAAAAGTTAGACTTTAATAGAGCAATGTGTGGCTCAAGCTCTTAACTTTATACTCCATACAATAGGGGCCAGCATATCACCAGAAGGCTGTGGTGCCCACACCTATTGTAAGAAATGCACAGTCCCTCGTCCTCAGTGTTAGCATTAACAGCTGTTTACCTACCAACCTAGAAGAAACATTATGAAGTGAAGATCATACTTCATCCCTTTACTTGTCATGACTTGTTTACTTGTCTTGTGTCAGTGTTGGACTGTAACACCAGTGTTGCCTCCTGTTCTACTTCCATTTATATCATTTCTTTTGTTTGCTGCTGAACATCGCTTACGCAGAGCTTTAGCCATTGTAGCATTTCATCTGACCTTAAACGACTTAGCCGGCAGCAGCACCTTTAACATGATTAATGAGAGGACAGAATATGCCGTCGGGACAGCAGTGCTACTTCTTTATCCTCAGTGACTCACTATCACCTCCTGAGGTACAAAGCGGCAATACGAGATAGAAGGAACACGGGCTAGCTGGTTAGCATGCTAATTTCAGCAGCTCTCTTTGCAACACTACACTATAGCCGTGTCAGCTAGGCAGTTACTGCATTTTACATTGTTGCTAACGTTATTAGGTGGTTAGTCTAGTATTCCAGGTGATTGCTAGGTTGTGGGTTGCTAGGGTGTTGCTATGCTATCCGAGGAGGTTGCTTTGCTCTCTGATGGTGAGATGGTGGTGAGGTAGTTGCAATTGTTATCCAGGTTGTTAAAAGGTTGTTCCTGGGTAGTTGCTATAGTGTTCTATGTGTCTATTAGGCTGTGACCAGAACTTAGGCTACCGTGTCACAAAACAAGTTCATATCTACTGCAGATCCAGTTTACTCTGGTGAAACAGGTAATTACACACATTCTGCTGGAAAAGTATTGGTGAAAAAAAGCAGTTCATTCAAATGGAAATATGTAATACCCTGTCCTAATACTCTGTTACGTATAGAGTAATATAAGAGCAACTGTTGTCACTGTTAGAACAAAACCTTGTAAACATATTTTTGGGTTTTCACATTGTTGCAGAATTTAGTTGCCATTTAGAATTTGTTCAAATTTCATTATGACCAATTGACAAATAAATATGCCTCCAAAAATGTATGTGCAATATCAGAGTAAAAACTGATGTTGATACACATGTGTATATACATTAGCTATAATAGAGTAATCTGTCTGGTGAATACATCGCCAAGTAGTTACATTTTGTGTTACATGCACTTTTAATACGTATTAGATACTGACAGTTATTAGACACTGACTTCATTCTGGCTATGCTGTTGTACACTCTCTGATGTTTCTGAGGGCACATTAAAATGCATTCAGAATGCAATTCACATGCGACTGAGTCATCTAAAGTGCGAAGCATCCTTAAATTCATCTGTTTACTTGTTAAAAATGGTAGTTTGTGACAATAATAAATCTTGGGAATAGCTGCTTGATCAGCTGCTGCAGCCTTTGCATTGAAGGGTTAATGAGCAGTTTTCCAAAGGGTTTTCCTTGTATTCTAGACAGGATGTGAACTATCCTTCACTCTCAGAGCATCGAATAATTAATACTTTTAAGCACATTTAAAAACTAACAAGTCAAAAGAAGCTGACGGTTCCTTGTTTTGGGCAGAGCAGAGCAGCATATACATTCTAAAGCTGTATGTTTTGCAAAGTGAAATTAAATAAAGAATTGACCAGAGGAGCAAACATATAGAATTCACCACAGGGAGAAGTTGGAAGGCATGTGAGGTGATTTAGCCTCAGGCAGGCCACTGTCAAAGAAGCAGCACCATTACAGCATCAGTGAAAAGCTCACTTCAAGTGTGTTAAGACGGCGTGCTTGCTGATGTTTTGGGGCGGTGTGATTTGTCATCAAGGCATTAATTACTGCGCCAGGCGAGCCAGAGGAGACAAGTGGTTTTGAAGGCCCAGCCCTGCTATTAGAGCAGAGAAACACATGCATGAGGGTGAAAAAAATAAATAAAGCCTGCTGCTGCTCCTGGATTCCCTCCCACGTTCATTCTCTCACACTCTTCCCTGCACTTTGCTTCCGTTTCCACATCAACACTTCTGCTGCTTCAGAGCAAGGAGATACTTGTTGACCTAGCATTTATACACTTTCCTCAGATCTCTCACTCTAGTGCTTCAAACGTTTGCCATGTTCTACCTGGGTGTTTGCTTTTTGTGTTGTTTATTCATCACATGGTGTTTAGTGTGTAAACACCTGAATTTGGCTAGAGATTCTGCTGAGCTACTTTGGTGCCAATCATGTTTTTGGGAATCTGTATATGCACTGTGGCTACTAAAACCAGGTCCTTTAGTTCAGGAAATATACGAAAAAAATAAAGATAAACACCTCTACGGTAATGCCAATTACTGTTAGCACCCCTGTGGTATTTTAGTAGCATTTTAGCAGTAATCTTATGCTAATTAACAAAGACATTTTTAGAGGGCTTTAATAAAATGCAGACATTTGAAGCCTGTTGCAGACATGTTTACATATATTTACCTTTTAGCAGTGCTACAGAGACTCCATCAGTAATGAGTCCTGGTATGGAGCTGCCACCACTGTTTTCCTTTTCTAACAAATGACATAAGCACACTGTTCAGGCTACAATCATACTGCACAATAGTGGTTTCTGAACAAGTTTAGTTCATCCACAGATCCTGCGTGACCTGCTAAATAATGGATGGGCTGGATTCATTGCAGGTCAACAACCAACAGATTGTGGGCTCCTGTGGGTGTGTATTATAGCTTGCTGGAAGGTTCGGGTTTGGATAATTATTGGCTGCTTGTAGAAGCGAACAGACAAGCAACAAATCAGCTTCAAGGATCAGCAATCACAAGCATGTATGAAGCTATATATCATCCAGTAAATAACCTATGAACAAAATCTCAGTGATGTTTTCCTCAACCATAGTTTTGGCTTTTTTCCCATGACACTGTTTGCCCTCAGGATATGGTCTGCTTTAATTTGATTTTGGTTGACTTGGACATGTAGATGTAGAGTAATTATGGCTGATAATATAATTCTGAAAGAAATTTTTAAAAAATACTGTTACTAGGTAAGTCAAACTTCTACTCTGTCAACAGCAGACCCACATGCAAGTTAACATAGCTTTGTTTAGCCTACTCAATAATTACTCGTATTTTGCAACATCGAGACGTTAATTTTATGTCTGGGTGCATGGAAGTCTGGAGGGTGGTCCCTCATGTCAAGGGGTTACATGATTACAGCAAACAAAGTCAGGGGTTGACAAGGACCACCTGCATAGGCCCAAGTAGGACTGTGTAGATGGGCATCGTTAAATAAGGTGGGTGCAATTCAACATGGAGCTAGATGTGGGCAGGGATGGGGCAAGAATCACATTAGATTTGGTGTATATCGGCAAAGTGATTAAGGTAATTAGGGGTTGAATTAGGTGGTGTGGAAATTAAGAATCGGCACCGTGCTAACTTCTATAGCATAACCTCAAGTGCATTATTGCACTTTTTTATTTGATTTTGAGATTAATTGTTAATTAAAATTGTAAAATTGTTGTTGTTAATGGTGTATTGTATGTTTGAGGAAAGGTGGCTCACTTAACTGAAGTATTTGAGGTGGAGCATTGTCACAGTCACATGCGTCAAAAATAGAAATAGAGCATCTGTGAAATGCTGCACTTGCGTCTGGTGTAAACAGCTTTGTTCATTAAACTGGAAGTGTTCAGGTTTTCTCTTTGTCATTAGAGTTCTTTCTTAGGCAAGCTTGTTGTTTGATGTGTACGGTTGGACCAAAAATTGCTAAATGGATTTAACTGCTTTAAAATTTCGGATTATTTAATATCCACAGAGTCCAGGTGGCATTTTCAAATAATGCAAATAAATAAACTTCAAAAACAACTACCTTACAAGTTATTGATTCAACAGTGACAATATGTAATTGTCTATTATGTAAATATTACCTGCCAGCACCCAAGCTAGCCTTAATCTGAACCACAGAAGAGAAAATGCTTTGACTCCAGTATTTAAGCAAGTACAACCTGCATTTGATCAATGTCCCCCCACCCTCATATATACTCATGTAGTGTGTAATCCGGCCATACAGTGCTTCGATACATTTCTCCGTTTTAGCCACCCATCCAGTCAGACCCCTCCAATCATTTATCACAAGTCAGAAATTTATAGCAAATCGCACCGCCGCTAGCAGACGGATATGGGGGAGGTGGGGGTAGAGATTTGTCAATTCAAAGACCATTTCTCCACTGCCAGGACTGCTCTACACTATGGAGGAGCTACGGCTTTTAGCGGAAAGGGTGAAATGGGTGCGCTATGAAATAACTGTGCGTATTAGTGTATCTGCTGTAATGGTGCTGTTGCTGCTGTAGAGACTAAGCTAAGAGCTACTCCACAGTCAGTAGAGCCGCAGTGACAGCAGCACTACTGACACCTTTGGGAACATTATAGGAATTACAAGTAAATGATCCCTTATTTTACTCTCTCCATTACCACAGTCTATCTGGTGCCACTGTATCAGAAACTCCTCTCCAATCTCCACTTTGCTGGTGTACAGATAGAGACTGTAGCCCTATATCTATTGATAGACAGTTTGTGTTAGTCATCCTGTAGTCCTGTCAGTGACCACAGAGCTACTCGTGGCTGGATATTTTTGGATGATGGTCCACTCATATAAGTGCCACAACCACCACCATGTCAGTGTCACTGCTATCCTGAGGATAGTTAACCACCTAGGTGATGTGTGGACAAAAGTGGTCCTGTGGCCAGACCTGGAACAATGGTGATTGGGAAATAAGGACTGATGGACTACCATCTGTAATTGCACATTTACATATAGACAATGTTCAGTCTAGGTGAAGCTCGTAATGTTACCAGTGTCTTGAATAAAGACTTGGGGACAGTGGTCACCTTACGTTTTTAATTAATTCATGTTAGAAGTTGGAGTTATTGCTATAGAAAACAAAAATATGTTGCTATGTGTTATGAATTATTTCTCATTAGTCATGCAGGGTCTTAATTTGCATATGTGTATTTGTAAATTCTGGTGAAGAGCATACATTTCATACAATGTAAATGTAATCCATTGTATGATTATGTAATTACACATAATGTTGATTATTACATATGAATATAAAGATCTCAAACAAATATATGGCTTAAAGGCAGCTATTGGTGGTCAAACTTTTCTAGAAGTGTTCTCTCCGAGGTACTACAGAAAATAGAATGTCCACACTGTCTGGGTGGCTGCTAAAAAGGTCATTTCCTCCTTCAATCTATCCCTCCATGCCTACTCGCTCTGCTTCTGTTTCACTGCAGTAGATATTGATTCTCCTCCAAAACAGATTTAAATAATTTAATTTGGAGGTGGCTGGCTGTGATAAATCATAATTTGGCTATAAAGCTTGATATGAAATATTATTTATTAAATGCACCATTATTGGAAAAAGTGATACACCCATACTCATATCGCAGAAATAATTCAGGTTTAGAGGAGATGAGTGACAATAATGCATTTCTTGCAGCCACATACATCATGTGATTAAGTCCAAATCCACTCTAGAACCTGAAGGTCTCAGCACATAGGCATCGTTCACATTGGAGGTTGTGCAGTTTCTCTGCAGATCTAAAGCTGTGTACCTTTTCAAAATAGCACATGTGTGATGCTTAACAGGTCAAGTCATTGCAGCATATTTTGAAAGTGGTCTGTCAGAGTAATAACATGTTGTCAGTCACCACAGACACTCTTTTTGATGAACAACGCTTTAATTAGACACTTTCTGGAACAGTAAATGTCAAAGGAACTGCTGTACAAGCCATTTACATTATTAAGGCCTGTGGGGGTTCCGAAACCTGGGACCATCCACTGTGGTCATAAGTGAGCAACTAGCCTGGTCCATAGTCTCTGAGAAGGCCTGGTCCAAAGAAGGCCTGGTCCACAGTCTCTGCTCTAATTCATCCCAAAGGTGTTCTTTCAGGTTGAGATGAAAGCCTGTCAAGTACTTCCACACCAAACTCACTCATCCATGTCTTTATGGACCTTGTTTTGTGCACCGGTGTGCAGCCATGTTGGAACAGGAAGGGGCCATCTCCTAACTCTTCCCACAAAGTTGGAAGCATGAAATTGTCCACAATCTCTTGGTCTGCTGAAGCACTGAGATTTCCTTTCACTGGAAATGTAGGGCTGAGTCCAATTCCTGAAAAACAACCCCACACCATAATAATGTTATAATACCACTGACAGTTGACTATGGAATATTAAAATAGTGAGGAAATTTCATGATTGGACTTGTTGCACAGGTGGTATCCTATCACAGTACCACACTGGAATTCACTGAGCTCCTGAGAGTGACCCATTTTTTCACACATGCTTGTAGAAGCAGTCTGCAAGCCTAGGTGCTTGGTTTTATAGACCTGTGGCCATGGAAGTGATCGGAACACCTGAATCCAATGATTTGGATGGGTGAGTAAATACTTTTGTCAATACAGTGTATGTAGAAATGACTAAACAAAATGTGATGTATGTAATAAGGCTGAATAAGTTTGCTTTCAAAACATTAAATAAGCAATTAACCACTGCACATAAATCTGACATATTGTAGGATGTGCATGCTGCTTTGTTTGGCCATGCAGAGCGGCAAGAGCTAGGACCTTGGCAGCAATGACAGAGACTAAAACAAAAATAGTTGGACTGATAGCTTATACTAGTAGCTTAGAGATGTGTACATGTGTTGCCAGGGCCGTTCTGTGCTAGGCTGTGGGGCTGTTTAGAGTTGTAGTAGTGCAGTAGTTGTGTCTACTGTCAGGGAGCATTGCATGACTAAAGATGGGCTCCTTGCTATGCTGAAGGATCTGGAGCTCCTAGTGGCCGAGGATAGTGGTTGTGGTGGTGTGACGAGGCTCAAAAGTGGAGTGTGTCTGTAAAATAGCCTGGCAAGACTCTACGTTGGGGCCTGGTACAGCAAAACTGGAGCACAGGTAGGCCCAGTGATGCCATGGGACAGCTTAATGCCAAAAATTGGGCGGTGAGACAGACGCAGGGAGGCGGGAAGTGATGCACATCACCAAGGGTCTTGAGCACTGCTGCTGTCACCGCCGAGAGAGGTGTGAGGAGTGACACAGCAAGCCGTGAGACGATCTGCCACACTGGTATGCAGCACTCGGTCTCTCTGCTCTGGCACTTCTGAGCAAGAGGATGCAACCCTGAGGCAGAGGAGGCAACGTGCATGGCTGGGAGATCGTGTCCAGGAGCCTGTGGTGTGTGTTTTTACTGGGACAGTAACCCCTTCTGTGCAGTGACTGCATGCCCAGGGACTCTGCTTGGACTTTACCTTGACACAAAGTATTGAAAATGTGGAGCACTGTGGTATACTTCAGCTGGCATGTTCCGCCATAGACATGCAGGAGGCTTGGCCATACAGAGTGGCAAGCATCGAGCACCACAGTTGGAACCTTGATAGTAGCAAGAAAGAAAACACTGATACCTTAGAGATGCATACAAGCTGTGTCGTTCTGTGCTGGGCTATGGGGCTGTTTAGAGGTGTAGTAGTGCAGTGGTTTTGTCTGCTATGTAAGAAAATTTCTTTTTTGGACCTTAAGCCATTATTTGGTGGAAAATACACATCAGAAGATATAAATAATGCTTTTTATATTTGACTGGAAATACTGGAAACGTCTCCTCAAAGATGCCTAGTTTGTTTAAGCAGACCTTCATTAAATTAAGTCAACTGGTGCTGATGGAGTTTAACAAAACCACACAATGACTTGAGTACAGTGAAAGGTAATGACCCATGTCTTTTTGTAATTGACTCATTGAAAGCAATATATTAATAACCTCTTTAAAACAAAATATTGTGCTACACATTACAGTATTTATGTTCATCTGTATTTACTCTAATTTCTGTTTGGTTTTACTGGTAAAACACACTTTTACACAGAGCAGGATTATTCTAAAGTTGAGCCTTTGTGCCCAGTTAACCTCAGTTATGAGATTTTTAAGCAGACTCGCAGAAAATTACAACCTAAAGCCCCTGCCATCAAAAAAAAGTCAGATGGGGTTGACAGACAGTATGTCATTACTGTGAACAAAAGCACATTCAGACTTAAACATCCTTTAAAAATATCATTCAACCCATCTACGTCCCCCTTGGTTTAAAAGCCACTTATTACGTTTTGCTTAATTATATATATTTGTATTATAGGTAGAGACATTGTATGGAATTCAGTGCAGAACTTTCAGTCTGTACCAGATTTGTATTTGTATATAGTAGAAGAGACAATTTATTATGATTTAATGAAAAGTTATTTTGTCTTGTTTTGAAGGAACAAAAGCCTTTTCCAAAGTTTGTTTGTCAGTCTTTAAATTAAGAAAAACTATAAAGAGCCCAAACTGCATATTTAAACCCTTTTATTACAGACTATAAATCTAATATAAATCTGATTCTATGTATAGCTATGTAGTAATTATGTAATTACATTGAAATTATATGAATTACTAAGTAATAACTCAAACATTTTAAGTTTTCAATGACAATGTATTGTCAATAGTTTTTTACAATTTATCAGGTTTAAAATCAGTGTTGCCAGTGAATACAGTGAATTAAGAAAAATATGTTTTATTTTGTGTAATACTGTAGTTGAACCTGATTAAAAGGTAAAACAGGAAATGAAAAAGATGAACCTATGTGAAATGTAACCATAGAGATCTTAATGTGCTATATAATATTATTAGTCACACTTGTTTATATGGCATCTTTAAATAGCAACACTGATGCAACATATAGTATGAAGGAGCACAAATGGAATTATGTATTAAACAAAAATGTGTTAAACAAACCAGAATATGTTTTATACTTTAGATTCTTCAAAGTAATCAGATTTATCTGTGATGACAGCTTTGCACATGCATGGCATTCTTTCAGTCAACTT
The DNA here is from genome assembly GCA_024036415.1 of Prochilodus magdalenae. NCBI lineage: Eukaryota > Metazoa > Chordata > Actinopteri > Characiformes > Prochilodontidae > Prochilodus > Prochilodus magdalenae. Next base: position 581,870 of record JAMWET010004337.1, read on the forward strand.
CATTGCTTGAAAGTTTATGAACCCTTTAGAGTATTTTATATCATATGTGAACCTTTGCTTTCAATATATGGTGTGACCTCCTTGTGCAACAATTACTGGAATTAAATGCTTCCAGTAAATGCTGATCGTCCTGGACATCAACTTGGAGGAAATGCCTTTTGTTCATACAGAAGTGTTTCAATTTTGTCATGTTGATGGATTTCCTCCCATGACTTACGTACTTCTGGTCCTTCCACAACATTTCCACAACAGGACTAGAACTTGGCCATTCCAAAACATGATCTTTAGTCTTTAACTGTTCTTTAGTAGAATGATTATGTGTAGGGCCGTTGTCTTGCTGGATGACCAACATTCTCCTGAGATTCAGCTCATGGACATATATCCTAACATGTTCGTTTAGTAATTCCTGGTATAATTCAGAATTCATAGTACCATCAATGATGGCGAGCCATCTTGGCCCAGATGCAGCTAAAAAGGCCCAAACTATGATATTACCAGCTCTATGTTTCACAGATTAGGTAAGGGTTTAATACTGAAACAAACTGTTCTCCTTTCTCCAAACATGGCGCTCTATTTTTTGTGTCTCATCCATCCACAAAATATTGTTCCAGTAGCCTTATGGCATGTCCATGTAATCTTTAGCAAACTTCGAACAGGCAGGAATGGTCTTTTTGGAGAGCGCTGGGTTACTCATTACAACCCTATCATACACACCATTGTTGTTCAGTGTTCTCCTGAAGGTGGACTCATGAATCTTAACATTAGCCATTGTGAGAAAGGCCTAGAACATAGAAACCTTGGGTTTCTATGTGACCATGCCTTGCTCTTGGTCGACATTTCCTGAGGAGGGTAATAATTTGTACACAGTCTGTCTGACTGTGGATTGGTGGAGTCCACCTCTTTAAAGATCACTCTGTAACTTTTTCCGGCCTGATGAGCGTCAACAACTCTTCTTCTGGGGTCCTCAGAAATGACCATTGCCTGTTCCATGATATACCTCCACAAACATGTGTTATGAAGATCAGACTTTAATAAAAAAGGCGCCCACTCACACCTGAATGTCACCTTCAAATGAGCTTGCCAATCCGAAAGGTTCACATACTTCTGCCACTCAGGTTTGCAACACTGGATCAGTTTTCTCAATAAATAAATGAACAACTCTAATATTTTATTCATTTCTACATTCCTTTGTTGAATTAGGTCTTAATTATTTACTGCTACAACCTGGGTGATGAAATATTAGGTCAAATTTATTAAGAAATATATATAAATCTAAAAGATTCACCATGCACCGTCGTATCTATTTTTTTAGTAAGCTGAAATTTGAAATTATGCTACAGGCTTGCTTCTGCTAGTCTGGTTTTACTGACCCATAATGCATGCTCTGAATTTAAACAAATGAATGTTTAAGCAAAATCACTGATGCACTGTGTGAGTGACTATTATTGTGCTGCAAAAACCTTGTTACCATTTTAAAAAGATCATTACGCTCCAGTGGTCTTATGAAGGCTACGTTCAGAGCTTTTCCAGTGAAGTTGCCAAATTGGATCTCAGACCATCTTATATTAATAAAGTATATGCTAATGTAATAGTACATGCTAATTTAAGCTCATGGTTAAACATACCTGCAGTGAAGTCTTCACCCTTGCCTCTAATTGGGTGACTTGTGAGCACTGTCTTACCACTCATTTATCATGCCCCACTCTCAGATGTGTTACGTAGACCAGATCTTACTTCTATAGGGCTGTAGCTTTTTCTAAATGCAGGCATTTCAAGAAACTCTTAAACATACTTTACTACCAAGAAGCGTTGTGACATATGGAGAAACATAAACCACTCTTTCTCTCTCTCTCTCTCTCTCTCTCTCTCTCTCTCACTCTATGCCCCCCTCTCTCTCTCATAAATGGTTTTATGAAGAGCGGACATTACTCATAGAAGTAATATCAGTGTTACAGTTTGAACACCCCTCCTTAAATGACACGATTTGTTGATTTTCTGAGTTATCACATTAACTGCAAAGAACACACTTGAATATTCCATGAAATATTAAAAATGGCATTACATAAGCCACAATTTGTCTTCTGTTTAGTGGTTTGGACAAAAAATTAAACAGAAAATATAAATGGGCCATAAATATTACAGAGGAACTGCATGGCAGAAATAACTCAGGACTTTGTTGCAGCAGTTCTCAGTGACAAACGTTTTACAGACACTGCTGCAAATGTGTGTAGTAACAGTGCCTAATGCACAACCATCATTTCAGCATGTAGAAAATGAAGTTCATTAAGTTTTCAATAGAGGGCCACATGTCAGAGTGCCTGACCTGAATTAATGTAACATTGTTCAAATCTACAGTGATTTCACCCTGCACATGAGTGGCTTATTGTATCCACCTGGGTGTTTGGTTGATTTAAATAATGTTACATGCATTTGGGTTAACTTTACCTTTTCTATATGCACAAATTGAAGGCTGTTTATTATAAGCATTATTACAACATATGTTTGCAACAGTATGTCTGTGGGTTAAGAATAAATGTAACCTACTCCTGAGCTCTTTCTGCCTGGTGGCAAATTAAAGTAGCCTTTATTTCCAGTAACTATTAACTTAGTACTGGCCCTTGTTTCCTCAATTCATTTCATGAGCAAAAATAAGTTATGCACAGCACATACACATAAAATGACTATTTCATTATATCAGTGATCATTGTATATATATCAAAGTTCGTTCCATATATATAGATATATGGATATATTTTATATTTAGAGAGAGAGAGAGAACTGCCACCTCCCCTGTCTGTAAAGTACTGTAACTACATCAGTAAATTTTTCACAGTGCACTACGAATGAAAGCACTTTATCCTTAGTCTGAAACTGTCTAATCCTGCAGAATATTCAGCACAAGGGGGAACAAAGCTTATAATGCCCCCTATTGGCCATATGAAAAATTCTTATAAAGGCAATGAAAAAATATTTGCACTCTTATCTGGAAAAGCCATGTGTAGGAATCAGGGTTTTTTGTTTTCAGGTATTGTTTATTTTTATTTATTTTATTTTTACATATCATATGACCTGTTGGAACAGTTTTGTCTTAAGTTCATTAACATTTATCATTAAAAATGTGTTATACTGCACCTCGGAGACGTGCGAATAGTCTCTACATCTAATTTAGATTTCACAGATGAATATTCATAGGGGTTAAGGGCCCTTATGTCTATATGTCGCTAAAATATTATCTTCTCTTTTTCACTCCTCTACTGTTCAGATATTGCTGTCTTTTAACTATATTATGCATTGCTATGCATGTGTAATTAGGTTCCTATGCAAATAGCCTAAAAAGTGTTACCCACATGTTAAATAAAAAATAAATAAATAAACAAATAAATAAATAACATGGAATTGTTTGATTTCTGCACTGGAAAGGTCTGCCAGGCAGATACAGCTTACAGTAAGCATTTTCCAAAGGATGTAATTTTATTTCTGCCTCTTTTTGTTGTGGAAATGAAAACAGCTTTAGACTGCTTGCCATTAGTCAACAGAACAGTAGTCAAGTCTGTAACTTGGCCCATGGCTGTGTACGGGGTGTCATGTAGGGCAGATGTTGTATAATGTTCAGCACAGTCCACCTACACAGCACCTCCACTAGCTACAGTGACCTTTCTGCCTTTTGTCTTGGAAGAACCACTTTGCTTGCTATTCCTGGACACTTGGAGCTGAGGGGAGAGCTGTCTTTCACAACATGTCTCTGAGTACCTCACTCTTCTGGACCTTGCTCTCCCCATGCTGCCTCCCAGGAGTAATCAGGTTTCTTAGCACTTCATCTGGAGTGGATCTGAGGACACTCGTTTACAAAAGAAAGCCTAATGGAAAGAGAAGTGAAGCACAAGCAGGAACCCAAAAGTCACTGGTTTTAATATCAGGACTGACTGGGTGTTCCTGAGTGGGGGCCGGACTACAAATTGCTAAGGGTTGCTAAGATCCTGAATGTGCCCTCCTTATAAAACCCATTGTTTTCGTTTTGTGTTATTTGTGTTTTGGTTTTATAGTATTTATACATTAAAGGTTGCTTTCTAGAGAAAACAAGTATGTCCAAAAAGGCAACTTTAAATCAGTGTAAAGAGATTCTAAAGCTTGTCTATTAGCCAATACATCATGAAATGTTCACACAATGTAAAGGGCTACAGATGTTCACAAATGATGTCAAAAATGAAAAATAATGTTTTCTGTACAGTGATTATATACCAAACTAAATTTATAGTGCCTATTGTAGTATGTATCCCTGGGCTGCACCCGCTGCACCGTATTTGTAGTTACACATAGTTGTGGCCTGGTGTTGAATTAAGAAAAGAAGGCATCTTACACAATGTCGTCATGGTTATTATTGTTTCTGATTGACGGATTAATAAGCTCTTTGTAAAAGAGCACAGCATGACAATTTAACTATAACACATCTGATTTAACTTGCTGGCTAATTATCATGCCCTTTATGGTCCGAGTGAAGTCTATTCATTTCTGCCTGTCAACCAAAGTAATAATAAAAAATATTTAACAGGAAAAGTGAGCCTCGTGTTCAATTGCATATGCTTTACTCAAACTGTGCTTTTGACATATTACAATTAAAGAAGGTCTAGAGAATCTAACTGTGGACAGGCACATAGGGGTATGTCTTTGTGGCAGGTCTGTGTTTAAGACTAAAATGTGACATGGATCATATACCATTTTCCAGCAGACTGTTCCCTACATTTTGCTATATATAGAATTGGCTTGATTTGAATGTGTTCATTTCCACATGAATACAGTACACTATATTAATTTAAATCTACATTAATTAAATATCATTACATGAAAAATACATAAATGTCGTACACATTTGTCAATTCACTATATCACTTTTTTCAGTGTATGATTGTACGTTTATTGTACATTTGGTCTAGATATGATCAAAGTTTCACTGATTAGGTATTGTACACATAGTGCTTTCACAGTCAGAAAGTTGATAGGTCTAATGCTCAAACGTTTAATTGTTTACATTTTTGCATGTAATTAGACATATAATTTTTATTTTTTACTGACAAATCTTATTGTAGAAAGTAAAAAGTACCAGCATTAACTACTTAGGTACTAAAAAGTAAATGTTTAAAATGAGCTAATAATTAAGAATCGTTTTTTTTAGTATATCTTTTCTTTGTTTTGTGGATAAAAGAAATTTACTTTTTAATTGTATCAAACACAGTAAATTTCAGCAAAAGTATTGTAATAAAGTACATTAGATGTGTAGTAATGTATAATAAGACATACACGGTAAGTGTTATGTAAGTATAGCAATGAACTGCATTAGTGTAGTATTAGTATTGACAGTAATAAGTGATAGTAGCAATAAGAGAATAAGTACATAATTGAAACATACTATTAAGAGTCCAAAAAGTAATCTAGAGTTTTATAAGTACAGTAACAATATTTTCATTCCTGCTGTCAGCGTAGTGTTACCATTATGCTGCTTTAGATACATTTGGCTGCAGCCAGGCTTTGTGAACTTGGTGTGAAATTGACAAAGCTTTATTACATATGACTTTTTCAGAAATCTAACAAGTTGTCCACTAGAGCTTTATTCGACTGTTTGCTTTTTGTCTCTTCATCTTCTGCATCTCGTACAGCAAAAGCTGTTCCTCTATACCTTCAGTTTGTATTAAAATGTGTATTTCATTATGGGTTTGTTCTATACACATTTCAAAACAAAGGTCAGTTCTTGGATTAGATGTACAGTTCCAGGAATGATCTTTATTCACTATAGAACTTTTACACTATGCTGAGGTTTGTGAACCTGCATAAATGGTTCTTTAAGCATGAATTTCTCATTTGCACAAGAGACCCTCATTAAAAGGTTGTTTATGGAACCTGAAGTGTCTTAGTTATTATATAATTGATTATACTGTGTATAATATCTATGTAGGTATATTTTGAAACCAGCAAAAGCCCAAAGCAAATTAAGCAAATAATAAAAGCTAGTCTGCATTATACACTCTGGGGCCTGTTAAATTATCATTACATTGCTAATTAGCTGATAAAGTAATCCAACTCTCCTCTCCAAAACAGGTAAAGATCAAAACACAGGCAAACGATGGATATATATCCAAAAAAAAAAAAACAGTAAGCCAAATGAGGAAACACAGACACTTTGCCAACAACTAAATCAAAATTTTAGATCACTAAGAACTGTGGTGTGAGCGGGTGGAGCCAAAGAAAGTCCAAATGGAATGTCCCCAAAGGGGGGATACCAAAACCGAACCCCCCACACCACTTTCCATTTCTTAAAGTGCAGTTCCCAAAAAACACATGACAAACAGTAGGCCTTGACCAAAACCAGCAGAAAACCAGTCCAGAAGAGACAGGCACAGGTCTACCATTGTGGCCCCATTTAACCATCCACTGGGCTGGAATGTAACAAGCAACACTGGGAGCCAGTATAGGAGGAGCAGTCCTAAAAGCTGGCCCTAGAAAAGGAGAGGGAGCAGCTCAGGAAGCTGGCACCAGAACATGATGGGGAGCTAGCACAATAGCTGCACAGGCCACCACCACAGGAGGATTGGCATCTTGGGAAGCTGAAACCAGATCATGATGGTGAACCAGCACAGGAGTCACATGGTATACCAGCATCTCTGGAAGCCAGAACCAGATCAGAATGGGGAGCTGGTACAGAAGCTGGATGGGGAACCTGTACTGTTGCTTAGGGAAGCTGGCACCAGATAAGAATGAAGAGCCAGCAGTGGAGCCTTATGGGGTACAAGAACTGGAGCAACCTGGAGGACTGGAAGATGAGCCACTTATGAAGCCAGGCAGGCATCAGTGAGCTAATGCTTTCTGTAGTGCTTGATCTGCATCACTGGTGTTTTCTGGAGCTCTGGCCGATGTTATGGAACCTAGCACTTTATGTGAAACTGCAGGGCCCACTACATCCACATGACCCCACTCAGTGACACAGAGACTGGAGTGAGATTAATGTATCCCCCCCCAAAAAAAACAATAAATAAAATAAACCCTTGGGAGGTCTCCACCTCTCTCAGCATCCACTTGAAAGTAGACTAGTAAAGCCCACAGAACTTGTCCAACTTCTTTGCTATGTGAGGCCCACATATGAGGTCCCAGTCTGCGGCAGGGCCATTGCTATGAAGACCAATTTAGCCTTCTCAGAGGGGAACGACAAATAGCAGAGGCGCTCAGCCATGGACTTCTTCTACAGCTCCAGATCCCTGTAGCAGAAGCTGTGATGGGATGGCAGTGTGGAATAATAGCATTTGGAGTTTTGAGATCACTTACTGCAGTCTTCATCAGTGATTGTGCAGAATGCACATGGCTTTGTTAGGGGTAATTCAACTCTCATCTTCAAAACAGGCCACGGTCAAAAAGCACGTAGGCATCATCAGTGACATATCTACTTTGCCACATTTCATATATGTTGTAGTTTCCCATTGGTGCAAAGGCTTGACTAGTGTAGCTTCATTACATGAAATTCTTTTCTTGAAGTCTAGAGGTGGGGCTGGTCAGGGTAACCATAGATTGGATAATAATTGACATTAAGCCACGCAAGAAGCAAACACGGTTGGTTTATTACACCATGTAGGGTTTACAATACATATTGAATGCAGCCCAGATTTTGGGACACGCTAGCAAATTAGTTTTGCATTATGTCAATGCTTGTCCATTTTTTCTTAAATTTCATTTGAACTAATAATGATAAATTGACTAATTTCCAAAAGTATTATTTTGGAAATTTGTTTACACTCATCATCAAAAGAATAGTTGCACCCAGAAGGAATCAGCCAAAAGCAATGAAATTAGGTAATGAAACTTGGTGGGTAGGTTTGACACCATGAGACATGCAAATGATTCAAGTTTGATGCTCGCCCATATAGGGTTCCTGAAACAGACCTTGTTATAAAAAGCTAATAGACTAAAGTTGTGAATATTTGAGTTTATTTAAGGCACTACTAGTTAGTGTTCTAAAATGAGGTAGAAGATCCTCTCAGGTAGGACCCATTTTTGGCCACAGAGTTTTCTTTTCTTAGTGAGCCAGACTCTTTTGCAGCACAAAAGTCCTACAACACAGCTGTCACAGCTATGGGTTTTTAAAACACCTTGACAGCGTATAAACTCTCCAACACACACTTTTCTCAATAATTCAACTGATTTTTATACAAACATTGGTAAGTTAAATTTGTCTACATATTGAAAATAAAATGATGCTTTAATCAAACAATAACAATGATAATCAAGAGAACAAAACACGTAGACATGACTTCAGATGTTAAATTCCTGCATTTACACTACCGTTCAAGAATCTGGAATTTGGTTTAAAATCAGTTAAATGATTGTAATGTGCAACATTGCAGATTTTAAGTGATTAGCAGAAAAATAGGAAGTAACATAAATAAATGAATAAATGTTAGATGTGTCCAAAATGGTAAGTTATCAAAGCAGGGACATGTTCTGAGTGTCCTGACAAAATCAATATCCATATTGATGTGTGTCAGGTATTTTTTCTTTTTTTTAATATTCAGAATATGTGGAAACATATATAACATATAACATATATGCCAGATATGTTGAGAAATACAGAAATTAGAAATACTGAAATATCTATAGTTTATGATTTATAAGTTATTAATGTTTATAAAAAGGCAAACAAATAAATTAATATTTAATTGTACAAAATGGCTAATAAATGATTTCAAACTTTTGAACGGTAATATAGCCTTAGTCTATGGAAAACATGCTGCAATAACTTCCATCTCAGGAGGAGAAATAAAAGCTCACATTGACTCCAAGTCTTCATTAATGTCTCTGTCTTCATACAGCAAGACTGTAATTATGCATCAGTGCCTGCCAGAAAATGTTGGCATCTTTTCTATTAGCCTTCTGTTAACATTCTTAGCTAAGAAATTACTATGTAGGTGGCTGATGCCACTGAGGCACATCAGAGAAATTTCATAGTGGGCTTTCAAAGTATGATACTCCAAGACAAAACAAGGGTTCCATATACAGACTGAGTCACTGCTCTATTAAGTGTTCTGCTTCAAAAGAATGCAAAATATGTCCAAATGTATGTCCAGAAGACTCCAGACACCTATGTTTTGGATTAGGATTTCCAAACCCAAATTCATCCTAGAGCTAGACTTTCAATGTTTAGCACCAAGGTTTAGCACTGCAGCTTGCATAAACGATGCCCGGTCCTATATCTGTCTATCTATAGCTTTCTGAACTATTTCTGTGGCACTTTTCTGTCTGTTCAGTTTCAGTTATATGCTGCAGAAAACCAAACTACAAGAAAACAAAATCCAGCCAACCGAACATAATTCTCATGATTATTTCCGAGGAGGTTAATAGAGCTAGCTTTAACAGACTAGCTCATGTAAAAACCAAGTTCTTTTATTTAGATTAAAAAGCTAGTTAATAAGTTAAATGTTTTTTTTTAAGTGTTTTGTATATTTAGCCTGCAAATGCCATGCAAATGGTTCTGAATTTTAGTCAGGGGCACTTTAGAAATTTACTGTCATTTTAAAATGATTATTTCCTACCTGACTGGCCAATATCACAAGCAGGACATTGAAAAAAAATCAAATCCCCATACTGACTGTGAAACACACTCCCTGTTTGACATCAGGAAAAATGTTGGACAGGTGTCTGGATACTTTTAGTCATAGTGGGTCAATTCCTCAAAATCCATATTTAGCCTCTATATTTAAGATCTATATTAAAACCAAAAATTATGGTTTTAAAACTCAGTTGTTGGAGTTCATTGTCTTGCTGTAGCAACCGGCAGAAAACAGATTATCAACAAAAACATTTCTATTTAACCTGGCTCATGTGGTTGTGCAAGATGAGCAAAATGTGCATTTTTGATTCAAATAAGTAGAAGCCAGTCCTCAGCACAGCAGGAGTCTATGGAATACAAGGGCAGTACATGCAATAAATGTGCTGGGCAGCAGGGCAGCACTGTGGTTCTCTGAGCCTTGGTACACAGTGTAGGGGCATAAGTTTTGTGTTGTTGCCCCTGGGGTAGAACTGCTGGAACTTCTCTGAAGCTGGAAGTCGTGTGCTAAAGCGCTGAATTTGTCCGGACCATACGGCACCGAGATGGTTTCTGTGATGGGATCATGCCCAAGATGTGTCACCTGCAAAAAAAAGATGTGTATCTTTGAGTACGGTTAAAGTAAAGTCTTAGTAAAGTCTTTTGCCTCTAAAAAAAAAGGATGAGATTGACGGTGTCTAGTTTTGTCCATAATGTTTGTCTATAATTTTTGTCTATGTTTAGATATAACAGAATATGTCAGAAACCTCATAAGCAACAGTTATTTTAATATTTCCTTCAATGATGTTGCTAGAGTTTTGGCTCCTCTCTGATAGAAATGTGTTATTTCAGGAAAAGTGTGGCAGAACATTTTATAATGCCAATTATGGTTCAGACCACTTTCACAGGAGGATGAATCTGATGGTTGTGAGTGCTTTGAAAGCATATTCAAAAAAGAATTTGTCAAATTATGTCTTCTGAAGATGTAAGTAAATTGCCTACTGTTGTCATTATACCTTCATCAGTAGGTATTATATCTTCATCAGTAATTAATGCTGATTTTTTTTAAGACCCAAATATCAAGCTGGAATCTTTGTTTGAGCCTGTGTGTGTTGCTGTATTACTTAATAACACAAGTCACCTAAAAATCTGATGGTTTTAAATGAATTCTTTAGGTTTTAAAGGTGACTCACAGCAGCATACATTTAATCTGGCTATAGAAAAAAACACAACCAAAACTGATTGGTTTAATGAATTTGTACTGCCAATGATAATGCTGTGGGGTTTGTTACAGTTGTGTCATTACTGCACTTACTACTTAATTTAGACAATCCAGACACATAAACCTTCACAAGGCAGTTGGTGTTTGTAGGTGCTCTGCTATACACTTTTCTTCTTAATCCTGAGCTGGGTCATGGCACCAGATATATGGATCATGATCTACTATATTATAAACAAAGACTCTGCTGCTGTACTGGTTCTTTTATTTGCCCTCAGGCTGAGTGTGCTAGCAGTTTCAATAATGGAACTTAAATTTTTTTTCTGGCAAGGCTTATATAGACGATCTGACATGAAAAATAAAGTCATTTCTTGATTCTTAAAGCCACTTTTCCAGTATTTACCTTTTCCACAGTGGAAACAGCACATAACTTATCCAGTCTGTCTCATGTGACCTCTTTATTTAGTCTTTGTGTCATAGCTCAGGGCAAGAACCCGCACATAAGAACAATGTGGAAAGCGCTGGCGCCAAACCCTTCTCAAAGTCATTCAAGAAAGGAAAATGGATACCAAGAGATCAGACTCTATCCATGCCAAACAAGTTGGCTTTACTGAAGTCGTTAGTATTGTTACCCTCAAATCCAGAGAACAAACTGATCCTACAGCTGAAGAATCATTTTACTGTGCCATGGTATTAAATGCCACTGTGGCAAAGGTCAAACGTTTTATGACTGTAAGTTTCACATGTTTGTTACCCAGGGTTGTGACAAGTTTTTTTAAATATTGATTTTTGTTCAATACTTCAGTTACTTCTAAAATGTTCACTTTAATAAAAACTGGTTTGCCCCACTTACTGTCCACTTTAGAAGCACCTACCTAACTAATGTGTGTTTCCATATATATGCTAAATGTTTTTCTATTATACGCTAAATCAGTATTCATCACAGCTTGAATACACATTTTGTTTTGTTGACAGCGAGGACTTTTATCTGTTCTTCTTTGCAAAATGCTGTGATAAAATGCTGTGAACGTTCTGTTATATTCCTGGACTGCCTTGCAAGAATGCCATTTTCAATGATCTTCAAGCCAGGAGACCGTGCGTGAGGGCCATTCCAAAAAGCTTGCACCTCTTGTAGTACTTCATGGTGAATTTTTAAGTATGTTTGGATCATTGTCTTGTTGTAGAAACTTTTTTCAGCTTCAGATCCTTGACTGACTGTGTCATTTTTACTGATATGCAGTGGAATCCTTTCTACTTGTGCAGTGTTTCCTGGCTGCCACACAACCCCAAAGCACATTAGGTGTCATTTCATTCTTAACAGTTGACAGTGCTGTTCTTTTTTCCATACCTCAAGTGATTGAATTGAATACGCTCCATTTTTACCTGATTGTCACCAGATCACAGCACTTCTGTACTTGTAAAATGTTAGCTATTCATAATAGTGTGCTGCGGAGGTATTTACCTGTTTTCAAAAATGAACAAAAGTCTGTATAGACTGTGTATGTAGTATGGCTAGGGGTATGGCCCAAATGTTTGTAGCCAACTGTAGGTGTACAGTTACAGATTGTGTGCAGTTTCACAGTCTTCTCTACCATTTTCATTATTGGTCAGTGTTTGACCACATGACTCCAGATATTCTTTAGGTTGGGAATCATTCTTAACACAACAGCTGACATTTTAGTGCAAGTGCACTGCTAGGTTGTTAAGTGGCTCACCACCCAAAAGTATCCAGCCATGAATGGCTCTGTGGTCAAAAACCAAACATTGTATGAAATATGGAGTTCTAAGGGAGCTGTTTCTAACTGGTTCCTGAGTGCAGACCAAATACCAAATTCAACTCTCTGTCCACTTTTACCAGCAGAGGGGGCTCTCTCACCGTGATGGTGTAGGTTCCAGGCATCAGCAGCCTGTAATACTCCCCATTAACATCCGTTCTGAATGGACAAAGGTTTCTCCTCCCCTTAACCTCGACTATGGCATTCTGGACAGGGATCCCATTCGAGTCCAGCACTTGACCTTTCAAACCTGTGGGAAATCAGACAAACGCTCAGATTTCAACTGAAGCACTGTGCAAGCAAAATCAAATACACATGTGAAAGGTAGTGTACTCAGCACCGAAATGCAGGTCAAAGTGAATGTAGGAAAGTCACTGCCTTCTTTTTCCATTCATTCCAAACCTTTTCCCATTTCAATAATGTAAAGTTATGTTCCACTTAATTATTCATCTTTGAACATATGTTACACCAAGAGCCATTTAAGAGCATTCTTTTTGACAGTCTAAATTACCTAATGGTATCAAGTTATGAATAGTGAATTTGTGTGATAGTGTGTGAAAGTCAGTGGCTGCATGTGGGTTTTCCTAGCCAGCAGTCTGAAACTGCATCAAACATCCTTCCATATCTGCATCATTCCATTAAGCTTCATTTAAGCTTGCATATGTGGAGCTAGTGTGATGTATATGTCTAGGCACTGCAACAAAATACAGCAGGAGATTACAGAAGGGCATAGAACCCTTTTGTCTAGACTGAGTTTCCATCAAAATCAGAGTTTCTATCAAAGTTCACTTTATTCTAAGCAACCATTTAATTTGATGGTATACTACAGATGCTCTACAAATGCTTAACTTGTATGTTAAAGTTTGGGGATGCCTAATCAAAATACAATCAGGTCCATACATGCTTCCTCTTTTTTAGCTGTCTAGTACAGGGAATTGGAGTTGAAGTTAACAGGCAAACCTGAAAATACAGATTTTGAGACTATTTAAATTAAATACAAATGGTGGGCTATATATGAAAATGGTAATATTCATAGTTCATATTTATATTTAACTCCAGGATGCTGTACAGCTGATATTAAAATCAGTTTGTCCACAGACAAATATTAATTTACGTAACAGCACTGGCCCCTGTTCGGGCAGTGTCTGAGCTCATGGTGAGTTTTAGACTCTAAACTTTCTTTGCTAGCTGGAATATTATCCATCGGAACACTAAGCACAGCTGTAAGTCGCTCTGGATAAGAGCGTCTGCTAAATGCCTTAAATGTAAATGTAAATGTAAATGTTTAATTGATTTCATAATTGTCAAAGTCCAAACTTTTGTCTTGGTACGGTCATGGGCCAAAAAGACAACACTGTCGTTAACGAGTTTCATAACATATTGGGTTCCTAAATTTTGTCCTTAAATAACTTTTTACCATTTTAAAGAAATTCTATTAAGTTTTTAGGACTCTTAGGTGATGGAACCATCTAAGCATTGGCTCTATCACTAAGAGTTTCTGACTTTGATCCTCAGTGATGCCAGAGCTATCTGTGTCCAAGACAGCATAATTGGATTCACTGTGTCTGGCTGGGCAGTATGGCCCTCCATCTCCTCCCATCACTCAGTGCCTTGTTGACTAAATAAGGTGACTGTGAAGCTGACATAAGAGACCTGGCCATTATTTCTCTCCTGCATACGTGTTGGGTTTTACAATAATGTTACATCAGCAGCATAAAAGATGTAGTGCAGTGAGGAAGCACACGTTAATCATCACTTTCCCAGCTTAATAGCAGTGTGGGTAATGGGGAACTTTAGCTAACTAATATGGAGAGAAAATATTTGAATCCAATTTTATGATTAATTGCATCATTTCTTACAAACCAGCAATGGAATCAATGTTAGGTCAAGAATTTACATCTCTAATAACAAGCTTTTCTTAGTGGAAGTTTGTCTAGCACTGTTGTCTGAGAAAGGAACTTGGTGCCACTTATTCGTCTTTTTCTTTAGATTTAGACCTTTTGATGTGAGCTCAGCCGTCTGATGGGGTCAGCTTTCATTGCTGGTCTGTTAGCTGAAGGTGTGGACCACAGTGTTATGTTGATACTTTGTTGAGTTGAGGCTTTGTCCAGACTACTGAGCTGGAGCACTATCACATGGCAGCGAGTCATGGATATGCTGGTGTCTATGTCTCATTATGTTGTGTCGATGATAAAGGGTTAACTTTACAGTAGTATATTGATGCTACAGAAGCGGTACAACAGGTTTATCCACACGGTTCTTGTAAGAAGAGAATACTGACTACTGTTGCTGTACAGTGTTCATTGTTTGTCACTGTATGGAATGCAAATGTTTACAGGAAGAAACAAATGTTTTCTTAGGATATGTATGCCCACAGCCTATCAGGGTGTTTCCTGCCTTCCACCCAATGAGTGCTGCAGTAGGCTCTAGCCTGACCGTGACCCCGAATGATAAATGGTTTAGATGGTCAGTTAATGAATGAATGTATATCCACATTAAACCATGTAACTCCAAGGGTCTGTATTTGGGCCCACACCTCAGTAAATAACCACCCTAATAACCGCATAGCTTTACTGTATTTGTAAAAAAAAAAAAAAAAGAAAGTCTTAAAATCAATTATTGAAAAGTAAAGTTGCACTTTAAGAGGTTAAAAACTACAACTTGGTTGCAATATTGTTCTTTGTCAGGACAAGAGAAGCACCGAACATGTAATATTAACACGTTTGTCCTCTGTATTCATACTTATTTATGTTGTCATGACATTCGACTTCACAGGCAACATTTCCATTATCCACTGGTAGAAAGGAGATACACTGTTTGTGCAAAAGTATCCAGACAGCCCTAATTGGTGAATTAAGTGCACCCATTACTGACACAAGTTCGGTTGCTCACACAGCTTGCATTACCAGAATGGGACATTTGGGAGCAGCAGCATATGAGCCTTACGTCACCTGGATAGATTAGCCAGCAGTGGGCTGTGGAACAAGGGATCTATGTTGTCTGAAGTGATGGAGCTCCATTCAGTACCCTTAGGATGAGTTGGAGTGATCTAAAATGAATCATCTAACATCAGTACCTGACCTCACTAATGCTCTTGTGGCTGAATGCAATTACACCACACTGTTATGTTCCAGCATCTAGTGTAAAGCCTGAGGAGTAGAGGCTGTTACTGCGGCAAAGCGGGACCAGCTCCCTAATAATAATACTGTGGTTGACATGGTACAAAATGAAGGCTGCCAGCCAGCCCTAGAGTCCTGTCTTATCTTCTCTATTGCCTATTTACTTTTCTCATTATTCTCATCAGAAAGATCTGCGGAGCTTGATTTTCCCACAGTGGTAGACAGTAGTGAAGTAAAGCTGTTTTACTTTACTTTAACTCCATTAGGCTATGAGAAATCTGTCCTTCCACTTGGCTTGTGTGCATAAAAACATAACATGTCAAAACAAAAGACACATGAAACGAGTCCACCAATCAGTAGAATGCACACTTTGTTGACCTGTTGAACAGAGTATGGTTCTAGCTAATGGGAACTGTTAGCCTTTAGTCTTTTGTGCTTATAATCATTTTAATAGACACCAGTGTTAGACTAATTAATGATCTTGATGAGTCAAAAATGACAATAGGACACTAGAGCCAAAATAAATCATGGTACCTTTACTTTCCATACTGAAGCACTTCTTACAGGGGAAACTTCTACTTTTACTGGAGTTTTACTGGAGTACCTCATCCACCACTGCTTTCTCGTCTCCCAAAGGTGAAATCGTTAAGTACTGTTAATCTGAAGGTAAGGTTTTTATGGTCTGCCAGGTCTTGCATGGTTGTTAGAAGTCACATTTCAAACAATTTCGCTCTTTTTTATTTTGATCTGTTTATTTTTAATTGACCTTTATTCTCAAACTTTTGCACAGTGTGTGTGTGTGCATGTGTGTGTGTGTGTGCATGTGTGTGCGTGTGTGTGCATGTGTGTGTATGTGTGTGTGTATATACATACCTAGATGTACTTGTTGCATGTATGCAAGAAGTGCAGGCTTGTTGGCTTCCCAAAGACCAGGCAGCTCACTTTCTGGAGGGAACTTACAACAGGACAGTTCTAGAGTGAGCTCAAAACACTGAGCCCATACATAATTATAGTCCTGCATTCCCCCTGAAAGAGAGACAGAGAGAGAGACAGAGAGAGAGAGAGAGAGAGAGAGAGAAAAGAGAAAGAGATTTCTGCATGTCTCATCAAAACTTTAATAATATTACTATTACCATTTATTTAATTATTAATTAGTAGTGCCCTACTAATCATTTGGAAATCATTTAAGTTGCAATATTAACAACACATTGGAATTATATCTTCAACAGAATTATTAATTTGATCATATTGTAAACAGATTATAAATTTCTGAACGGTAATTTAAATCTGTTTAATTGTAGTATTTGATGGGATGGGATTATTTGTTAAATTATATTGTGAAAAACATTTCTTTTCCAAAGAGCCCATGAGGACTTATCAAGATATCAATAAAAGGCCGATCTCATTACATATATCCACCCACTGAAGGTGAGCTGTATCGGAACAGTAGCAAAAACAGCATGGAAGAATTCAGAATGCTTTTACTACATAAAGCCTTACAAACATCAAATCTGAGCCTCAGGGATATTAACCAAAAGTGCAAAGAAAGGACATAGGCCCTTTAGATGTTGTTATCCTATTGTACCTTTAAGGGCATACCAGCTGTAGCCATTGGTGATGCCGTCAGTGAAGCCTTTGGTGTCGTAGCAACTTTCTCCTTTGTGCATGCTGCTGTGGGTGAATGAGTAATTCTTGGCCAGGTGGATAAAGATGTCATTATCTGGAGAGATGCTCGACACCCCCTGCAGCTCATCGCCTGGATGAAGTTAAGCACAAGTGGGTCACACCACAACATCACCGCATAAACAGAAATACCGGTTTAGCAGAAACTGAAGTCATACAGCTCAGGGCGTGTGGCATACATATGCATTTACCATTCCTGGCAGTTAGTTCAGAGGGATTCAATCATGTCTCAATAGTTTTCCAGATTTTAGATCTGTCAGATATGTCACAGTTCTGCGTTATTACATAATTTATCACGCACACGTGCTTCACACCATGCAAGCACAGGTGCCGCATGCAGATTATAATGATTCCAAGGTGCCTGGAGGAACAATATCATGTTTTTGTTAGTGACTAAAGTTTAGTAAATGATTCTCATTTAAAGGGCTTTTATTTGAGCTATCTACACAAAATCTTCATGAATAATAATAATTTCTAGATTTAAATCAACGTACTGTCTTTGTTTTTGTGTTTAGGTGTTGTGTTCCCTCAACCACTGTAATGTAAAAAGTTTAAACTTGAAAATGATAGCTTTTGCAAATGATAATTCCGGTGCAAACCACAATCTATAATTGGAATCTAATACCGGATAAGGTTAGCGGAGATTCTCATAAGTTATGAATAATATATCTGTCCTACACTACTCATTTTACAGTTTCAGCCATGACATATAATATCTTGTTATGCCTTCATGTTGCTTAGGTTCATAATCCCAAGCATGACATTTTCTTACCAGCATCTTACCAGCTTGAAGAAGGCTTTTCATTTCAATGTGATTTGAAACAAGTGTTTGGTGATTTAGGCATCCATGTTTGTCTGCACAATGCTAAGCAGTTGACCTAAGCTCATATTACTTGTCAGGGGGTGGCCTAATGGTAGCCCAGTGTAAGGAGAAGTTGACTTACATTAAAATTAAATGAGGTTTTTGCTCTCTCCTGTAAAGTTATCATTTTGGAGATACTTGTTTTACTTTGGACAGCAACGATATATAATATGTAGCTTCAGCCCACAACAAAAGACTCTCAGAATTCCAGACAACTACCATGTCTTTGTTACATATGGGGTAAAAGGAAATTCATATTTACGGCATTTAGCTGACGCTCTTATCCAGAGCAACTTACAAGGTTAACGACTGTAGGTAGGCCTATGGAGCGTTAGGAGTCTAGCCCAAAGACTCTTATTAGTGTAGCACAGCAAAGTCACCCAGACCGGGATTTGAACCCCAGTCTCCCACATGTAGAGATGGCATTCTGGGCAGTGGTGCTACCCGCTGAGCTACACCAACCACTCATATACTTTTTAAAGAACTTCAAAGGAACACAGTCTGCCTAATTCTAAATAATAAAGTCTAAACAGTTAACTTTTATTTTGTATGTGCAACTAACCTCCATTAGTGTTGTCATAGGGGTAGCTGGCCACTACTGCTCCTCCATGGAGATTAGCGGAGAGGACGAATGTTTCTGTCTTCAGCCAGTTCATCACGGCCACCACCTCTTTCTCTCTGACAATGTTATCACTTGAGAATACGTCTGGAAAATTACGGTTGAGGTCCACACCGTTCTTGTTGAACCTGTGAGGGTAAGACATTTAAGTGATTATTTGGACAAAAGTTAAACTGGCACAATCTTCCTCTTACCTCAGATACAGTGGATTACAGTGGACGTTTGCTGGCAACTAATGGAACCAAACGATACCATTTTGCAAAGTGCATGCCTAAATCATTACACAGTTGCCTGAAACTGCATTATATAATCTCAAGATAGACTTAAGTGTGTAGCTTCTGACACTGTATGAAATAAAGAGTATTTAGTACCATGTTAGGCTGCACCGTTTTATTATGCCTGTTTTTTTAATTTTAGATCAGTTCAGTTCAATAATTTCAAAGTGTGTTCAAAGTGTGCAGTAATAATAAAATGTGCTGGAATTCAGAGACTGTGTGTCATTCTCAGCTCTGAAATATTGAGTCAGGTCAGTTATCCATTTCTATTTCTAGCAAAGAAAATAACATAGATCTTGTTGTAGACCAAAACCTAGGAGCTTTATGCATCATTCCCATTTCTGGAAACACCAACACTTTGGCTCATACAGAGTGGCTGGATACAACACTTCAAACTGCTATAACAGGGTTGTAGCACAGTTTATACACCACCAGCAGGTTATCCATGCATGGACTAAGTCAAAAGATGTTAACTGCTAATTGTCTTTGGACAGTATTCTAGAAATGCTGAAGATATCCATAAACATGATCTAATTATTCATCATAATGCAGTCATATCAGCCGTAAGTCCAACAATGAATGCCTAAAAAATTAACATGCAAGAAAAATGAGACCGAGACGGAACCAGAGTGGATAAAGGAAAGTAAGTAGTTTACATTGTAAATGCCTGTGGTGACTCACTGTAAAAATTCTATTTTAGTTAAGCCTTAGGCCTTATACAGGTCTACCTGGTACCGAACGTTTCCTAGGTATGCCAGCCTTAATATTACGTGTGGCGTAGACATACCTAAGAGGCATGCGGAACATGGATTAACAGGCTCAGGTGTGTTATAACCAGTAACTGAAAGAAATGTGGACAGTCAGGGGTTACTGCGAACTGAACAGTCTCTGTAATAAGCATGACTGGAGCTTTTCCTGCAGAGGTTTGTGTAATGTGCAGGACATGATTCGTCAGCTGGTCAGGGATAAATTATCTGCAGTTCCCAAAGATTTCTTAAACTAAAATTGTATAGTCTGCAAGTTTTCGTCAGCATTACTCCACTGGAAACACTCAATAACAAAACACCACACAGCTGTGTTTATTTATACATTTTTGAGAGGCATTTACATACAAAGCTACTTACTGAAGAAGCTCTGGGTTCAGCCTATGACAAAAGACCATTCACCTCATAACAATTACTGTCAGACTGTAAAAACTACACGCCCTGCAGATTCATACTTTTTTAAATTCACTCAATCATTATTACTGTCAGAATGTACAAACTACACACAATGTAGATTCCCACTGGATTAAAATAGTTCCCCATTTATTGCTCTCAAACTATAAAATCTACACACTGCAGATTCATTAGTATTATCTACTCTAGTCATTGGATTATAGACTGTAAAATCTGCAAATTCATTGGATTATAACTACTTCTACCATTGACTGTAAAATCTACACACACTGCAGATTCATACTGGATTATAACTACTCATTGTTACCATTGTTACACACACTTATAAGACTGTACCAACTTGATCTACACACTGCAGATTCATACTGGATTATAACTACTCTATCATTGTTACTTATAGACTGTAAAATCTACACACTGCAGATTCATACTGGATTATAACTACATTACCATTGTTACTTATAGACTGTAAAATCTACACACAGATTCACTGGATTCTACTCATCATTGGATTAAAATCTACACTACTCTACTGGATTATAACTACTCTACCATTGTTACTTATAGACTGTAAAATATACACACTGCAGATTCATACTGGATTATAACTACTCTACCAGTGTTACTTATAGACTGTAAAATATACACACACTGCAGATTCCCACTGGATTAAAATCACTCAAGCATTAACTGTACTACAAACTAAACCATGTAGATTACCCCACTGGATTAAAATAGTTAGACTGTCAAAATAAAATCTACACACACTGCAGATTCATACTGGATTATAACTACTCTATCATTGTTACTTATAGACTGTAAAATCTACACACACTGCAGATTCATACTGGATTATAACTACTCTATCATTGTTACTTATAGACTGTAAAATCTACACACACTGCAGATTCATACTGGATTATAACTACTCTATCTAGACTGTAAAATCTACACACTATTCATACTACTCTATCATTGTTACTTATAGACTGTAAAATCTACACACTGCAGATTCATACTGGATTATAAGTACTCTACCACTGTTACTTATAGACTGTAAAATCTACACACTGCAGATTCATACTGGATTATAACTATTCTATCATTGTTACTTATAGACTGTAAAATCTACACACACTGCAGATTCATACTGGATTATAACTACTCTATCATTGTTACTTATAGACTGTAAAATCTACACACACTGCAGATTCATACTGGATTATATAAACTCTACCATTGTTTGTTATAGTCTGTAATATATACACACTGCAGAAAATATACCACTACCACTGTTACACTGTAAAATCTACACACACTGCAGATTCATACTGGATTATAACTATTCTATCATTGTTACTTATAGACTGTAAAATCTACACACACTGCAGATTCATACTGGATTAAATTCACTCAATCATTATTACTGTCAGAATGTACAAACTAAACACAATGTAGATTCCCACTGGATTAAAATAGTTCCCCATTTATTGCTGTCAAACTATAAAATCTACACACACTGCAGATTCATACTGTATTATAACTACTCTATCATTGTTACTTATAGACTGTAAAATCTACACACACTGCAGATTCATACTGGATTATAACTACTCTATCATTGTTACTTATAGACTGTAAAATCTACACACACTGCAGATTCATACTGGATTATAACTACTCTATCATTGTTACTTATAGACTGTAAAATCTACACACACTGCAGATTCTGCTGGATATAATCTACTCTATCACTGGGATTATAGAATGTAAAATCTACACACTGCAGATTCATACTGGATTATAACTACTCTATCATTGTTACTTATAGACTGTAAAATCTACACACTGCAGATTCATACTGGATTATAACTACTCTACCATTGTTACTTATAGACTGTAAAATCTACACACACTGCAGATTCATACTGGATTATAACTACTCTACCATTGTTACTTATAGACTGTAATAATGCACACACTGTGGATTACTCTACCATTGTTACTTATAGACTGTAAAATCTACACACACTGCAGATTCATACTGGATTATAACTACTCTATCATTGTTACTTATAGACTGTAAAATCTACACACACTGCAGATTCATACTGGATTATAACTACTCTATCATTGTTACTTATAGACTGTAAAATATACACACTGCAGATTCATACTGGATTATAACTACTCTACCATTGTTACTTATAGACTGTAAAATATACACACACTGCAGATTCATACTGGATTATAACTAAAAATCTACACACACTAGCTTCTTACCATTGTTACTTATAGACTGTAAAATCTACACACACTGCAGATTCATACTGGACTATAACTACTCTATCATTGTTACTTACAGACTGTAAAATCTACACACTGCAGATTTATACTGGATTATAAGTACTCTACCGCTGTTACTTATAGACTGTAAAATCTACACACACTGATTCATACAGATTCATACCTGGATTATAAAACTCTACATACTACCATTGTTACTTACTTACTCTACTGTTACTTATAGACTGTAAAATCTACACACACTGCAGATTCATACTGGATTATAACTACTCTACCATTGTTACTTATAGACTGTAAAATCTACACACACTGCGGATTCATAGCGGATTAAAATCCCTCCAGTATTATTACTGTTGTACAATTATTACTGTCAGATACTACACACTGCAGACAGTTTAACCCCCACTAGACGATAGCCCACATATAACCTTGCTATCAAATCAAGATCAGGTCAACCTCCACATATGCTAGCCTCCTTCAGCTCACAGAAGCTTGGGTTAGTCAGCATGGCACACTGTGATTCATGTGTATTTAATTAGCTGATGTGTTTGCAGTGGGCTTGTGTGGTGATCCTGTTTAATCCCCCACCTAAGGTACTGCAAACCACTCTGCACAGAACTGCTGCTCTCAGGAATTCCTATCTGATACACATCAACAGAACTGTAAAGTGTTATTGCAGAACCGTCACAGTAGCAGGTCCCTGTCAGTACACTTCTTTTCAGCTCAGTTTAGCTGGCCGAAAGAAAGTGTTTGGTGAAAACCAAAGTCGATCAGCCAAGACAGTTTTGCTATGACGTATAGTGAAACAATTAATGGGAGCCAAAGCCAGCTCTGCCTAATAAGTGAATTTCATGCGTGTGCCCAGGAAAGTGTGACAGATATCATAATACCTCTATATATATACACACACATATGCAAAGAGTAAAGCGTTTATAGCCGTAAAAAAAGGCATATCTGCATCTACTACCTACTGCAACAGCAGACCCCTGAACCTCAAACAAGCATCCAATCATAAGCAAAACACAAATTCGCCAGCCAGCTTGAGGTAGACATTGTTATTAGTTGGCATCTAATTTAACAGTACATCACTTAGCAGGATGGACAGGTCCAGAAGTCCTGTATAGAGCTGCCAAAAGAAGAGAGCCAGGAGTGAAGGACATTATAGGACAAAATGCAGGTTTGCAAAAGGAGCGTACCTGTGCAATGTGTCAAGCTTTTGTCTATTTTTATTAATAACAGCATGAAATAAGGTAATATAAGTATGCAAGACTGTGATTAATTCATTCATCTTCTAAGCTACTCATCCTTCAGGGTCACAGAGGTGCCAGAGCCTAACCTAGCACTCACTGTGCAGACACCTTGTACGGTCTGCATGCTTATCATAGGGCAGACACATAGACATACACATTCACACACTCTCACACCTAGGGGGCAATTAAGCATCTCCACTTGTCTGCATGTTTTTGGACTGTGGAAGGAAACCCAGGTAGAGATGGGAATCAGGCATGCCACACACTGCGTCACTGTACCACCAGAGAGAGGTACTTATCTACAATAACTTGATGCTGTTGAAAAGAAGCGTGACAGTTTGCATGACTGTAATTGTTGGGGTTTTGTCATTTACATACTTTTTTTTTGTTAATTATATTTTGCATTTAATACTGAACATACTGAACATGATCAATTACATTTGGGACTTGGAGACCAATACAACACATTAAAATTTGAAACATTCCATTAAATGTATAATATTTACAGTTTTTAGTGGAAAGTAAAGCATAATAGATACTCATCTATTAGAAAGCCTACCTGTCAGAATGCTTTATGAAGGTCTTCTTGGGTGGTCAAGTTTGGAAAAACCAAAGTAAAACTCATAGCAGTAAACAGGAAGCAGGACATGTTTTACTGACTTCTCGTTTTTCCTCTAATGGCAAACAGTTTCTGATTGCACTCACAATACAGCCAAAGCTCAATAGGCCACAAAGGAAAACAACCTCCAAATGTCCAACTGCTCCAACTCTCAAACGCTTCCTTAGATGACGGAGGTAGAAAAATGCACAAGTCTTGTATCCATTAAACTTGCTCTTTGAACGCTGTGTAAACATGATGGGATTCTGCACTAACTGAGATTTCAAAGGTTTAGAAACCCTCAAGGAAGAATTTCCTTGTTTCTTTATTTTCCAACCTTTTGCATACTTCAAGACATGAACTCATGCCATTACCAAAAAGCATATCTCTCTATTTTTCAAAGACTTCAGATGATTTTCTAAAGAAGACAAAGATGTAATATAAATGTATACAAGCTTTCAATCTTGTGTCCTAACTGTTAGCTGGTAGGTACGCACTGGGGTCCCCCAACATATTTTGGCTTATGCTAAATTCTCTTTACAACTTCTACACAGCCTTGCCCCAAATACAAACATAAACCAGCAGCTACTGCTTATTTCACTGAAAGCAGGATGAATGCAATGTTTACAACTAGGTGAGATTAATTGTAATAGACTGAAAGGTAATTGTAACAATTGACAGGAAAGTCTACCAAATACTAAAAAACACAATTGTGATCTTTCCCAACTGTAATACAGTACATGTAAAAATATCTGTACAAAATTATAAGAATTATGTGTCAAACATAGCAACGTTATTTCACACTACAAACTGATCATCAAATATCAACACAACAAAACATAAGTAGATTTTATTTATATGTCTGTGTTAGTACATCTTGGATGTTTTCATTTTAATGGAGGACTTGGAGGACTTCTCTAATTTTTTCCTTAGAGGATCTTTGTTGTAACAGTGTGGTAAACTAACCCCACCATGTGAGGGGCTTTATTTGTGCCTACCTAGCTCTCAAGTATTTGAATCAAAATGGTGCTATATTACAAACAGTAATGATATTAACACTAGGTAACCAGAAAACACTTGCAGATAAAAAGATACAAATCTGTCTTTAGTGGAAACCTAGAAAAATATCCTTCCAGTTTCAGTGCGAATTCACAAATAAGGTTTCCATGCACATATAAGAAAGGGAACATAAGCATGTTTTGCATAAACCTGTTTAACTATACAAAAATCCATGTTATGTTTTACGTCACGCTAGGTTGTGTCCTGCCAAAGCAATCCAAAGCAGAACTAGATCTGGGAAATTAGGCTGTCAATAGAAAGGAATCTTTCATGGTAATAGCTCACAGACAAGCACAGCATGGTCATCTTTTTTTGCATATATATTTACAGAGTCCACTGTGCTATTTTTAGTGCTTAGCAAGTGGTTTGCAGCTAACGCTAAAGCTCTGCAGATTCCATCATTTTATTTTATTAGAATTAGCGTTAATACGTCGGTTATTCATGAAAATAGCAAAAAGTCATTTGGGATATCGAAATACCCACATGCAAGTACTTGTAAACTACTTGTACAGCAGAAATCCTGACTGAAGCTGATGGATGAACCTTTTAAACAAAGCATTGCAGTGTTTATAGCTCATAGAAAAGTGTTTGGATTAGTGGCAGAATAGCGCTGATTTACTTTAGTGTCTCTGGCTGTCCTGTGGACCAGGTACACACACACACACACACACACACACACACACACATACACATAGACAGACTCTCTCATGGGTGTGGATCCCATATCAGCAGAGCCTTCTGATAAACAAAATACTGTGTGAGTGTGCTAACATGTCCCCACCAGGTATTAAAAACACACACTTGTGTCACACTTGTGTTTTTGTTACACTTAAATACTTATTTCTTCCCATACCCTTCAATATCACACACATAGACACAGATATTCCAGATGTCTCTACATACACACCTCAGGTGTGCAAAATAAGTATTGAATGTCTAGTCAAAATGGTCAGGTTATTGTTATACTCATTGCCAAAAGAATATTTGCACACAGAAAGAGGTATCGGATTGCAGATATTCAGAAGTAAGTAAAGGTTACCAGGAACAATAGGTGTAGACTGATATGTTTCTCAGTATGGCATCCTGTGGTAATCCATCCCATGCAGCTTGACTATTCTCATGCTGTTCCTGAAGATTCTGCAGTAGGGGTAGGGGTGTGGGGACACACTTCTGGATGTGTGACACGTGACAGGAAACCGTTTATCTTGACGCTGAACACAGTGGCACACAGGGCATCACTGATCTCTGAATGTCCCCAGTTGTGGCTGTTGGGTCAGTTACACTGATAAGGCCCGTCATTGCTTAGGTCACATGGACAGCCAAGAATATATAATCATTTGCATAGTCCACAGTGTCAAACCTACCCATCAAGTTTCATACCTGTTGGCTGATTCTTTCTGGGTGCAACTACTTGTGGAATGCTTTTTTGACAATGAGTTTATTTCTTAGATATCAATCCACTTCCATGAGGAACAGGAAAATCAAAGGAAAATACATTAAAGAAACTATTTTTTAAAACTGGAATTCAAATGGACAACCATGCAAGACTTGGTAGACTGCTAGATCAGACACAGTTTGTATAGATTCAAATTGTATAGATGCAAATATGAGAAAAATGTTGTGTTCCTAAACTTGTAGTTCTTAAACTCAAATAAACAAAGGATGGAAATTCAAAGAATTGTTCGGTTTTAGTTTCTGTTGCAGTATATTAGACAGCATTCTCCACCACCATCATCAAAATACCAACTGATAATACATCTTTGGGAGCTATGAGGTTCCATTACTTCTGTACTGTTCCAGACACTGTAGAAGCTATGCCAAGGTAGGCGGAGCCTGTTGTGGTAGTTCCTGGAGGACCAGCACCTCACTAAAAGACTTTATTGGCTTTTCCTTTAAATCCTGAGCCTTTCTACCTAATCTCATAATGACAAGTAATACAATGCTATGTGCATGACAATGGTGACAAGAAATGAAAAACTTCCCAATGCAAATTGTGAATGGAATGATAGATGTGTGTAACTATAAAGTGTCTTCTCCACTTCTAGAACCAAAACTATGGCTTTGAGCAGGCTTTTGAGTAGGGCCTTGCAGATGTGCTTTAACTCTGGCTATTTTAAAATTCTGTTTGGTCCAGCTGTCCCTCTATCAAATTATAGTATTTCCATTGGAACATTCAGATGTTTATAGTGAGTCAGAAACTGACCAGTGGTTTGTGTGTGTGTGTGTGTGTGTGTGTGTGTGTGTGTGCATGCTTTCTTCTTTCCAGCACTTTTATGGGACCTTTGATGTTTATTTCAAAGCAGGCCTATATACCTAAAAACCTCAAATGTAGTCTTTTCCTTCACTGCCAGGAGGAATTATTGCTCTATTGCACGTAAATCTGACAGCACATTGGCTTGTCACCAAATATAGACACAGACCTTCGGCCTCTGGAAACTTCAACTGCTACAGTGCCAGTGCTTCTGCATAGAACATCTGTTTCCTGTCAATTAGGGCTTTCAGCGGAGTAATGGCACATTCATCATCAACGAACGCTGATGTACATACATAGTCAAGGGCTTTGAGTTTGAGTTAGCCTGAATGTCAAACATAGTGAACATGAAGAAGACGAAGACGCTCTCTCATCATTACGGCTGCATTACAGAGGTCAATGGATCCCTTCAAAAAGTGCCTGCCAGACCATTAGTTAGTAAATGTAAGGCCATTTTAAAGCTGTTTAAAAAAATGAACTATGTTCTGTCTAAATGTTCTCTCACAATCAGCCATTAACGTAAACTTTATACTGTACATACACTCATCACCAGAAGAACGGTTGCACAAATGGTTGCACGCAGAGGCAATCAACCGAAAGGAATGAGCTTGGTGGGTATGTTTGACATTGTGACACACACGAATTATTCAAGTTTTTCGGCCATGCATGTAACATAGGCAGGGACAGGCCTTATCGCTGTATCTGACTGACCCAACAACCACAATTTCAGACATTCAGTGAGCAGTGATGCCCTCCATGAATCATCCTGTTAGTGCCAGCACCTTTGGCAGAAGGCTGCATGACACAGGACTACACGCACACAGACTGTTATGACAACTGCCCTTGAGACCACATGAACATCGCCAAGGACTGCAATGGTGTCGTGCCAGACTGTCATGAAGTGACTAAGAATGGCAGCAGGTCATCTTCAGTGATGACTCCCGCTTATGTCTTGATGGAGACAACCAACAAACCTGGTAAGCTTTATCTTCCTTCCCAACAGCATTGCAATCTGACACTTCCTTCTGGGTGCAAGTGTTCTTTTGATGACTTCACTGGTCAAGGTTTACTGCATGTCATTTTTCATAACTATAAAAGACATTGTTGCGGATAGAGTTAAACAAATCCATGCAATGACTGTACTGTAGTGAGACGTCAGGAGTCTTCTTTACTAAAGATACAACAGCCCTGTAAGTTTTAACTGTTTATATGACACTTTGTTATTTTTATAATTAATAATAATCTAATAATATCCAAAGCCAATTCCCTATTCCATATTCTATGCCTAAACATTTAGCACAGTACTGCACATTTTAAAAGCCCACAAGAAGTAGTTGTCAGCAGCCACTGCACTGTGATCATATGCGAGTGTGATGGATGAGCGTTCCTCGTGGCTAGTTCGGTTTGTCTTTAGTGTTATATAGAATTTTGTCAGTAAAGATAGAGAACCCCCTACTTAGTACTGACGTGTGAGTATGTGGGTCAGTCAAATGTGGCTGATTCTGAATGTGGCGTTTCGTTCTGCTGTAAATCCAGCCTTTGAGGTAACACACATTTGGAAGGTAATAAGAGAGGGATGTAAAACACCTCTGTATTCCTCTACTAAATCATACTCCAGCATTCTCTCCTGTATAGGTGTAATCTTCACTCCCAGTAACAGGTACTCAAGAAATCACATTACTGATGTGGGATATATAACGTGGAGCTACACCCTTGTGTCGCCATGCCAACCCTGACAGCAGAGCAGAGTGAGAGTGACTGAACCACAGAGAGCAAAAATACCAAAACACCACCAGCTGCTCACTACAACACTCATTACACTCTCTCTTCTTTCTCCCTCTCTCTAATACACATTCTCTCTCTCTATCTTTCCCTTTCTCACTCGTTCTCTCCGTCCCACTTGCTCATGTACATTCTCTGTCTCTCTCCCTCTTTCCATCCCTCTCTCACTTTCTCCCACTCTCTCCATCCATCCCTTTCACTCTCTGTCTCTCTGTCTGTCTTGCTCTTTCTCTCTCTATCCCTCATCCCTCCCTCTCTCTCTCTCTCTCTCTCTCTCTCTCTCAATCCCTCTCTCTTTCCATATCTGTGTCATTAACTATTCAGTAATAAGCACTGTGAATATTGGAAACAGAAAAACGTCTGAACAGCCGGTGTACCAATGTGCTCTGCTCACAGATCCAGTTCAGAGCTTGAACTCTGAGCATTTTGTCTATTTCAGGCTGTGCAGATGTGCTTTATAGAGAGGACAGTGGTCAGACTGGACTGGCCTGGGAAATGCCAAGACTGTGGATTGACCTTCATGGAGGACAGAACACTTTGGCACTTTTCTGAGGACGAGAAACTGAAGCGGATGATACAAAGTAAATCAGGCAGTTAGCGTAAAAACATGTACATCTATATTAAGTTATATATTTAGATTTCACATGCATGTGAAAGATCATAATGTCAGAATGTGTTGTTTGCAGTTTTGTTGTCAAGTAATTAAACTAATGTTGACCTGGTACAATACTGCCATTTCCAATATGCCTGGTTTTAATTATCAGCTACAACAGCAGTGCCCAGCTCAGAGGTGTAGCATTTAAACTGGAAACTAGGAATAAACAAACACCGTGGAAGTATGAAGCAATTTACATTTCTCAAGTAATTTTACATCATTCAAGTCATTTTAGAGTAATTTACATTTTTTATTAAAGTTCTTTAGTCTCTTAAAAGACAGAGTGAGGTTTTTCTTTTTTTGCCAGCACTTAAGTTTATACTACTTAGCAGTGGTAGTTGAAAAAACACATTTGCAGGCAGGTTTTTTTCCTATTGTATATTTCCAGTTGCTCATAATGTTCACATTTCCCTCCCTGACAACATCAAATCTTCTGCTTCTTTGGTTCCTGATCTAGAACAAAATCATTAGCTGTGTCCCCAGTTACTAATAATGTACTATGGAGAAAGCTACGCACTTCCTGTCTGTCTCTTATCTTGTGAAACAGAAGATGTCAAATGTTTTCTGTATGTAATGCCTTCATATAGAAACAGAAAATTCCTAAGGACAATACTTTTTATACAATTAGGCTGTGTTTCCCTTAGGTTGTTTCTTGTGTAAATAAAACTCTATTTTTTGTTTTTTGCCAAGAACATTTTGTTTTGACTGTCCCAGAGGCGTGGAACAAGCACTTTAATGATCCGTCAACTTATAATCAGGCTGCCTTCAATGTTTGTGAGTTTCTGCCAATGAGACAGTCTTTCCTTCTGGGCATGAGCGTGTGTCAGAGTGGTGTCACTTTGTTTCTGTTGTAAACTCATCATGAAAGGCACGCGACTGTAAAGGATACATAAGGTTTTGGAGAAACATTAAGCTAAAGGAGGTGGGGGGAGTATTTCAGAGCTCATTGACTTCTCAAGTATCACCTCTTACATGTAGCCTACATAAGTAAAATAAACTGAAACTTATTTAGACAAATTCTACAGCATGAAAAACTCATAGGCAAAACCATAACGCTTGGAACAGTTGAAGCTAATAGAGCTAGCCTTGTAGGAAACCCCATCTATATGGACACCAGGAGTCACAAAATTTGCATTTGAATGGCACTTTAAGCTAATCTGACTGCACAGATTCAGCATTTCTATATATTTGCTGATCAAAACCTTAAAGTTGTAGAATGCAATAACTTTTGCACAGGCTACATATTGCGCATCTTCAGTATGCATGTAAAAATGGCCCATATCTGAACTTGTTCTTCTGTAACACGTCTGTGTTGGTTTTGTGTCAAAGTAAACAGCAAAATATACTAGGAATCTCACATTTTCAGTTCCAGTCTGAAACATGTCCGATTGTGTCATAAAATCCCATATGTATCTAATAAGGAGTAATGTGAGCCAGATCAGAATTAATGGGAACGAACTTGACATTTGTCATTGTTTCATGCAGTTAACAAAAAAAAAAAGAAGCAAAACTCTGATAGCAAAGTTCACAGAAACCAGAGATGCAAAAAGTAGCTGTGGCTAAATGACATGCCTTTTTCACACTGAGCTCAAACACAGTCTAAATGATAAGCCCAACTGTCAGTCACTGAAACCTGATGATTGCTCCTTTGATGCTGGCGGAGATGAAACTTAAGCCTTAGGTAGTGGATGCATGCAGGTCAGTGTGGAATGTGGTCTGTTCAGATTAATGTCACATAGAAGTCACCTTTAACAGATATAGTGAACAGCCTAACAAGGAAATAGCATTTAGTAAAACTAAGGGTTTTTTGTCAAACCACAAGTGGTGTGAACGTAGCCTAGTGTGCAGAAGTGTACTCGCTGTACGCTGTACTGTTTCACTTAGAAAAATGTTATGTAATGTCTGTATCAGTCTCCAATACATACATTAAGCAATGCATATATCAGCTATAGTACCTCATAGCTTATTAATGGTCACAGTCTCGAATAGTCATTTTTTAATACTTGCCATGTGACACAAAAAAAAAATTAAACCCAAGAAATTGCAAAATTGTGTTAGCATTTCAGAAACAAATCATGGGTGTGTCTATAGCATACTCTAGGTGTGTCTGAAGCATAAGTCCCATCCCTCCCCATCCTCTTTATTCTTATAGAATGCCCCACCTGACAGATCTCTGACAGTGGTTTTCACCTTCAGAGGAGAGCAAGTCAGTCATTCTGTTCATGTCCCTATTAATCAATAAATCAATCCAAATCAGTCAATCCAAATCAACCAATCAGTCAAGCAAGCAAGCAAGAAAGCAGTCTCTCATTCTTTCTATTTATCTATCCATCTTTCTCTGTGAGTCTCTCTCTCTCACCTGCCCTGTGAGTACAGGCAGTCTCGTCCAGCTGATTCAAAGCCATCTGGGTTCATTGAGGGCAGGATGTGGATGCGTGTGCTGTTGAGCAGTTTGGTTACTAATGGGTCACTCAGGTAGCCTTTGGTCAGGTAATCGATCAGCTGGAGCAGCAAGACACGTCCCAGCACCTACATACAAACATACAGAGAGAGGAAGTGTGTGTGGTCAGAAAGTTTTTGAATGTGTTTTGAATGACTGGTATCAAGTTTCAACCTCCTGCATTAATACAAAAGAAAAACATACATACTTATGATTAAAAAAAAAATTAAAGGTAAAGAAAAAAGTGTTTTTTACAAAACCTGGTAAAAAAAAAAAAAAAACAGTAAGCCTTATTTACTTGTTCTTTAGGTACCAGTCTAAACGATTTCCATATTGCTAAATTTGCTTGTTCCACTAAGAAACTGCCAAAATACATTTGGAGTGCCAAGCCTGTGTGTACTTACAACCCCAAAATAAACAGAATGCTGGTAAACAAAACAGTCCAGGAGTTCAAAGAGGGGAACCAGCTATATACAGTCAGAAAAAACACTGAATCAAGGTAATGAAAAAATAGTAACATGATGAAACAGAGTTAATTGTTGGCATTAGTGAGCATTGCACAGTGTAGGACCCTCTTTTGGAGGCACACTTGGGCCTATGCAAATCTGTTAACCCTCAATAATGGGAGGTTGCCTCTCAGCATTTCTGTACTCAAGAACACTAGAAGTAATGGACAGCTCTGGAAATGACACACAAGTCAGTTTACCAGATTACAGATTACAGGGAAGACAGGGAAAAGGAGGCTTTCAGAGCTCCGTCTAAGTTACATGTCACACTCTCAGACCAGTTAGATCCTTCACCACTATCATACCTGACATGTTAAACGTAGCCACAGAAAGAGATAGAGAGAAAGAATGACATGACGTGAGAGAACGAAAAAAGAGATGAAAAGAGAGAGAAGACAAAGGAATAAGGAACAAAAGAGATAATGAGACATGAACAGTAGAAAGAAAGAGAGCCCGGCTCTGTTGGCTGAACATGACGGCTATAAGCTTAAAAAAATATCACTTAATCTTTTATGGACACATTGTAACGCTGCGCATGCTGGCCATATGGCTGCCCACCTGCTGCTGAAACTAAACACATGGAAAGAAGAGGAATGGAAAGGAAAGAGTGATAATGCAGTCTAAATGTCCAGTTAATGCAGGAGAATTCCAGGCTGTACTGGAATTACATCTGTCTCTAATCTATCTTGCTATTGTATGTGGAAAATCCTACTTTTAACCTACACAGATGGTCAGCAAGAACTCTTTCATCTATAGGAAATGTACAGCCTTCCACAAACATAGCTGATCAGCCAAGGCATGTTTGGTTGCTCATAACCTGTAATAGTAATTACTGAATTATGAGTTACCTCTTTCAATCTGTAATGGGGTTACTTTACTCATTACTTTACCTTACTGGGACTCAAAACCCCATTCACTGTACCAGCTAACTGTACTAGTTGGAAAATACAGGAGAGAACCCAACAGTTCTTTTAGTGACTCATTTAGAAAGAAACAGCCAATAAGAAACATTACTTAAAACGCCTATCACTATATCTTCCCCTAAAGAATTTCCATCTAACATTTTACATAACACCCTAAACTAAAATATGGGAGACTACTACTACTGTAACTACTATGAACTGCTACTCCATTCACTGTACCAGCTAACTGTACTAGTTGGAAAATACAGGAGAGAACCCAACAGTTCTTTTAGTGACTCATTTAGAAAGAAACAGCCAATAAGAAACATTACTTAAAACGCCTATCACTATATCTTCCCCTAAAGAATTTCCATCTAACATTTTACATAACACCCTAAACTAAAATATGGGAGACTACTACTACTGTAACTACTATGAACTGCTACTATTACTACCACAACTACAATTACTACTACCACCTACTACTGCTACAGCTACTACTACTAACACTATTCATTACTAATGCTACTACTACTAGTACTACAACTACTATTATTATTACTACTACTAACTATTACTACTATTATTATTACTGCTTCAGCTACTGCTAGCCAACGTTATTGGCAATATAACAATTACTATTACTATTACCACTACCACCACTGCTTACACTATAACTACTACTACTGCTATTGCTACACCTACTGCTACTAGTACTACTATTACTATTACGGCTACTAGATACTAAATACTAAGTATTATTAATAGTGTCAGCAAAAAATACATTGTTTAAGAAATGTTTAAGCACTCAGTCTTACCACTTATGTTTGGGGTGGGCAGGCGAGGGGCTGTGCTGGAGCATATATACTGTGTTTTAGCACAGTACAGATTTAACAGTAGTTAAATCTGGGTCTTCAGTGGGTTTGAACAGCCAGGGCACTTACGATAATGTGTGAAGCAGAATAAGAATGCAATGTTTGTGCACACTAGCGTGTGGTATGGAGCTTGTATAGTCTGTGTGCACATGTGTCTGTGTTTCAGGTGCTGGAACTGGCAGCCTGAAGTCTTATCAGAGTGGAAATTCAGACGTTTAGATTTATCAGATTCTCTTATCACGTTGTTCCCACTACTATAAGCTTTGAGGTTTTTCAAACCTGCCTTGAAATGTCTGTTTCTGTTGTGGCTTTGTAACTCTTAATCTGATAACCAAATTAAACCAGACTGAGAAAATATCTAGTGTTAAACTGCAAAAACAGCTATGACTTTATGCTGACACTGTGGGATAACTTTATCAGTTATTGAGAAGTTTTTATTTACTTGAAAATAATATCTTTCATATTTACGACTACATTAATAATGTATGTGGAGATTAAGGAAGCACTTTGGCTTGTAGTCCACAGCCATTAAATAGATCCTCCAGCAGCTTTAATACATAAGCTCACTCCACAAGCATTTCCACTATGGCTCTAAAATTGGCTCTGAATACATTTCTTGTCAGGATAAGCACTCTAAGATGAAAAGTGCTGAGGAATTGTAAAAAAGGTTTATGAATCATTAAAAATGGCTTATGAATTGCTGCTGACTTGCAATGAGTAAAGCTTAGAGAAGAAAGTCCTGCGTCTCCATCTCAGATATCAGTATTATAAACAATATTTGCTCCTACATTAAGGTTTGAAGACATTTATTTTAATTTTATTTCCTTATTGTCTTGGGATACAACATTATTATTTGTGCAATAATGACTCCTAAACTCATAAACTATAGGCCCAACATTTGGGTATGCAGTGAAAGCGTTGAGAGCAGATGATCAAACATGTTGATGAATTTTAAACAAAATCTTTTGAAAATATTCTATTGTCAGTAGCTCAGATGATGTGGGTTATCTGAGTCTGCCTCATCACATCTTCTCCTACAATGCTACATTAGTAGAGTAGTACACAAAACTATAGTGCCTGATCCTATGGTACTACAGCACTGTACATCTCTTTTCACAGCTTTACAGTACCTTTCATCTGCTCACATGGTACTACAATATTCTACACCTGCTTCTACAGTACTATAGCTACTAGTACCACAGGGCTATACACCTGGCCCTACAGTTTAACAGAATTATTCTCGTGGTCTTACAGCAGTGTTTCTCAAACCTGGTCCTGGAGGCCCACTGTCATGCATGTTTAATGTTTTCCTTGCTTCCAGCACACCTACTATCCAACTAAAAACCCAACTAATCAGCTCATTAAAAGCCCATATTGAGTTAAAGTAGATGCATTAAAGCAGGAAAACTATAATGCCTGCTCCTATTGTACTACAGTACTATATACCTCAGTACTTCTCATCTGCTCACATGGTACTACAGTATTCTACACCTGCTTCTACAGTACTATATATACTAATATAGTAGAACTACACCCCTGTGCCCACTGTACTACAAAACATTTGGTCCTAGAGTACAACCGTACTTCACACATCTGGCTGCAGTTCACAGTACTATGATACACCACTCAAATACTAATATAATAGTATAGACTTGCTCTTAAAGTGCTACAGTGGATGGCAGCATTGCTACAATACTTTACATCTCTACAGTAATACAGTGTTCCTCACTTGCCTACTGCGATCCTGCCCTAAGTTGATGAGTCTGTTATATGTTTGCACAGAACAAAGTACACACCTTCCAACTAGGTTTCTTCTTGTTCTGACACTATTATTGCTCATGACTCATAAGCTTTTTATTATAGGGTCGTGTTATTTTAATCTTGTATCTTATTTAGATCTAGAGCTCTAACAAGCCTTAAATATACAGAACTTCCTTGACATTTTTAACAGGTTTGATCATGTTCTGGTACCATTTCTACTCATGACTAAAAAGCTTGTGTTAATTTGACCTTATATTTTAACATTGTGTTTCATATATGCATCCAATGCTCTAACAAGTTCCAAATATGCAAAGACCTTTCCTATAGTTAATAGTAATGATTCCTCCAAGCAAGTAATTTTTTGTGTTAAATAAAACTATTTTAATTGTTTGTTACAACATGAAGGTAATGTTTTTGCGCTGAACCAACAAATGCCTTTTTGTAGTGCGGATATTGAAAAGTATTCCACTTGATATGCTATTAATGAGGCATAATTATGTGTAACTGTAGTTAACCTTTGGAAAAGCTTTGGAAAAATACAAAGTGTCTTTTGTTCTGCAAAATAAGGCACGCAACAATACATGTCTTATTTAAGTCATGACAACCTATTACTTAATTATGTTTATGTTATTAAAACAAATAATGTAACATTTCACAGATGATTCAGTGACTGTTGGAGTGGTGACAGTTTGAACTAATATTGGATATAACAACTGTCAGTACAAGACTAGGAAACATTTTTTGTACACACATGAAGTCATAATGTAGCTAAAAAGGCTCTGTCTAAGGACTATATAATATTTGTGTTTCAGTAGTGACATGAAAAGATGGGACAGGAACTTTAGGTAAAATGAAACAAACTTCACAAAAAATGTATATAATATGATTATAAAAAAGAATTCTACGCCAATATCAGCAGTATTAGCTTGTGTAGAAAACGGGATGTTTGTACAGAAACTCTGAGATGTGGGGTACGCTTCTTCAGACTGATTAGTCTAAATTTGTAGTAGGATTACTGGGATACAGAAAATGCAAACGGTACAACTTGTAAATTGTAGATTCCTTTGGAATCTATCAAAAAGTCTCGTACAAATAGAAAAAACTTTTATTTTAACTTTTTATTTAGTTGTTAAAGCTTCCATGTAATTTTCTGTTAGATGTGTGATCTACTTTATTGTGATACAGAAAAATGGAGAAGTAACTAATGGCTGTTTTGGACTGAAAGTGAAATAAATACATGTGTTTCCCTTGTTTCCTTTTTACAGAGCCATTCATGCTTCATTGACATTTCTGTGTGGCTATTCAACACTGAAGAGGTAAAACGGTTATTTCTGTTTACCACACCCTGTTTCATTACGCCACTCTTGACGTGTGAGCTGTAAATGCCGTTTGTTTGTGTATATATGATATCAATGGTAAACAAAACTCGGTTGACATGCACATTTGAACTAATGAACTAATCCTAACTCTCCTAATTAACTGAAGTCCAATGTTTTTCTGAGACCATGTACATGCCGTTCCACAGTGTTGGTAATGCCAGAATAGCACATAATTAAAATGTTTATGCAACAGCATTGTGAGGCAAATAAATAGCTGTCCAAAGTGGATTAAGTGGACTATTACTCCTAAAAAGGCCTGAAGCACCTGATGATGAGCTGAACTGGACATGGTTAGAGCTAACACAACAATATTTAGTTTGAAAAACTCTAGATTAATGATAAAACCACCAACACACACACCCACATTGTCTTTAGAGCTCACAATATTTTTTTTCTGATACCAATACAGATACTTAAATCTTGGGTAATTCTTAAATTAAAATGTACTATTCTTTAAATTAAACTACTTTTCATTGAATAATTAAACTCTGGTGCAAGTCCTCTGCTAGTGTTTTTCTGACATGTCAATGTGTGTATCTTTGTAAAAAAAAAAAAAATTAAGAATGAGGAAACATTTATTACTCAGTAATTCAACATGAACCTGAATGGAAAATTATAATATGGTGAACACAGTGTTCATAGTTCCATAGCCATAAGCACTGTTTAGTGTGGTCTGCTGAAGCTGTCCTCCATCACTAATGATATTTGTGTTACTGATATTCTGGCATCAGCTATGAGCAGGCCTATAAATGGTGGTAAATTCACAACACTGCAGTACCTGGACATAATGTCCAGGGAAGAAAATGCATTTTTTATCATATTAATGCATATGAATGAGTTATTACACACCAAGGCTTATTATTCAACTAGTCTTAGGTTCTAGAAGTATGCTGTCAAACCCTACCTGTGGCTTCTGGCCATTTAAGTGCTTAATGGGCGTTTAGTGTGGAAATAAAAATGAAGGCTTTGAATTCATTTCAAAGCCTAAACTCAGCCCTGTTCTTGGGTTTTACTGCTCAGGACACTTTTGTACTGAGACTCTACAAAACAAGTAACCGCAAACACACACACACACACATAAACACACAAACACACAAACATGTGTCTGTATTCATTACTCCTGGAAACCATTGTGGTCAGTTCAGCTCTATAGAGTGAGATGAGCAAATAGGCTGCTTTTCAAAGCTTCAGACAACAGAAAGGGAAAAAAACAGATTTGAAAAAAGTGCCTTCATTACAAAGTCAGTGGAGTGTTGCGTGTGAGGCTAAATTTGGACTGGGCGGGGGTTTGTGCTCTGGCATTAAAGGATACAAGTGCATGTGTGTGTGAGTGTGTGTGTGTGTGTGTGTGTGTGTGAGTGTGTGTGTGAGTGTGTGTGTGTGTGTGTGTGTGTGTGTGTGTGTGTGAGTGTTTCTCTGTGTTTGTTTGAGGTGTGTTTTAGTCCTGTAGTTCAGAGAGGAGCACTGAAGCATGACTATTAACAGTGAATGAGGGGTGTGTCTGTGCGTGTGTGTGTGCGTGCGTGAGTGTGCGTGTGTGATTGTGCGTGCGTGCGTGCGTGTGTTCGAGTGTGCGTGTGTTTGTGTGTGTGTGTGTGTGTGTGTGTGTGTGTGTGTGTGTGTGTGTGTGTGAGTGTGAGTGTGAGTGTGTGTGTGTGTGTGTGTGTGCGTGTGTGTGTGTGTTGTGTGCGTGTGTGAGTGTGTGTGTGTGTGTGTGTGTGTGTGTGTGTGTGTGTAAAACTGCTTGTATGGTTGTATAGGATAAAAGTGTTGGAGTGACAGTAAAGGTTATGATGGCATATCAGTATTAATAGATGGCATAATCGAAATGAATGGACATCTTAATTGGGGTAAAGAGAAGCATAAAACAACTACTTAGATATCAGAAAGAACCATGTGAATCCAAAGCAGGATATTATTACTGTAAAAATGTATTATTATTATATCATTACAGTTTAGCTCTAGTCCACGTAGCACTCACAGCAAAAATGTAAGAAGCTACATGGACCAAAAACTGCTCATCAGACAAATATTATGACGCTCAATTGGGACAGCAACTGGCATAATATTCACCAAACTCTCTGAATCCTGCTGTATTCCAACATAAATGAGCTTATGGGTGCCAACTATAGTAAAATCATTTAGAAGACCTGGTGCATTAATGTATGCAAGTGTTAATACATCTCGACGAAGCAAATCATCCCAGAGCATCTTGGAGTTCAAGGTTTCCGAAATGATATGTCGGTAATGTAATTCAACAGGTCCTGACAAAGCATAAAAACATGTATATGTGTATGTGTGTGACTCACCTCGTTGCCATGCATGTTGCCAACGTATTTGAATTCTGGAATGCCGGTGCGGTGCTGTCTAGGATTCTGACCCAGAATTAACACCCACAGCTCCCTGCCTGAAAAACAAACACAAACACTCAGCCTTTAGCGGCCAAATGCCCACAGCTCTGCCCACTGAATCCAACATCAGTGGGCTTTTGTGCTGAGCACATGATTACTGTCTCATTGTTGTCAATCTATTCAATCAGACGAGTAAATAATGTTTCAGCGCAATGTGGACAGCACCTGGCAACCCAGGCCCAGACTTCTCCGCTGCCTCTCATTTATTCTTTCCTTTATTCATTTCTTTGTTTCTGACAGATGCTGATGACCTATCTAGGGCTAGGGTAAGGAGAATAAATTTAAATCCAGATTCACAGATCACCTTTCTCCGTTATGGCATGTATATTTTATATTTAGGATTTTCCTGTTTGTGTGCATATGGGCAGAAAACACACACATGAGCACAAGCTATTGCATCTTCATAATGTATTGTCCCTCTTGTACACAAACCTCCTGTCTCTTTTAATTTGTGGTATGATTTCAAAAGTTAAGTTACTCTTTACTTCAAGTTTTAATTTCAGAAATTATGTATGAAGATTTTCCTTCTCCAAAAAAGTTACTATTTTAGGGATACATAGTTTTATTCTAACACCATATGTAAGCTCATCAGACAAACAAAATTTTCACCTTGTGTTTAAGGTGGTAGTAACATTAGGCTCTTGCAGGCGGTGTTGCATGAGCCTGACCAGGCTATAAATACATGTGGGCTGTGTGACAGGATTTATGGATTGATGGAGGTGGTACAGTATGTGGAAAATGGGTTTAAAGCAGATGTTAATGATTGGCAAAAAGCAGTGACTTCATTTGGGCATGCCAAAGACCATAGTTTAAAGGAAGCAGCTGAATCTGCAGGTGTATGGAATCGTAGGGTCATACGGGTCTACCAGCAGTGGTTAAAATCCCAGTCTACAGGAAACTCTCCTCAGAATTGTGCATACATTGAGGTGATACATTGTTCAAAACAGCACTGACTGCTCCATGGTTTAAATATATAGATACAGAAATTTAGATCAGTTAGAAATTATATTGGACATGCTCTATATAATGCTGGCAAAGCCTTGCTTTTCCAAACGAGCCATTGAAGAACACAACTCATAAATACTGCTTCTGAAGAATTTTTGATATTTTTTAATGATGATCTGATGTAGAGTTTGTGGTGT
Source organism: Prochilodus magdalenae (assembly GCA_024036415.1). Classification (NCBI taxonomy): domain Eukaryota; kingdom Metazoa; phylum Chordata; class Actinopteri; order Characiformes; family Prochilodontidae; genus Prochilodus; species Prochilodus magdalenae. Next base: position 623,480 of record JAMWET010004337.1, read on the forward strand.
GTTCAAGCTCAAGGTGGCAATTTTGTTGACATTTCCAACCTGCTAACCCTTCAGTTAGCACACTCCAGCTCAGTACTGTAGTTCCAAACCAATAGAGTAGTTGTAGTGCGAACACAGCAATATAACTCAGCAGTGAATTATTTCTTTTTGCATGATAATGTTAGTTAATATTACAAATCAACCAGAAGATGTTTTAGGGATGCTGAAATGGTCATTACATTATATTTTAGGCTTTCCTTTCCTTCTGAATAATCTATCAATTACAAACAGATACATAATTGTATGTTGTCATTTTATATAATATACAGCCAAGTGTGGGATATTGTGTAAATATATACTAAAACAGTGTCTTCCATTCAGTGATTAATTCATTCATTGTCTTTCCCTCTTTCTTCCTCCTATATCTCATTCACTGTGCTTGAGAGGGCCCTCACACACACATTCACACACTCATACCTCACTCACCCTGCGAGTCAGAGCATGTTTGTGTTAACAGTGTGTCAGCAGGTAGAAATCTGCAGGACAGATCTGGACAAATGTTTTTTTTCAGACTGCAGAGTGCAAGCTTATCACTGTGGACTAAACTGATCTGTGTACATGCAGGGCTGAGAATGAATGTGTAAAAGACTATAAGACTATTGTTTGTGGGTTTCTATAGCCAAGCAGGAAAATGATTCACTTAAAGAGACAGTCAAAGGAAAATATGAGTGCAAAAAAAAATAGTTCAATAATAATAATAATAATAATAACAATAAAAATAATAATAATATAAAAGACATATAAAAAATGACTTTTGTCAGGCAATAATATCAATTCTCATATGCCTATATGTGTAAAAAAAAGGAGGTCTATCTCTCTCTCTCTCTTAGACACACATGCGTGAGCACACACCCACACATACAGTAACTTCAGTAAGTCTCGCAGTGACAGCAGTTTTTTTAGCAGTGTCTAAGCACAGCTTTAAAACACTGTCTGGTCACTGAAAGAAGCTGAATCTTGCAGGTCAGGCAGGTGGCTTTTGGATTAAGCTCCAGTGTCATCCTGGGTCTCCAGTCAATTTACCCCAGCTGGCCCGACACAGTGGGATTAGACTGAGGTCAGCCCAGAGACCTTGGTGGCTGGACAATCTGCTCAAGCCTTGCAGGAAAACAGGGCCTAGGGTCAAGGCAAACTTATCCCAGAAGACCGAATGTAAATCATACATTTCCTGTGAGTCCCCCTCGAGACTTTGATGCTTTCTGTAACCACATTTTTTAATCGAATGGGTCCAAAATGATTAGAAATGTCTTTGTTTTGTCTACAGGGTGTTATTCTGCCTTTTATTTTAGTCTTCCAAATGCCATCATACCAACAATTTAGTTAAACACTTTAACCGGGCAGTGAAGTCAGCTCGTATTTACAATTCAGTAAATATATTCTACTGTGCTACTTTAAAGGATGAGTGCCTTAACTTAAGGACATTGCCAATAATTTGATTGAGTGCGGCTGCAACCCAGGATGGACTGGCCATCAGGAGTACTCGGACAATTCTTGGTGGGCCACTTTGTGTGTGAGCTGCTAAAAGGACAGGAAAGGGCAACTGTAAGTATTCGCCCTTCACATACTGCATTTCAGTTTCTAACGTAATCGCTCATAAAATGATTGGAGATAAAGGGCATATGCTGGAGTGTACATACCTAGAAACATTAGTGCCCCACTGTGTACTTGGTGCATGGCTGTCGGCCAGTCACGTAAATGCCATCACCCCCAGGGCAAAGCATAATGACAACAACAGGGAAAGGTAAACCATAAAAGCTAGCTAATGACAGGGATGGAGAAAACCGCAATCCAAGCAGAATGTTGAAACTTGGCAACTCAAACCTTCTGAGCCCCTTGTTTAGCTAGCTGGCTAAGTAAGCCAGCTTTTCTGGTCTACTTGTATACTAAGGCTAAAAATGGCTAGTTTGATGTTAATGTACTGTCACACGCAAATGCTTCTTTTACAATTTAGAGTTGAAAGAAACAGTGCTACGCACCTCATAGCAGTATGTGACACAACGGCACCAGGCAAACATTGGCATGGATGTAACATTATTGGTGAAAATGCATTATAATTAGAGAAAAGCTTTAGCAGTTTCAGTTTTTGATTTAAGATAATAGACAGGAGAATGCTCTGTGCTCTTTAATTATTGTGGTAGGATATTGGGTTAGTGTGGAATTCAACAATGAGATGTTTGGCATCTATGACTCCCAGAAAGACTCCTGCTTGAACGTTCCACTCAGTGCTGTGGTCTGTGGAATGTTGGAAATTTCTGTGGCAGCTACACTAAAATAACAGAATACTGAATTTGTCATTGTCCATGCATAAGTCTATCTAAATATCAACCTGGCTAATTAGCAGTCCTTGCTGTTCCTAACCCAGCTACAGCATCTTTGATATATTCACCCACATGTATTTACTGCTTAACACAGGGCTTCATTTCCCTTACATATAGGCATCCGTTTAGTGAAACTATGAATATGGGCTATGTGAAAGCTTTTTTAGTCGTTTGTGAGATGCATTACATACAAACTACATATTTTTCAGGCTAAATCATGTTTGCACATATGTATTTTACAATAAACGGTGCTTATTCATTTTCAGAAACTCTGTTTTTACTTTCATTACTATGACAGAGGGCTTATTTGTTTGCATTTACCTATGCAAATGTGAAAACTAATGTTTTACTTTTCACTCTTTCATTCTTTAAGTAATAGGACTTTAGCTGCTTAAAGAAGGGCTGGGGCCAGAAACGCTGTGACTGGTCTGGTCTAGATAAAACCCAGGGCTAAATTTAGTTTCCAGTCCAACCCAACCCTGGGAGTTACCAGGCAACTGGATCTAGATAGCATTAGCTAGAACTACAAACACAAAAAACATATTTTTCTGCTCTCGACAGTGTTACATCGACAAACTAACTTATGGGCACTGAACACAACCTATTCTGTACACTCGACTATCAAAGTTAGAATGCACATCCTTAATTACCACATGACATGTTCTTCTTTTAACGTCCTTTCAAGTCATTTGAATCAACTGACAGAGCAGATACAGTGAATGCATGACAATGTGGCAATACATACTTTAGATGTCCAGTTCCTACCACCATGTGTCTTTCAAAGGGGCCATGTCAAATCAGAATACTCTAAATAACTGCTTACCAGACTTGCTTTCATTTTAACTGAATGTAAATTCATGATTTTAAAGAATCCCTAAAACACCAATACAGTAAACCATATAAATACAGTTTTACTACTGAGTGAAATGACGGCAGTGGGCCTGAGATAAATCTGCACCATATTCTGCCTCAGAGCAGCAGCTGAGTGTCTGGAAGCAGAAGGTCACCCAAGGTTTTAATTAAGTAAAGTGCAGGCAGACGCCAATCACGAGACAGACATTTTCCTGTTTTTATTTCAAGTAGTCTTTAGTCTTTTAGTCTAGTGCACGGAGGACCACCCAGAGGCTAAGAGATTGAGCACAATGGTGTATTAGCATGTGCAGCCGACAAGAGAGAGGGAAAGAGAGAGAGAGCAAGAGAGAGAGAAGGAGTGAGAGAGAAGTAGTGGGGTACAAAGACAGCAAGAAAAACAAGGGGTTGCCTGGCAGACTACGTGGTCCCTCAGTACTGGTTTTGTGTTAAGCCTAGGAAAGCAACCTGATCCAGTGGGTTTCAAAATGCCACGGACTGGTAGAAGCTGGACCTGAGACACACCAAAGACTTTATCACCTAGTAATCTGAAACACCAATGAATACAATGCCTGCAATAATTTAAATAAGCTGGCAGCATTGTGTAATATTCCTGGAACTATGCACCTTGAAAGTCATTTAGAAGTGCATGGAAATATCCACCTGAAACAATAAGCCTTTAAACAGGCTGTAGGCATTAACATAGCACTGGTGTATCAAGACCTTGTACATTTTTTCATTTTTTCATTTATCTTTTTGCATCATATGAAAACAACAGGCACCCTTACCATGATGTGAATATTTAATAATGAATGGGTTATAGCAGAAATAGTACTTTATATACAATTCCATCCACTAGCTAGGTCCCCAATCATATAGTGCCATCAAGCTGGGAGGGTGAATACTGGCATATTCTCTGCCCAAGACACACTGAAATTAACCGGGCCAATGCTTATACCAAAGGTCTTTTTTCTACGGTTATACAAAATCAAATCACATTATTATGACTGCTAATATCCAGAGTATCCATCATGCACAGTACAGACAGCAGTTAGATGGACTGGAGGTGACTAAGTAAGGACATTAGGTTGTCAGTGGTTGGTGTAGCTCAGTGGGTAACACCACTACTCAGGGTGCAGCCTCTACATGTGGGAGACTGGGGTTTGAATCCCAGGCTGGGTGACTATGCTGAGCTACACCAATAAGAGTCCTTGGGCAAGACCCCTAACACCACGTTGGCCTACCTGTAATCATGAACCTTGTAAGTCGCTCTGGATAAGAGCATCAGCTAAATAAAATGTAAATGTTGTCACAGGTATCTGGACCCATGCTTATTGCAGCGCATCAGACACCAGGGTAGTACTTTGGTGTCTTGGTCATGCTCTTCCAACTAATGTCATTTCTAGCTGTGTTATATGTTGCGTTGTCTTGCTGGAAGATCCCATCCACTCCACTGAAGACAATTAACATATATGGGTGCACGTACGTATGTATGGGTGACCTGCAAGGATGGATTCATACCTAAAACAACCAATACCCACCAAGTCGTCTAACGACACCAGACTTCCTTTATTAGCTCTGTCTGCAGGAGGAACTATCCAAACGCTGCATGTTGAGCAGACTCATGGCTGTAACTTAAGATAATTAAAAAGCTAATATTCTAGACCTGTAGTTAATTGACTCTGCCTTTATATATTTACGCATGACAGAACAGTAGATGCAGCACATTAGAATTATTAAGTAAGTGAATGTGAAAACTGACTTTCCGACTGAATGCACCCTCAAATTCAAATTCATGCAAATCAGGAGTACGTTTCCCGAAACATTGTTCAACAACCACTATATTATAATAACTGGCACACACACACATATAACAGCACATACATGAATAATATGCAGTATGATACAGATTTTTAGATTTTTACAGATTATAGATTATTGTTTTATATTATTACTACATACATATATATTTTTACATTTGAAAATGAGTATTTTTCACTTTAATTTGAGATACTGGCTGATACACATGCCAATATGTAAAAAGGGGTTATCTGCAAAACAACATAAACAATAAACATTTTATATGGGCAAATTTCATACTTGATCACAAAGGCCCTATTTGGGAGAAGTCCATATTGCTGGTGTTCCCCAGGTAATTTCAGTTTTAGACCTCTGACTTAGACCTTACTCACCCAAGGTTTGGTCAAGTTAATGAACATTAATACTTATTTTTCCTTTTCCTGCTTACTAGTATGAACCAGTACTCTCAGTAATACATATGTCCTTATTGTTACACGTTACATATTTATGAGAATAAGCAACTGAACAGACATCAAATCAAATCACTTTTATTCTCACTTTTATTCTCACTTTTATTGTCACATCCACGTGACATAACAGCTTTAAACATCAACCAAACCTTTGACATCTAGTGTGTACGTTGCCCCTTATGAATAATTCAGTGTCCTTTGCTTCACTGTCTAAAGAATTTGGCCTGACTTTCCGGGTTCTTCCTATAGGCAAAGCGAACATGAGTCTTGCTGGTCATACTAATTTTTTCACCACAGGAGATGCTCTGTGCTCTGTTACAGGCAGTATATATGCTCTTCTTTTCATCTGGCGGAACCTCAATGGCCATTTTGAAATGCCAGCACTGAGGTGGAACTGATTTCACTTTCAAATAGCAAATGCATTTAGAGGAGCACATTTATCCTTTCGGTTTGGCCATGATAACAGAGGCCAGATCAAAGCAGCCTTTCAGGGTGGGCATAAAGATCAGGGCTGTCGCCTTTTCACTATATAGTCTACTATTTTGGGATCCAGTCCCTTTTTTCCCCCGAAAAAATAGTGGACGATACACAGTTTCTTATCTTCCAGTCTCATACTGCACTGAAATAGTTAATATTACACACAATACGTTTTAGGAGACACAGAAAAGCTATTACGCACTACATCATATGCAGTTAAATGGAACCAGAGTGATGTAAAAAATGCATACAAAATAGATTCGTGAAATCAAGAATTCTGCTCTGTAACTTTAGAGGACCATTCCTCTTCTTTATTATAATGTTTTATACAGTGATGCGATATAAGGAATAGTGATAAAGCTCCATTTCTATTCCCTATAAAAATGTTCTTTATACTGAGTCATTGGGCCATATATATATTGAGCATAAAACTACAGAGCATAAAAAAGAAAGTTAGTTATTCAGACATTAGATATTTACATGTGTTGAGTTATGAGCATATAGGGTACTTTCTATTGTGACCACCCCAGATCTTAATCTAAATTTCAACTTGTAAAAATGTTTTTTGATCTCTTTTAAGGTGAAGATGAAAGAACAAATTTCAATATTGAAATAAAACAGAAATCTACAGTTGAAAACTATAGAAACTATTGACTTACTATTGCTTTTAACTACACCCCTGCATTTTAAAAAAGGCAATGGGACTGCCTCCCCATCCCTCATAGCCACATGATAAGCAGTTACTGTAGATAGCATTAGGTTTTTTGTGCCAATGTCTGAAGAACAGATTGCACATTAAGAGTTGTCACTACTGTAACATATTTTTTTGTTTTGTGCAAATGTTCAAAGCTAGCTGTGTTTGCTAGTCATATAATGATGCATCTGTAAAGTTTCAGTAGTGTTATGATTGTTCATGAAAGGTTTCAGCCTTAGTTTCAATAAAATAAATAGAACTGAGTTGCTTAGGGATTTTGTCTTAAATCCAAGTTAAAAGTCTTTTGAACCAATTAAACAAAAGTCTTTTGAATAAGACATATAAAGTTTCTGATTTTCTGATGTAGGGAGCAGTGATGAGTGAACCCAGTGACAGCAGACTGTCGTAAAGAATGAGAAGTTCACAATTATTATTAATATTATGTGTCCATTGTCATAATGCAAAACTGATATCCAAGAAGCCTCTCTTTGTAAAACAAGCCTCTAACCAGTGCACACTGCAATTACAAGCAATACAGTTTGTATTTCATCCATATCATGTAGTCCTAATCTCTGTACCTGTCCAGTCTCTGACTGGGGAACATGTACTTATCTCGTCTGAGTCTGAGACAGATAGGGCTCCACAACACATGACAACTTTAAAGTTCATCTATCTACACTGGAATATGTGTTTGTGTGTGTATCACCTTTGGTGTTACTTTGAAGCTACCTGAGAGGTCCCTGGCTGAGGTATGCTTGGAGATAGGAATCAACTGTTATGTCTCAGTGATGACTAAATGTAACAAAATACTGCACTTCTCCATGAAGTATAACAGTCTGTACAACAAACAGAAACGTTTTCCCCTGAAAGCTTCATGGAGCATTCTCTTTAAATAGCTTCTGTAGCCAGGATGTGGAGGGTTGGACTTACTGTCCCAAAGTTATTGCACTTACGGTAGTAAATGATTAAGTCTTGACCACATATGACTTTAAGAAACATCTGAGGTAAATGATGTAAAGGAAGCCTTCATACATATGAGCTGTCCCGAGTTATGTAGTTCCCCCTTTTACTGTTTGAAGAAAGCCATGTCCATGTCCCGAAAACTAGCAAGATAAATTAGTGGACAGGTGTGGGCCAAAAAGAAGAAGAAGAAAAAGACAAAGAAGAAGAAGAAGAAGAAGAATATGCAAGACCTGGTAGATCACAACAGTGTCCATCCGATAATCTTTATTTTAAGCTTTTACCTCTGAGGGACAACAGATCATGAAGCTCAACCTTACTTCAGAATAACTGATGTTTCTGTCATCCATCCAAGAACTAAGAAGACAAATTATTAAGAGTCCTAAAATGATATGCAGTTGCCAAAATGACATGCAGAAAGTGTATATAGTAGTAGACAAAAATATTTGCACTGTAACAGTAAAACTGAGATGTGTAGTAAGCTTTAAAGGACTGATTAATGAGGGTAAATATCATTGTGATAAGATGTGAAGCAGAAAACGCTACCAACCTCTAAGCCCGAACTTTGGAATTGTTTATTCTGGTTGGTGACACTAAATACTGATTTTTTAAATGAATATTTCATACTGAGTGGTCATTATGAGTAAAATTAAATAAATGGAAATGTCACACAGCAGGGATGTGCGTCTTCATTATTGAGGCTGATGCAAAAAAACATCTTGGTGCCTTTTAATAATAATAATTATAAATAAATAAATCTTTCCAACAAGCAACTTCCACAGGTCAAAAGATCATGACATGCCCCTTCCATTAAACCCTGGATCCAATGTAGGCAAATCCTAGGTGGCCTTGCCAAAAACATTCACCCATGGTACATGTCCTGAGAGCCATAACTTGTTATAAAATAAGATTAACCCGCTTCAAACAACACATGACTTTTTATTACTATATACAGTAGTCAGGACACCATATAAAACACAATCTTTGAAGCACTATGGATCAGCGGAGAAACGTTTTACACCTCCGTACAGAGTAATGTACTCTTTCCAACGCTTTTTCAACTCTTTCCCTTGATCACATTGGTAACCTTTATAAAACCAGAGATATGGACTCTGAAACCACTAGGCTGCTCACCTGTTGTGTTTAATAGTGTCATAATCATGTGATCAGCAATAAATCCACATCAATCAAAGACAGTAAAGGCAACAAGCTGACTAGTCTGTACATATCCCTATCAGAAAACGTACCCCGAGTTCATCCCAAATTGTATCTGGTGCAAACTTTTTTTCGCATCATGAATTTTAGGCCAGTGCAGCAATGCAAATCAATGAATAATTGATTGCACTTTATAACTTTACTGTTAGTAACTTTAAAACAATTAATCAGCACCCCTTCACCCTGTCCATCAGTGGAAAGTAGAAAGTGACCACCACAGGACCACCGTGGCGCATTCTTAGCACACCTGTGACACCGATATGTTCATTATACAGTATGGGGCAGCAGGAGCAGCAGGAGCAGTAGTGTTGGTGATGACACATCAGTGTCACTGCTAGTCAACTATATACAAATTTCCCGACAACAGCAGTTCTGCAGTCAACACTGACCACTGATGAAGAGCTATAAGATAGCTGACGCAAACTGTGTTTGGAAGATGATGTACTACAGCCTCTAACTGCACACTAACAAGGTGTAAGTTAAGTGTAGGGTAAGTGTGTGTAATGAGGTGAACAGCAGGCGTAAACAGTGTTTAAAACCCACAGCAGTCCTGCTGAACCAGAAGTAACTGAGTGATGTCAGTGTGTTATTCATGCAGCACCACACACACTACCATGACCAATGCAGAGATTAGATTAGCCCACCATCCAAACAATATCCAGGTAGATATCAATGGTGGCCTTTCCATTCCAAGTCGGGACAGATGGGCGCTGATACACTGATCAGCAAACAACAGGCTACAGTGTTCGGCTTCACTGACATTTCAGATAAAATGGCCAATGAATATGAGCATCTCAGGTGGTGTTTACTTTATTCCCACTTCCTGTAGCCTCTCCATTGATGGTCTATTATACTGTGTCCGCTTCATCTGAACCAATTCATAGCAAACGTTTGTTTCTGAAGTGTTTAAGTCATCTTTGTCATGGCACAGATCCACACTATCTGTCTTACTGTCCTATTACTGTCAATATACGAGTCTTTCCAAACTGCTGTGCTTCTTACTTGAAGTGCAAAAGCCATTTACATCAAGTCAGGATTAGTAAAAAGTGATGATCTTCACCGTAATAGCAGTGTGTGGAAGCTACTGTTATGATCAGGCCATTATCTGACATGAGCAGTAGTAAAAAACTATATTACTACAGGAAACAGATTGCTCTTTGTGCTGTCATGAAACTATGTCCATCATAAAAGAAAAGCAGAGTGAAGCTGATATTCCTGTTTGAAGTGTTTGCACAGCAGAGATGAGTCAAAGGCATTATATGCATCTATAATAAGCTTGGATGCCTGTGCTTTGCATGTGCTCCCTTTAAGATTTATTGAGGCGTCATGTTTGTTGTGATTACGGTAAATTATTCAGCTGGCTTTAGAATAATTGGCGAAGACGTTCCTTTTCGCTAAAGTGTAGTGAATGCTATTTCTGGACCTCTACCATGGTGGAGTGTTTCGGCAGGGCCACGTAGGATGGGCCTACAGATCCAGGGCTTGTTAAGTCGATGTTGACTCATCTTTCACCACATAACTGTGTATCTAAATGAATTCTTAAAGTTAACTATGCAGTTCATATCACCTTCTTAGATAATCTAAGACCATCTATTTATTCTGTTCAGAGACAGCCATGTTTAATCAGCCAGGCCACAAAATATAATTCCAATATAAAGTAAATAGGATTTGGACCTTTTTGAGGCAAACATATAATTTAATTGACATATGCACAGTTACCTCCATAAGTACCAACTTTTAGCTTAAATATAAGGGTGTTTAATCTATTTCAAGGCCAGGCATGCTGTTATTCCATATGAATGATTTCTTCTGGAATCATTTCATTCATAGTCAACTGTTAATAACTGTTAACTGTGAACAAGCCTGAAGAATTTAAACAAACCCATCAGAGAGGCAGCAAAAACATTTGGTGCGTCCAACCAACTATTTAGTAAATGGTCAGCTCAGAAACATACAGAATACAATGAAAAACAACTTTGGATGATGACAGAAGAATTCTTTCCCTGGTGAAGTAAAACCACCAGTGAACACAGAGAGTTCACCACAGGATGTAAAACTAAACTAGGGTAACCAATTCACAGGTGGCCAAAGAATCTTATGGGCAGAAGGATTTCACTTTCTAAAGACAAGCCTGAAAATAAAACACCCCCCTAAAAATATGCAGGAACTTAAGACAGGCAAAATAGGCCCAACACAGCAACACCAGGAAAGAAAACCAGCATATTTTAATGTCCGTGTCTTCAGACTTCAAGCAAACTTCAACAAACAAACAATTCCCAACCCCAAATCCCAACCCTCAGACAGGGCCTTTCTTCTGACCTGAACCAAAACCTTATCCTGTTAAACTGCAGGTATAGTAAAGCACCTGAATTCAGTTTATAAACATATTTTATTCACACAGTTAATTATATGTCTCTTGACTGTATGTGTTCAGATGCTTCCCTCCTGCTGCATAATTGATAGTCATTATTATGTTTACTGAGAGTCTGACTGTGTGAGTCAGTGAGTGTTTGCTACATCTAAAAAGGACCACTCAAAATTAAGTGCTACCAAACATTTTAATTCACTGTTTGAGTCATTTATGAGAAGCATTTGAGTTTTTAGACATTTCTTATTTTCCAGCCACATTCCTTTCTAATAATGCATTCACATGCAATAATTTCAAATAATAATATTCTGTCACATTAAGTGACCTGAATATGAGAGACAACATATGAAATCTAGGAGTAACAACTGAGTGTTGGTTCTACACTAATCAGTTGTTGTTATCTCTCTGCTGAACTGGTCAGCCTTCTCTAATGAAGGCAGAATCTGGTCCAGTTACAAAAAATATAAAATATAGATCAGTTCAAAAGAGTTGCACCTGATAGGCTGCACCAGGCTGTACCTCAGTGGCATGGATTTCAATGATAACAGCTACAGAGTGAAATGGGTAAGAATGACCACCCTTAGCCATTTAACTAAATGTATTTGGTCCATACAATCATGAACGCTGCTCTTGCTCATCTCGTGACTGATTCATGTTTAACTTAGTGGTCAGTTATTTGCCTTTTAATTTCCATCTGTTCTCGCTGGATGGGCTTGTTTGCAATGTGCTTAGTGGAAATTGTTCTCCTTTCTTTTGACCCACAAGTGCAGTACTGTTGTGTTCATGCATCACAGAAGTGTTTTGTCCTCCACAGATGTCTGTCGACAAGGCTAAAGTTGGTTTACCAACATGATCTCTTGTTTTTGTAATTTAAAGCAAATCTTTGTTGCCTGTCCATAGTTTGATTAGTAAAGCTGACCGTGGCTCAACAACATAAGATTAGAACTATATGTGTGAGTCTACTTGCCAATGTCTGAGAGTAGGCAGCTGTGTAGCTACCCAAAGCAAGTCAAAACAGCTTTTGACTTTGTCAAGAGCCTAGCAGTCATCTTCCACACCTTTTTTCTCTTTAGTTCAGGCTCTTTCTGGTTCAGTTGATCATTATAGCAAAGGGGGACAGAGGTAACATACTTTGATGTTTCTTGTGAGAATCTGAAAATGCGAACTCATGAGTTTACCATAATGGTAGTGTGATGAGAGACGGGGGCTGCGGTGTAGTGATTCGGCTGTGACTCACTCTGTGGTCAAAAGTAGGCTGTTTATGAGAGAAACAAGCAGAGACTGACATAACTACAGGATACGGAAAAGTGACTTCTGAGTAAAATCATTGTTTCAGTGTAGGAGGCTTTTTTCACCTACATTGTTTCTAGCCTGTTAGGCCCTATATTGCAATTACTGTATTTACATTATATTACATCTAACAGAGCCAGTTTCATTTCATATGCACTATATTACAGAATATACACCTGCTGGCCATTACATTAGGTACACCACCTCGTATGTACACTTACTTAATAACCACAACTTAAATAATAATACACCACTTCAGTAAAACCTGTGGTGGTCCTTTAGGGGTCCTGACTACAAAAAATATATAATTGTTATGTTGCCTTTTAATGTATCTATGGGACACAATTTCGATATGTATATTAACTTATAGATAATCATTAGCATCTATCATGAGTACATGCTTCTACAATAAGAAAGACACTGGGCAAAACGGCATCCATGGGATAGTTGCAAGGCTTAAACCCCTGCTGACCAAAAAAAACACAAAATAGATGGCCCCCAAGATATTTGTTATAATATACTGTAGATGGATGAGTCAATGAAGGAAGCTCCTGGAAGACATAGGTCCTGTTAGATGTGACTTAAAGCTAACACCACACTCCACCATAACAACATTATACCTATAGTCAAACATGGTGGTGGTAGTGTGATGGCCTGTATCAGAAAACCCTGCAGTAGAATGTTTGCCCACTAGTTTGTGACCTAAACACACAAGCACAGCTGAGATATGCAGCATTACAGTAATCTGAAGGGCCTCGTTTGAGGAAAATGGGCACACAAAAAATGACCCCAAATTCCTCCAAAGATATTTAAAAGACTTATTTGTCTGGTGCTTGGCTTTTGCACTGGTTAGTTTTAGAGGAGCAATGATTTTTTCACATAAGTGATATGAGTTTTAAATAAAATTGTGTCTTCAGTAAGTTAAAGGATCTTTTAAATGCTGCATTTTGTGTTTACTCATGTTATGTTGTTTCTTATAATAGATTAGTTGGATGCACTGTAATGCAGCAGAAATAAAAGAAATCGGGAACTGGCTATTCCTGCAGCCAGTTACTCCCAAATAAAGCTAGATTTGACCATCAGAAAGTCTGTCTCCTGTCGCTCTTAGCTCAGTTTTTGATGGAAAGGTCTTTTGGGTGTTAAGGGCAGATTTCTAGCACGTTTGCAGCTGCGGCTGAGGGGCAAGAGAAGCAGAGTTCACCCGTCCCACAAGGGTTCTGGTATGCAGTGTTATATTCAGTCACATAGTTGTCACATGGAGAGAGAGGAGAGAGAGCGAGAAAGAGAGAGAAAGTAAAAGAGTGAGAAAGAGACAGTTAGAAAAACAGATCTCAGCACTCATATGTGAAATTCTATGGGAATGCCGAGTTTCTTCTGAGCTAGTCATATTGTGAACGTTTCTCTGTGTAGAAACACTTGGCACATGTTTTGCGTATGAGATAGATGTAGTGGGTAGTACATATAGAGAAGGCATAAAACATTGAGATTGAACCTGTTTCATGTGTGCAGCATCTGAAATCTTTTCAGACAGACCCGGCCAACATTTTATGGTGCGGGGGCTCAACGATGGAAAGGGCAACATGAATCTGAATAAAAATTCATTCAATTTACAGCATATTTCAGATAATCTTATCCAGAGAGAGTGTAATTAGGTTTCAGCGTATGCAGGCACATGTACGGAAAGACCCCAGCCCCTGCCCTCTTTGCCCTGAGACTGAAAGCACTTGCATATGAAAGGTGCTATACAAATAAACTTGCCTTGCCTCGCCATGCTTTACTAGACTGGTGTGTATAATAGCTTTAAATGCTTCTGTCATTAGCAAAGATACATTTGAGCAAGAACAGGCTGAGCACCCTCCCAGCAATACAGCTTGTGGGTCAGCTAGCTCTGGTTCATTGAGATTTTTGTGCTTTTTAACCCTGTAATGATCTGTTCAGGTTTTTGAGCACATTTTGACTCACTATATTTCAATAATAAATGTGTTGACCTTAATCTGATTGTGCCATCTCTACCAATCAGCAGAGGAATGTTAGGCCAAAGAAATCCACTAGAGGTCACTGAGTTTTTCAACTTGCTACAACAAAAAGGAATCTAATAAGTGAAAATTACTTTTTTTTTTTACAAAAAAAAAAACAAAAAAAACATGCGTTACCAAATGGTCTAATTGCTTCTTCATGCTAAAGGTCTCTGTGCTAAGCTAATGTAATAAAATTAACTACTTGCTTTGTTATGCATTTATTTTGAATGACAACTGGATAAATGACAGTAAGGTGTTTTCATTTGCTACACCAAGAAAACATGACTGTAAACAAGGCTCTGTTGAGCTTATAATGAAATCAATGTAGAGTTAAAATGGTGTTGTGAGTAACTTTTATGCTGAGGTTCTGATCCACTCAAGACTGTAATGTTAGTGTTTCTGTCTGCCTTTGGAAAAAATCTCTTCACACTGCACTTGGTTTGAAACATGGTTTCTGCCTTGTAAATTTAATTAGGTGTAATTTCTTTTTTTCCCTATTTCCTTGAGTTCTTGAGTCAGGAGTCTTTCCCCAAACAGCCTGAAGCACTGGTATTTCTGGCAGAGGGGTGGGGGTGGGGGTGGGGACTGAACCCCAGTCTCCATAGCATAGTGCTATGTCATTAACCAAGCAATAAAAACAATACAACCATTTAACATGTCTTATTAGTACTGTTTCCAGTTGACATTATATTTGGCTGTTGTTCAAAACAACCACATTATGCAAAGTGCTATCTTAATGGACATGTGATGCTATCTTAAGGACATGTGATTGGGGCTTGACTGGCATGCGGGCATGCGTGACAGTTCTCGCTCAACTTAATCCAACACCTCTGACTGTTAAAGTATTATTTCAGGTTTTATAGGGTGACTTGGAGCAAAGCGCACATGCCATATTTTAACATGTCGTTTGTCCATCCGACTCAATATTGTTTTTTCAGTGTTAATAACAATAACAAATAAGCCTCAATAAACTCAAACAACTCCATAATATGCCCAGAGTTTTATAGGGTAAATGCTACAGCAGTAGATCCAGGACAGGACCAAGTGCTCCTGTCCATAAAGCTCCATCCACTTACCTTCTACAGACTGGCCGATGCTGTGCAGATATGTGAATTTGGAGTAGGTCTTGCTGACCTCTCTCAGGTACTGCCCCACCTCAACTGAGTTGTGGTAACGAAACTCTAAACCCAAGCTGCACGATGTGAGCCAGAAGCAGCAAAGTGCGAGAAACAGCATGGTGTCTGCTGGGGTACAAATCCGCTCAAGGCCTGTGTCTCTCTCTGTAAAAGAGTGGAAAACAGCTTTACAGGAGGGGGCAACAACATAACCTAACTTTTCAAGTCAATGGAGCCAAACTTTTTTCGAAGAAATAAGCATTCATTACTGTAAACATACTGTCAGTTAAATAGCCTGATATTAAAATGACAAAAGACCGCTGAAAATGTCTCGAGTGGAAATGTTATATCATAAAACTTGTTTCACTTGTGCTCTGCTAAGGTGAAGAAAATAAGCAAAGTATTTTAAATGCTTTGTTTAGCATTATAGTACATTAGCATTATAGTTCAGTTATAACATCACATGTGTATGATTTATATTATATTATATTATATTATAATATTTTATGGTGAATTTACAATTAGCATGCAATACAAGCTATTCATCTATCTATCTGTCTATCTATCTGTCTGTCTGTCTATCTATCCGTCTATTGTATATTTAACTGGATACTCTAGACAAACAGTGAACATTCAGCTTGGCTAACTTGCCAAACAAATGGGGTTAATAGCTATATTGACATGTACTACAAACAATAAAGAAACTCTAGCTAACCAAACCAAACTCCTATAGACAAGTAACATACTTGATCTGAAACTGTACACGTGATCCTATGAATATTTCACTTGCTATGTTATACAGGTAAAAAAAGTATATGTCAGAATCTCCAGCCCGTTAAAATGATGAGATTTAGGCCCTATACTGGACAGAACATTTGGACTCATATGCACAAAGCTTAGCACCAGGAAGACAGTTTGCATATCTTATCATGCGCATGCTTAGAGATGTAGACAGGACATCATGACTTATGTACTCTGTGTATTTCTCCATACATCATATACTACGATGAAAGCAGTTTAACACAAGGCAGTATAAAGCCTAAGTGGATTTTCTTCTAAATTAAGAATTGTATTTTGAAGTAAATTAAAAACTGTCAAACAAGAAATCAAGATTATAAGGCACAGTAAGGGTGACATTTGCATTGGAACACACATGTTCTACATCTACTTAAAAATATACAGCACTGTACAAAGTTTAAGCACCTTAATATGATCAATAAGCATTTATTTGCTTATAAAAGCACTAATATTAGAACAAAAAAGCTAGTTTTAGGAGTGCTATTTAAGTTTGTTTACTCAGCTCATCTTTGCTCTTTATGTGGCCTGTGAACTGGATGTTGCTATTTCACTTCCTCCTGGAGTATTGGTGAACCCATTTGAACACATTTCAAAGCAACAGTTAAGCTTCTAGGTAAAACAGCCAAATCAATTGTTTAGAGGGTAAATCTAGATAGCCATGATGACGTCACTGGAGTCAAGCTCAAACATGCCGGCTGATGGTGTAAACCATGAATAAATTACAACTGCCCAAACCACACCACAGCTCTAAGCAAATTACAGGATGATTTAAAGCTCCTCTGAAGTGTGTCCTTTAAGCCATTTGATCATCCACAATGCAGAGCTACAGCTGTTGAAAACACCTCAGAGTACATATTATGTAATACGTTTAGGATATTGAAGAAGTCTACTTAGTTTGTTTTAGTGATACTGCTATTACTATCTACTGCTACTACTAAAGTATAAATACTTGAAGTATAAATACTTGAAGTATAAATAATAATAATAATAATAATAATAATAATAATAATAAGTATAAATAACTTTCTAACACTGCTCGTGCTATAACTACTGCTACTACTACCATAGGCCTTTTAAATACTACCAATACTACTATTGTTACTACTACTGTTACTACATTGTTCTCATTGTGTCCAACGAGGGGAGGCTAATATTACATACAGTTAAGGGGAGATGACACGAAAGAAGGATGAGACATAGATATACAGCATCAACATCAAAACAAAAACTAACAAATCAGGAAAAAGAACGAAAAAAGAGGAAGAAAATAAATATATCTAGTATAGGATAGAAGTTCAGAAGTTACTGTAGGGCTTGTATTAGAGGTGTCCAATTTATGTTGGTGTCCAATTTATGTATGGTTTTCTATGCAATGATTAGCGCCACAAATAAGATCCTAGTGTTTTCTGCTGTTGTATTGGTTGATGATATGTCTCCTAAGAGACATTACTTGTGCAGTGCCACATTGCATGAATGATATTGTTACTAGTACTAGCTTTAGCTACCAATACTACTATTACTACCAATGCTTTTGCTACTGCTGCTGTTAGTACTGAAAGTAATTCTACAACACATGTGATACGGTTTACTATTAATATAGTGTAAAAAACTAACTTAAGTAGTTTTTATTTTATTAAACTTAAACTAATGATCAGTTAATAGACACAATAATAGTGCTATTAAGGTGGTATTCATGTCGAGACAGCCAGTTTTATTACTTTTAAAATGTTAAAAACAAAGGTAAAAACTTTTTACTGTCATTCGCATATGATATTAACACTGTGGAACTACAACTCTCTTTATCACTACATTTACAACCTTCCTGTTTACTAAAAACTACTACAAGTAATGCTGTTAGTAATATTCCTACTGCTGTTGTTACTTTTACTTAGACTTTTAATTTTAGTGTTATTACAACATTTACTAGCAAAGCTCCTAATATTGCAACTGATAATACTATAAGCAATCCTGAAGTTTATATGATTTAAACACTGCTACTATTTCTTACACTGCTATTGCTATTATTACTAATAATAAAAGACAAAATAATTATAATAATTATAATACATATCTAAAAAAGGGTTCAATTGTTTTCATTTTGTGAGTTCTCTCAACTTTTTATAGTAAAAGAACAACAACGTGTGTTTTGCAGCCTGTTCTCTTCTTATTTAAAGTGTAAAAGTTAGTATAGTAGTATACAGTGTACCTGTACAGTTGGCAGTACTACTAATACTCCTCCTGCTTCAATGCTTCCTAATGGAAGTGCTGTTATTAGTGCAACTGCAGGTCTTCCTACTTACTTTCTTTCCCCAGCTAAACTCCAGCTGTCTCCTGTGTTATCGCTCCTCTCTCTTGTCTTTTCTCTTGTGCTGTAGAAGTCCGTGGACGTGCTGTTTCCCTGCTGCATAAGCTGCTCTCTGCCCCATGTGTGAGTGACTGCGTGCGAGTGTGTGTGTGTGTGTGTGTGTCTGCCGGTTTCTTTCTGGAGCTCGTCCTGCCTTAGCTGAGGCGGAGCTTCAGAGCTAGGACACTCATATAAAGGCACAGAGATGCACTTTAAACAGCCAGCAGAAAAAAAAGCCCTGCTGTGTGTAAATAGACCCACCCTGGCCAATATATCAGAAACACCTGCCTTGTACTTCCACTTACTGGCCACTTTATTAGAAACACCTCACTTTTATCTCCACTCACTGGCCACTGTATTAGAAACACATACCTTGTACCTCCACTTACTGGCCACTTTACTGGAAACATTTACCGTGTACTTCCTGCTTACTGGTCACTTTATTAGAAACACCCACTCTGTACTTTCACTCACTGGCCACTTCACTAGAAACATTTTTTATTTTATATATAAGGTCCATTATGTATATTTAAAAATATGCACAGGAGCCCATCTGTTGTGGCACAATCCACCAGCCCCTACAACTGGCAGACATATACTGAGATGTCTCAGACACCAGGCAGTGTTTAACTTACAGTGAGGGAACTTTTAGAGGCATTAAACTCCTCTTTCTTTACACCTTAATCATTAAATCATGGAGAAATATAGAAGCTGAGAAAGTTCCTGTGTGCCTGGGTGTGTTCATGTTGTCATTCTCTCGTTTTCCCGGAGATTATTTACCTCTTACTTGTTCATCCTCATCCTGTCTGTACCATCTGCATTATTTTTGCCACCTCCTGTTTCCTGACGAAGCACAACAGAGGTGTTGTAGTTGTTGAAATATGAGTGTAAGGCTCCTCCAAGACCCTGAGGGAGACACACACACAGGCCTGTCCATGCAGGCTCATGTATGCGCACAGTGTGTGCCTCAAGTCGTCATTATGTGTCTATACTATACTGTGTAGGTTTAATTTCAAGGAGCTACATGCAGTAGCCTGTAAGCTAAGCTGCATGATGCAATGGACGATAGCTCATCATGCTTGTGTAAGAAAGAAAGAACACATTCTTACAAGATTTCTATCAGCAGTGTCAGTTAATGAAGAGATAGAAATCTTTGACCTTAAGAATTTGTTGTTGTTGTTTATACAGTGTTAGAAGTGTGAGTCTGGGAAACTAGACTACTGTATGAGAACATCCACGTTTAAAACATGTAATAAATCATATCTATCTATCTATCTATCTATCTATCTATCTATCTATCTATCTATCTGAGTATTATTAAAACTTTATACTGGTATAGTATTGTGGCAACACATGGCCCACCTCTTACTCCTTACATTCTTTCAAAGTTCTTATTACAAATTTCAGTCGTCCACCAATTAGTCAATGTCCTGTTTACAACTCTAACAATCCACCTTTGAGGGTGTTTAACACTCATTAACTTCTGCATGACACTCATTGATACCATGGATGCATGCTAAGTTTGAATTTGCTTTATTGTATTTTCATGACCAGTATGTATTGGTCCACCTCCTAATAGTAAATATTGGGTTTTTTTATATTTAAACATTTAAATCTGTGAATATTAAATATGGTTATGTGTATGTTGTTTTTTTACTGTCTCTCAAGCATATATTTGGCTCCATACATTCACTTTTAATGTAGATTTTGACCCAACATTTCACTCCTGCAGTGCAGTTCAGACTCACTGTGCTGTTTATTTACTTACTTACTCACCCAGAAGAAGGAAAAGACTAAATCCAGCAACATGTTTGTTGCCCTGTGGAAGTTCTGAGAGGCTCCTGACTTTTTGTTAGAGGTTATACTTCATGAGTCATTTTTTTTTTGTCTTGTTGAAAAAAAACAAACAGAGAAAAATGAGTCAGCAATAGTGCACATGGATTTCAGTTATGCTGTCTGTGGTTACATGGGAAGTAAAAGCTGATTACGGCAGTGTAGGCACAGCAGAGGCTTGCTGAATTGTCATTTTAACGTGCGTGTGTTTTTATTTGCTTGTCCGCTTGTAAATGTCAGCCTGAGTGAGTTAATGTATTCCAAAAACGAAAGTTTAATGTCAGACCATTAAATGAGCAACGTTAGTCTTGAAGTGGTTTTGCTGTGTGGTTGATTGAAGCTGTGTCAGCAGAAGAGTTCCTCAGAATATCGAGTGGTTCAGCAGGGGCTTTTTTCGTGTTTAAGTTAGTCTTTGAATAGGAGCAAGCACTGATGTGAACACACCGACATATTCACACCCACTTCAGAGGAATGTTAGTATATTCTATATTAGCACTGTGCTAGCTCTTAGCTAAAGGTCATTTCTATGGTCATTTGAGCAGTCCTGGTCAGACAACAGGCTTTGCCGATTTTGTAAGTACAGTTACAAGAATACATCCTCTACCGAGAACATAGCGTTGTGTGTGGGTGTTCTAGTGTCTTATTCAGTTGTTTATTCCTTTAATTGGATAAAACAACAGAGAAATAGTTTTCATTCCCGACCCTCATCACATTAGAGTGTTCTCCCTGTTTTTAAGACCCAGCTACATGAGCACCATCGAGCAGTAAAAACAGCACAGACCAGCATGTTTTCAATGCTGGTTTTAGCTAGTCATCCACCTTGGACCTGGTGATTGACCAGCATACCAGCATCAACACACAACATATGCTGGTTGTACTGGTTACCGGTATATTAACTTCCATTGCTGCTGTTCAGAATACCAGTATACAAAACATGATGTACGCTGGTGTTGCTGGTAATCAGCCATACTGGTCTGTGCTAGCTGAGCTTATCTAGCAAACTTCTGTGGTGAGTGCATATTTCACTTTCAACTTTGGTGAACTTTGATACGTGTATCTTCAACCAGTAGTGCTGCTTTGTTGGTTGTGTAGATCTCTGAATGGTTGGCCTCAGCAGCACCAAGCCTCCAAACTGGAAGAAGTACTAGTTTCGGAAGAGTTAAATTGCTAACATCTTAACATTTCTTCCACACTGGCTATCAATAAACAAGAAAGATAGACCGTATAATACACAGTTAAGCAGGAGACTGCAATATTATCTTTTGTGGTTTTATTGTTTGTGTCAGACAGGTTAGCCAGTTTGCCAGCTGTAATGTTATTTGCATTGGCTAACTACAGCTGCACACAAATCACCCTGCTGCCACCAACCGTATCACTTATCTATACTTTTTTAGCTACGGTTCAGAGTACAGCACAGCGTACAATACACCCACAAGTGTAATTGTCTGATATTATGATGTTCAGTTCTGTAGTTTTATTGTTTGTGGTAGGTGAGCTTGCTAACTGCAGAAAAGACACAGGTCGAGCAAGTATCTGCCTTTTTGCTACAGATCAGTGTGTATGATAATGTTTTTAAAAAACTGTTTTCATATTTTTTCATAATCTTCATATGAGGCTTATAAAGTGCAATTTTGGTATCTGGTATTTGATTGTCCAACCTTCTAGAATGAGTTTATTTTTTATAGGACATCCTACAACCTGAACCATTCTACTGATATCTACATTGTGCAGTTAATAATGACACATACTCTTGTAGTCATGAACATCATGTTGAATGGAAATTGCTTTAATATAATATGTCAACATTTTAACACATTCTGTGCAAATCCTGAAATTTGTGTGCACATTATTTATTTATTTGCTGAGTTTAAACATAAAATATATAAAAAGTGCCATAACTTGTTTGATATTGTTGTATACCGAATAACTAAATGCTAGCACGTATTGAATATGGGTTGCTGGATATACTACTGTGATTTGTAAAGGCTTGCCCAACTCAGTACACTACAGGTACATATTGACACTGTCATCAGGAGTTCAGTACCCGGCGATTCCACCTGTGGCTGGGAAACCAAGATAGCACAATTGCCCTCTCTGTTTCTGAATAGGAAGGTGATCCCTTATCCTCCGTCTTTCCCATTACTCAGTGGGACGCTAGCTAATGTATGTGTCTATTAGCTGGTGTAACAGAATTGACAGTTATCATTCTCCTCCTATTGTGTTAGTCAATGGCCCTATGTTAGTGGCAATTTGAAAGCTGCAGCGGTCTTCATGTGACTAGGAGGAAGCATGTGCTAGCTTTTAAATGATCAGATTGGAAGATTTGTTCAATAGGGAAGTGATGTAACTACCAAGTGGAATAGTGGAATGAGTAAGCTAGTATATATATAGCTAACTATACATATACAGTATTAACTTTGTCACATCCATTTCCAGAATTTGCTGGAATGCAGTCTTTCGTCTTGTTGTGCAATGTCACCTGTGTCATAGGCTGCAACACACCAAAACACCACTGGATTCTTTGGATTTTATTTTTGCATATTTGAAATGTTTACCTTTGAAATGACGTCACTGCTAAGCTCGCTTTTTGATGAGTCTTGCAGATCATGATTGTCCAAGCAACACAAAATGAACAAGTGACAAGTGTTATTTTTAAAAGAGTAGATTGTTGTAAAAGTTCTTTTCCCCTCAAAATCAACCAAATACTTTGCACACCTTGGATAGGGCCATTCATTGGTCTACATTTCAGAAACATTCACAGCTCTGTTCATTATTGTGTAGATATCTAAATTTCTCAATGTCTTAATTTTCCAGCAAGATGTTTTTATACTACAATCATCACTAATACCAGCCCTCTGAATATTAGGGTGTGTATGCTGCTAAAGACTCATATTTATACAATGTTTTCATTGTAAATCATTAAACACACAAACTAAGCCCAGTCCAAACAGAGACAGAGCAGAGAATGAAACAATGGCCTGTTTCATCTCAAGCATCTGTTACAAGACTCACTGCTATCAAGGTATTTGCTGATGATTTGGAGAGGGGTTCCTTGTTTTCATATGCTAAACTAGGATCACACTATCACTGAATTGGACAGCGAAGGCCTTTATATTGACTGGGTGGTCAATATATCATTGTCAGGGATACGCACATCACATAACCACAACAGTGGATGCATGAGCCGGTAATGTATATTCATATTAAAGCAAAAAGCATTTTGGAAGCAAAAAGAGGAAAGTGACTAAATTCCAACAGCCAGACCCTAAACCCACTTTCTGGGAGAGACTATTATTATATACTAGCCGCTAATCTCATCTGTCACATATGGATGGCTGAGAACGTGACACAGTTTTTAAAAAATGATCTGCTATTTGCAGATGGCATGGTAGCCTACTTTTAGTCCCTGGGTTGCCTCGTGTCTTGAAAAGATGTCTGTGGTGATGCTGTAGACTCATTTGACACTTTCTAGCCACTGGAGGGGTTTCCACAGCAGTACTCTGTAAAGGTGGTGTGAAGTTGTGGAAGGGGTTAGCAAATAGCAGCAGCGCCCTCTGTTGGCCAAAACAAGCACAACGTGAGATGTCTAAACGTGCTCAGCTGCAGGTCTGTCTTAGCTTTCAGATGGTTCTAAAGCACAGGTTTTAAATTCACATAAGCTTTTCTGATAGTGTAGGAGATCAAGCTACACATTTGCTTCAGATCTGGGGGAAAGATCGGTTTCAGTCAGTCCTCTCACTGTGAAAGCTTGGACTGAAAATGAATAAAAGCACTTTAAACTAAAGGTTTCAAAAGAAACAAAAAAGCTGCTGGTGTTCTCGAAACAACAAACTGACCACCCCAGGGTTTAAACCTTAACATCACTGAACATATTTGAGATTACATGGATTGAACAGTGAAGGTTTTTTGAGAAACTGAAAGCAGGTCTACGGAAAAGAATGGAAGCCATCATTAATAATTATATGGATGGCTGCATTATAGCCAGCGGCACAGATCAGCAAAGCTCTCTATATCAACTATATCAATCGAAACATACTTTTACCATCAAGTTATATCAGTAGGGGCTCATATCCAGTCTTCAGCCTGTTCTATGCTGCCATCTCGTGGCTGAAACAAGACACTGCAAACAGCCCTGTCTGTGTTCCTTAAAAAAGAACCACAAGATTTTTACTGTAGCTGGCTGTGGATCGGGTAGGCCACTACTGTAGACTTCCTTTAGTCCGGTATCTTAACAGAACACAAACACGACACAAAAACATGACCCTTTGTATTCGTCTCCACCCAGGGGTTTCATTTTATTAGAGAAAGTCATTTTTGATCGTCAAGTTGCATTTAGTAGTTTAACCAAAATTAAAGAAACAAACAAACAAACAAAAAAACCTCCTGTCAAAATAATCACAACTGAACCTCTGTATCAAAACGCACTATTCTTTAACAATATATACAGATACAGGCCTGTAGTAGCACTCAGCTTGTGATCATGGTGATTATAAATACGCGGAAGGTGGGGATATAATAACTCAGCCTGAGAGTTGTGCGTGTGCTTAAGAGAATGCACATAAAGAGTGCATAAGGAATGAGGAATATTACGTATTTCATGTGTTTACGTTTGTGTGGAATTCTAAGAAAGCTCATATGTAATGGAAATGTGATATATATATTATATAAAATGCTAAAAATAAAAATATATGTTATAGTAGTCTTTTTTTAATGAATGATAGTCCTGAAATACTGGGAGTGCACAGTGGATATGATAGGTTAGGATTATGCAACCAAGCCATACACACAAAGGAAAGATACTGAGGATGATGGACAGGGAGAACATCACCAGCATGGGCTCCATTTCAATCCAACACTAGGTACTTCCTTTTATACTTAAGCTTGGTAAATCCACATGGCACTCTAGTAGTGTCTCAGAGAAAGTCCACTTTCTAACCAAATGATGTTCACTGACTGAGTCAATCACACTATTATCCTTAGTCACTTATGTAGTGCATTAAATCAATGATACAGGCATTATAAGCAAACAGAGGTCAGTCAGCAGTTCCAGACTGTAGGGCTGTATTAACACACCATCCAGACAGACTGTGTTCCCTACTTAAAATGGGAATGTAGAGCTGTAGTGCGTATGCAAGGAATACATATCTTGAGCCATTGCACAAAATCAAAATTCTTAGTATGAGTATTTCATTGATTTGAATCTGGGTGGCTGGTGCAGCACACACTGATAAGCTATTAGCACTACTTTACTTTAACGCTGTTAAGACATTTTCCAATGTCAAGCCCTCCAGTCATCTGGAGTAATCGTTCTTTACAGTCAAATATGTGCAAGAAATTAGACTAATTGTGATTAACATCAAAAAAATAATGCAATTAGTCATAATTAACTGCACACAACGCTGGGATTAATATCAACTATTAAAGTGTTGATACAGTTGTATGCAAATAATTGGGCATTCCTGGTCAGATGTTGATTTTCTAAGTGAAAACTAGTGTACACATCCTTTACAGAGATTTTAATGCACAATTACTGTTTATTTGCTGAATACACTTTTAACACACTGAGGGAAAATTTAAACATTAAATATGGTATGATATATTTTATACTTTGTTTCATTTTTTCCCCTCCAAATATGTTAAACTCAGCAAATACGTTAAATTGTGCACCAAAGATTTGCAGAAATATGCCATATTTAAGTATGTTACAAGGAGCGTGTTAACTTTTTAACACATAGGACAAAGAACATTAACAAAACAAACAGTCATGGTCAAAAAAAGAACAAGTCTATGGTATCTTTACAGGAGAGGGCAAAAACATTCTTTACTTTCAATGTATGCTAATGTATGGAGGTTTTATTCCAAGCAATTTCAGAGCATTTCTATTGGTCCAATCATTGTGAAATTTTCACACAATGTTAAGATCATCTGCAGAGTTCAAACCATCTCAGTTTAGGTTTCATTTTCATCACAGTGTCTTCCTTAATAGGAAGAGCAGGTTTGCCTTACTACCTTTCCAAAGCATACATCATTTGGCTTGAAGTTGGATCAAGTGCTAATGAGTGCTGACATCACAAGGGGATACATGTATGGGCTTTGGCTTTTGCTAGTTTTTGCAAGCAAAAAAATGCCATATCTCTCCATCTGGCACGTCAAACCGAAAAACCTCATTTGTATTGACGAGGTTCTGAAATGCTAGGTGTTCCCAAACCTTTGATGACAACTCTCTGTGTGTATATATGTTTTTGTATGTATGTATATATGTGTATACACACACACACACAACGTTTATATACATAAAAGTAACGGAACCATAAGATTTGACAATAAAAAGTTATTTCAAAAACATGAAATAAACAAATACTGCATTACTTGCAGGCAATGATAGCATAACAGTGCTATGAATCAGTTCTTATAGGCGTCTTCTTTATGTAAGCAGCTTTCATCACAAAAACAAGCTCTAACCTGAGTGTACTGCGTGATTACATCAGCACTCACAAACCCTGGACACCACAGCTCAGTCCACACCTGAGCCAACTGACCAATCAGAAGACTGCGATCAGCTGGACTGGTGTATTGTAGGACTAGAACAGGCATCATTTGGGCTGAAGACTTTGTGATTGTAATGCCAGATCAACTGAGGAGAAACTGGGTTAACTACAAGTTATAACTAAATCTAAATCTAGCTAAATCTATTTTAAGATGCCAGTTAAGTCATTCAGAGTGCTTTGATGTTCCTGTTTTGGTTCAATTGGTTCACAATTGTGGTGATAGGAACCAGATGTCTGAAAGGTTTAATACCTCTAAAGGTACCTCACACTAATTTATTGCATGAAATGATTATTAATATGCTGCCTGATATCTGAGACATTGCTTTACAATTGAGTTTGGTACTCATTTATGATGGAGGGGGTGCATGGATGAACTTACTATTTCAGATTAAGAAGTATTTTCCCCATCATCAACATCATCATATACAAGACCTCTGAAGATGTGCAGGTTCACTGGTGTTTCTTTAGGTAATTAGCCAGCCGTATTTGTGTTGGAGAAAATGCAAACCCTGGTTCCTATCACCATCACTGTAAGGAAATCCAAGTCATGGGAATGAACAATCACATATCAAATAATGCTGAATGATAGTTTAGACCTCAACACTGGAATTATGCAGAATGGTTTATAAAATTGGTGGCATTTTCCTTCAATCAAGAAAACTGGGAACCTGCCCCAAGACCAGTGATCAGGTTTTGAGTACAACTACCTTCTAAACAGCTTTGTGTCTTTCTTAACTGCACAAGCCCCAGAGCGATTAGGGCTGAATAATATGGGAGGGCGATTGATGTAACTAAACTCGAATTTGGTGGCATATTCTTAGCAAAAAGCTTTTAACGATAATATTTTCCAGTCTTTGTTCATAATTGTAGATGTCTTGATTATTTCTCATTGACAAATTTGATATTCACAAGCATTTAGAATAACCTGAAATCTAAATTAACCTAAAGAATGTATACAGTATATACACATAGTATATCTTGTGTATAGAAAACTAAATCATAAACAAAAAAAAAAACTGGATGTTTTTTTCCTGCCAGTTCATGCTATCGATAACATTTAAATAAATGAAAAAAAATCTCTCTGTACATTTTTCTTTTTGTAATTCTAAAAGGATCTGCTGTTAAGACTCAGGCTATTTCGCCTTTAAACAAATAAAAAATAAAATATTAAGTCCTTGAAGGTTGATCAGTACAAATGACTCACGTTGGTGGGACCCGCCATTCTGGTTTAGTAAGAAGTTTAGGGCAGAGAATCTGCCAAAAACACAACAAACAAATACAAACTAACACAAATAAAACAAAATAAACAATCTCGGGTGCGTGGGGGGTGGTAGCGTATTCACAAAAGATGGACTTCTCAGTTAGCCAGGTCACTTAAGTCAACCGTTACTGGACATTTCTGTTGGGCGATTCTATCCTTTTTGACTCAAAATGAACCAACTAAATGAAAACAAATTCATTTTTTGAAGTAATCCCACAAACGCACACTCTTCTAAACACAGTAACTCTTCTAGATAACCTTCAGATGTACATTACACGCCTCAACTTCTCTCTCTTGCTCTCTTTCCCTCTCTCACTTTCTTTACCGTGGTGTCAGCCTCACCCTCTTGCTGTGTCCCAACTGCATAATAAACATTAATTCTATTTTTTTTTCTTGATTATGCTGTGCTGGGTTTTTTTTAATATGCAAAAGCAAGAAAATTATGTTTTTTTTTTCTAAGCGCAAGTTAAAACATCTTAAATGGCATTTTGCAGATTTTAGTGCACAATAAAAGTTAAACAGATTGGGAAAAACGGGAACTATCTGTGCCATTTCCTTTATTTATATTGCAGATGAACTGTAATTAAGCATTAAAGAGTGTAGAAGGGTGTTCTCTGTAGAGGATGGACGTGTTTCACCCAGAGAACCAACAAAACATGTAATCTGACCAAGAGCACCTGGTCTTTTCCATACGACTGTATAACAGTGCTGTTTATTTACAAATGACAAAGGTCCACATGGTTTTGATTGAGTTGATACTGAAAGTTCTGTCACCATCAGGATTCACAGCGCAAAGCAGTGGCCAGTGGAACATTTCAAGATCAACATTCCCAATTTTAGCTGTAGCCATCTGCTATTGGATCCTCAGCAGTGGAATAAACTGATATTTTGACATTTTTGGAATTATGAGTGTTGAATGTTTGTATTTGAAGTTTATTTTGATCTGATAAGATTTATTGCACATTAAAATAAAAAAGTCCATGTTTAATTTAGAGGTTCTATATTTCTTTCATTTATCTTTTCTTATTTTAAATGAGCAAATCCTAATAAACTCAACAGAGGTTGATAATTGATTGTTTTATCTGTTAACAATTAAAACATTGAAAAACTGTATATGTATGTTAAGTATATACAACTATAACTGCAAGTAAAAAATACCGGGAAAACAAAACTAAAATGTGCTAAACTGGACCTTTTCGCAGTGTTAATCGAATAAAGAGAATACTGTAATGTCGATTGCATATCATTGCCATTTATACCGCTTCTGCTGAGGAACAAAGTATTTATAAGCCAAAAAATGCACTGTTAAAAGTGCAATACCAAAAAATTACTTCATGTTGTTACAAGCAAATACACAAGCTTTCCTTAACTGAAAAAATATATTAATCCAGGATTGAATTAACAGTCCTTTTGATTGAAATAACATGAAGTAGTTTATTGTTTTTTTTTACTGGACCAATGAAACACTTTTTAGAATGTGGCTATAATATTAAAGTATGTCAAGGCCAAAAAATAGTCTGTTAAAAATTCAGAAAAAATTCAAAACGGCTCACTTACTATCAGGTGAAACCTGGAACTTCAGATGAAAGATGTTAGTAAGTTGAGTTAAGTAAGCAAAGCTGGACAGGCCTTCAGCATCTCAGAAAACTACAACAAAGAGCTGGTCAAAAACAACTGACCAAGGCCATGACAAAATGTTTTGTTTGAATTTGGTGACCACAAGGTCACATTTTGATGAGATGCAAGTTGGATTAGCTGCATCACTTCATTTCTTTACTCTTGCATAGCAACGTCATTTCATCTTTAGTACAAAACAGTGCAGTATGGTAATATTCTGTGTGCAAACTCTTCACACACATTTAGATCTTATAGTATTAATGTTTAGGACACAATTGGGACACTACATCCATCTCACTTTCTCTCAGAGCAGCATGGACTCCTGCATGGCGAAAGCTTCTTGCGTCTGTCTGTAGTGAGATCCTCCGAACAGTGTGGGTCGTGGGAGAGCTGGAGGCGGAAAGGTGAACTCCTGGACTGGGTGGACGGGCGACAGCTGGGCTTTCTGGAAGCTGGGGGAGCGGGGTAACCCACCTGAAGAGCGCTGCGGCAACACCATCACTCCCTCCGTTGTTTCTCCATACCACCCTTCGCCTCGACGCTGCCTTTCGTAGCGCTGTTCTGTTGCCGTAAAAGAGGGAGACCCTAAAAGGCGCGTTGGCTGTCTTGGGTAGTGTCCAACATCGCTGTCCATTCTAGCTCCAAAACTGTCCAGTCGTGGTCCAATATTATCCATTCGGGGTCCAATATTGTCCATTCGGTGTCCAATGTTGTCCACCCGAGATATAACGTTGTCCATATGGCCTCCGAAATGATCCATTCTGACTCCAATATTGTCCAGCCGGGCTCCAAAATCGGCAGGTGCCACCTGCAGAGGGGTGGCATGGCCCGTTTGGCGTCTATAGGAATTGTAGCTGTTGTCCATAAACACTTTTTCGGGCGAGCGGTTCATAATCTCAGGCGAAATACGCAAATTTGTACCATATGCCCTTTCTTCATATCCATACCCTCTGTCTTCCTGTGGTCGAATTTTGGAATATGGAGTGTAGACAGGTGTCATGCTGGGTGTGTAGTGTACTGTTGGGCGAATTTCAGAGCTAGACGAGATTAGGGTGTGTTTAGGGATTCTGAAAGGTGGGGCAGAGATTCCCATCCCCCCACTCGGAGGCCTGTTTGGACTTCCCTGCCTTGCCCCATATGGCCGAGAAGGTGGACGATCAAGCTCAACAATTTCGGTGAAATCTTCTTCAGGTCCAGGGACATTGTCATACTGTGACGCATTGGAGGCTCGGTTGGAGCCTGGGACGAAGCCTTTGGACCTGGGTCGGCGCTGTTGTTGTTGCTGTTGTTCTTCAGGTATTTGAATGCCAGGTGATGGAGGGGCTCCAACACTCAGATTCTGCTGGCTTTCTCTCAAGGCTGCAGCTTTGGCCTCCTCTAACTTGCTCTCAGAAGGCTTGACCCAACGAGGTGTGATGGGGTCTTTACGCCCGCTTGAGCCTGCATTTGAGTTGTGATTGGCTCCAGCATGGTTCGGCCCATGTTTCTCAGGTGTTTGGGCCATCCCAGGGGTTGATGCTGTAGCCAGATTTGCTTTCTGTCCGTCTCGTTTGTCGCCCTTTCCTGGACGGTTTATTTTGTCTACCGAGTCTTTCTCTCTCCCAGCTCGGCTTGCTGGTCGACTCACTCTGTGTTGATCCGGTGAGCCATTCGCCGTTTCATCTGTTTCCGTGGTGATGCTCAAACCAGGCGGACCATCCGTCGTCTGCCCAGCTGGCATCTGCCCATTTGCAACGTGATTGGCTGCTTCTGCCGGATCCGGCGGTAGCTGACCCAGTGGTTTCTTAGGAAGTTCCTCGTCTTTACCTGCACAGGTAAGAGCAAGACGTTCATCAATGTGCAGAACATCAGTGGATATCACACATAGGTTCACTGACTTATTCATGCTCTGTACATAAATGCTTTCTTAGCTTTTGTTGTAAGACTGGACAAGCTGTACTAAATGCGGCATCCTACTTAACGAGAAACTGATACTAAAAGAGTGAAATGTTATTTCATTTAAAGGTTCTATAAAAATAATTCAGCTACATTTAACAGAACATCTGTCATGACAATTACCAGTAATGATATCATGACACTGTAACTAAACAAAATCTGTCATGGCTACTCATAAGAGTTCCACATATGGCTCCATGGTTTTGTCAGTGTTCCATAGCAGGGTTCAAGTTTCTTTCTATCCAAAAAATCAACAGTAGTGGCGAACAAAGGCTAAGCATGAATACGCCAATCAGGCACAGATCAATAAAACATTAAAACTGTACCACTGTGAGAGAACATACAAAGTGTAAGCAATCATGCGGCTGGATATCCTTCAGAGAGAAGGAACTGTTGTCCGTATTCAACGTAGGAAAAGAAAGAAAATCAAACCAGGGCTGTGCCAAATAAAACACGTGACTAAATATGGTGAGCAAATCATTTCAAAATATGACTTAGGACCAGTACACAGCACTTGCAGTACACACACACTTAAAACAAACAAACAAAAAAGTTGTGTCAAGAAAGTTCTTCCTGTGAGCACAGATGTTACGCAGAACAGATACAGGGGGTGGGGGGGGGGTTTACAGTGTGTGCATGGTGGAGGAACAAAACAGCTGACAGGAGAATGTGGAGTCTGCGCACACGCACACACAAACACACACGTTCACAGATGGAAACTTCACACACACAAATCATAAGATGTGATCGGGACCTTTCTAAAATACATTTTCATTCACACTGTACCATATACATTCCATTATATTCCATTTCATCATATACATTCTATTACTGTTGGTTCAGAGAAAATGATGCTCTTAAGACAAAGATTTCTCCTTAAACCTGAGAGCACCTTAGAAAGGCTTCAGGATATAGATTTAGAAGCAACTCTTTGAACATTTTTTATCTTTAGAACATCAAAGATTGAGTGCCTTTCCACAGAGCAGCAGACAGGTCATTATTCTGTCAGCCCAAAATGTAGACTAATTAGAGGACACACGCACACATGTGCGCACACACACACAAACGCACACACATGCATGCACACACACACACACGCATGCACACACAAACACACACATGCACACGCGCACAGACACACACACGCACGCGCACACACACACACAGACACAGAGACACACACACACACAAACACACACACATGCACACGCGCACAGATACACACACGCGCGCACACACACACATGCACACGCGCACAGACACACACACGCACAGACACACACACACACTCGCACATACACACACACAAACACACACACACACAAACACACACACAGACACAGAGACACACACAGACACAAACAAACACACACGTGCACACAAACACACACACCATCCCATCCTCATTTAATTACTCTGATAGAATACTAATTGCTGTGAGAATTTCTGTCTTATAATGATCCAACAGTGCTCTGCAAACACATGACTTGCATTCAGGAAACATTTCCAGGATGGACACAAATGTCATGGAAAATAATAAAATATACTGTGCAATAGCAGGTCAGGCTTTGTGAAAGACAGCAGACAAAAGATAGAGGCAAGACGTGTGTGCGCATGTGTGTACAGGGCTGCAACGATTGTTTGACCAAGTCGCTTAGTCCTCAGCTACCTTAGTTATGCAAGGTTCTTAATAGATTAGTCAATAGGTTACCTGATTAGATTAACAGAAAAGGCCGTTTAATTATTCTAGTTTACAGACTAACTGATTATAAAATCATAACTTCATTTCTATTTAGAAATGCTAGATGCACTGCTTTATTTGATTGATTGCCTTATTAGAGTAATAATAGTTGTAGTCCTATGCTTGAGTAACAGAGTACAGAAATAATGGTTAAATGCATTCTGGCTGTTGGCAGATTAATTATGTCTACAGAGTAATTATTTATAGAAACATTATAATTCACTTTGTGTCTATGGGTCATATATTAATTCACTGATAGTAAAATAACTATTACTAGTTAATGGATTAGTAAACTGTAGAAATAGGCACTATTACTAGTTAATGGATTAGTAAACTGTAGAAATAGGCACTACTCTCCTGCATTAAACTGTGTTAGTTGATAAATGAATTTATTACAAAATGATCCATTAGCGGCATTCTACAGTTGATCAGCTGATTCCAAATCTAATTGCCAGTTGCAGCCCTTGTGTGTGGGTGTGTTTTTCGAAGTGGGGTGTAGGGTACACGGACGATGATGGACAGATAGATAGATGTGTGGTAGCCAGTTGTTGTTGCCCACCGGTTGTGTTTGAAGGAAGGGGGGTTGTCCCCTTTAACTCCTCCGCTAGAGGAGGCTGGAGCCAAGATCAGCCGAAAGGGAGAGAATGCACAGTCAGCAAATAGATAGCACACAAACAAAGCAGAGAAGCAGCCATCAGCAGTCTGTGAGGTGTGTGTGTGTGTGTGTGTGTGTGTTACTGACTGAGAGACAATGTTGTTCAATTAACCCTGAAAAAAACACAGTGGGCATGAGGTACGTCAGGATGCAAATCAGATTCTGCAGATATATAATGTACGTAACTGGTGTATGAGCCTAAAGGTAAAATAGGCTTCTATCTTTTGTAAAGGATTGATTCTCAAAAGCATATTATTGGGGGCTTCCTTTACCTGGCAGTAGTGAAAATTGAAATATATTTTTATGTTTTTTTTATTATTTTTCTTTTTTAACCCTGCTTCTCAAAATAATCAGCAGTCTAAGTACACCGAACAGTTCATTTTAGACATGTTATAAGTGCATCAGGGCATACATGGGTAGGTAATATAAATGAATGTGAGGTGTGCCTGCCCACCCTATTAGTAAAGGTACGTACAGCAGGGGTTATCAATTACAGTTCTGGAGTGCTGCAGTCCAGCTCAAGTTTGGTGACTTCTCCAGTCAAGCTATCTTCTATGAAATCTGGTTAGCAACTGGCAGGTTGGATTGGGTGTATTTTAGTAGATAAATCACCAAACTGTGCTCCACTTGTGCCAGGACACGATCCTCAAGGACCAAAACTGATGCCCCTGAATGTACAGTGTGGCTGTATGTGATTAACAGCACCTACAGTTGGGCAAATTTAAAGGAGCTCAGGTTTCACTTTGTCATGCCTCATCTACTGGCTAGACTTGATCACAAAACAGGATTTCTTGTTCAGCCTGTTAACTTGTAAGCTTACTGTGATCTAGTAGTGGGCAGTATGTTGGTTTACTCCATGCCAGTTGAAACTCCTCCCCAGGTATAGAGTTTTATAGGTAGAGTTTGTCTCTACCTATCTCTACCTGGCCTGAAGACCCACATTTTTCGGGACAGACTTTGTATCCACAAACAAATTAAAAAATCACTATTAACCTCATGGTGGTGCTACAGTGGATAAATCTTTAACTTACGTTAAATCCTAAAACTGAGTCTTAATATCTTTTACATAATAAAGTGAAACTTGAGATTCGCCAAAAGGTATGAAACCTCAAAATTAGATAATACTTTACCACCTACATAGGGACTTCATAACACATGCATAAGCATTACTTAACAGATTTCATAAGCAACATGTGCATTTCTGTGAACATCTTGTGACAATTTAACTGACATGGCACTGACTAAAGTGTATTGACAGGTGACCTGAAGAACACTATATTCGGTTTTATGAATAAAGATGCCCTCAGATAAATCACACACACATACAGCTCATCTTGTTGAATTTTGAATAAGATATTCAAGCCTTACCATGTGTTATGGAGTCTTACTATAGGCAGCCTTTAAATAAAGTGTTACTGTTTATTTTTGTGTGTTTGTGTTGGTAATTAATCTGCATATGTAGTGTCTACATATGTATATTACCTGCTGGAGGAAGTTCTAGTTTGGAGCGTCTGAGCTCAGTCATATTGTTCTGGAGCTGCTCTATTACAAAGTCATCTTCAAAGAAGAAATCCTTGGACAGGGTGACCTGCAGGAACTCCACTAGATCCTCCATTGACAGCTTCAACAAGGTTTCTAGACACACACAAACACACACACACAAACACAAACAAACAAACAAACAAACAAACACACAAACAATATTATAATTATTATAATTCTAGCTCAGGGTCTTTTGAAGTTGACATATTTCTCTCTCTTTCACCCACATATTCAACAAAAGTTATACACTGCTGAGTAAATAATACGCAAAACTATTTTGATAGGTTGTAAGTACTTATGTCTTCAAATAACCAAATAATTCAAATAAATCAACAGTATATTGTGATTTACTATGTGTGAACCTCCATGCTATGAGGTGTATCTGCATATCTGTATAAAGTCATATAGTACTGCTTTGTCAAAAACATTCTCACTGGCCATATAAAGAGTTGTAGGCAAATTCTATGTCTGCACAGAACAGCACAATCTTTGATTCTACATATAAAAGGAATATAAGCAAGAAACATGTTTCCTAACTATGACTGGATTGCTTACGTTCACACCATGATGCACAATATCTGGATCATTAATTATTTTGCATCATTTAGCCCACATCCTACTTCATATTTTATTATTAGATTTTTGTTCATTAAAATTAAATGATTTAATAGAAATCCCTGGTGTAAAGCTGCATATTAAATTATAGAAAACTGAGCACAATTAAGCACATATGCTTGGTAATTTGATGACGAACCTTAAAAAGCTACATGGGCATGAGTATATGAGAGTCCCAAGGTCACATTTAACATGAAAGGTTTACCAAAAAAATGCATTTTCCATTACTTAATTTCCTCAGACAATACGTCAGACTTGCACCATACTGTAGCATACTATGAAAGCTTTTTAAGCAATAGAAACACCCTAGACAAAATTTCAGATAATAACTTACAGTAAATCATTATAAATCTAATACACACTTAATTACTGTAAAATATTTACTATTTTGTGTTATTAAAATATTTACCATATTTAGTAGTTAGTAAATTACTATACATTTTATGGGTTTTTTTTGTACTGTGAATCAGACACACACACAGACACAGGGTGCCATTACTTTTGTGCAGTTTGAGGATGGTGTAGGACATGGCAGGCAGAATTCTCTCTCCCTCTAGGATGTAAATGTCCCATATCCTCAGGGTTAATGTGAATGGGGTCTGTCAAACAAAACACATGCACACGCACACACGCACGCGCACACCACACACACACACACACACACACACACACACACATACACACATACACACATACACACATACACACATACACACAGATTTGCACTAAACACAAAGTATAGGATGTTTCCTAATGATGTCATTACTATGTATATGATGTCATTACTATGAATCTGCTACAGTATACATCACATAGCTAAAAAAAGTTTGTCTATCCTTTTTCATGATTACATATAACTGTATTCATACAGTTTAGCAGAAATCACATAACTAAGACTATTTTAAATTACTGAACAACTTGACATGATTTGAAGGGGTCTTACACGGTCCAGAAAGCACTGGAAGAACCACTTCATGGTGTACAGGCTGGTGAAAACCTCCTGACTGTCCTGCAGAGGGCAGTAAACACGCACTTATTAACACATTTAAACGCTTTTATCTCAGAGCTGGGAACTCAGCAGCACTAGTGGAGCTGAATTAGTTTTCTGAAAGGACGTATGGAATGTATGGTATGTATGGAATTTATCAGTGTTTGATTGGGCTTGGAATAAAGTACATCTGTAATCATAATAACTAGAATCACTGAAGATTCATACTGGATTGAAATCAATCCACAATTATTTCTGTCAGACTGTACAAATTACACACACTGCAGATTAATAATAAATTATGAATCATGAATACACCTTCTTATACACATCTTTTGCTGTGCTTTATACCTACATGAAAGGCAAACATGCACAGAGATATTCTGAAGCTGCTGCCAATTGACATTAATATGGCCTTTCATCTGTTAAGTAATTAATCATTTAGAGGCTTAAGTATTATTCATTGACATTTCATCGGCTCTCATTCTTATTTTATGAATAGTGTTTTTCACAGGGTGTTTAGAAAAGAAATAATAATAATGAACAATAAGCATTTTTATTCTCCCAATGAGAACATATTAAACAGGAAGTTCATATTAGTCCAACTAAACTTCAGAAGATCACACTAAAATACGGATATAAAAGTCACTGCAGGATTTCACCGTCTATCTTTAAAAAGCAAAAAAGTCTGTCTTAGTCAGAAACGAACCCTGCTGCAGCCCTCCAGGTTTGCGCTTGAAAAACTGTCTCATGGGACTGACAGTAAAATAAAATAACTAGCGGCCTGTTCAGAAACAGTCAGTGTTTTCAGGTTCTGCCTGATGATGAATAATTCATTTTTATGTAGTTCAAATATATGCACTAATACTAGCCACAGAGTGACTAACGGCGCAGCACACAACATCACAAAACAGCTTTTCATCGGAAACTGTATAACAGCTGGTCCTCTATACAGGTCACCTCACATTTAAATAATAAAGGTTACATATAACAGCAGATGGACTTCGATGACGTGTGAATCTTACTAGATGTTGTTTAAGTTTAGGCATCATCTTCTTCAGGATACGATCATGGTGTTCCTGGAAGCGCATCAGCTTGGGAAAACCAGGCACAAAGAATCCTAAACAGACACACACAGACACATTTCTAGAGCACCCAGGCAAAAACCTTACAGATGCGATTTGGTTGCAGCCAAAAGATGTGATGCTATTCATGATAACTCCTGAGTCTGAGCGTTTTACACAGCAGCTTGTAAAGTCAATAAGCAGCTTAGAAACCTGTTTGTTCCATCAGCAAAAAGGTCCATCAAGTAAAGCAACCCCTGTGTGTGGAGAGGAGTATGTTTACCGTGCATGGCATGCTTCTGTCCAGACAGCAGCTTGACCAGTGCCCAGAAGGCATCCTCTTCATTCATATAGATCAGGAGCAGAGCAGTGATCTGACTCATTCCTTGACAATATCCCACCTCCTACACACACAAACATAGACACCTAATTTTAGGGAAAAGTTCTAGAAGAAGAATTTTGCATGATGTGACTATTGGAATACTGGAATATTATTGGCACTGGTGAACCATGACTAGCTAGGCCTTGGTGTTAGGCCATAAATGTCAAACCTTAAACAAACAAACAAAAACTGCTGGTAAACGGCTACGGATTCTAGTAGTACATAAGCACAGTCAAATTAACATTTAACGGACATTTGAGGTATTAGCATTTTATAGTTTTCTCTGGTATTTAGCTACTGTTTGTAACAATTTACTAAAACACAATATGAAATGCCTTTGCTGGGCCAAAAAGGCCCTGGTGTTTCAACACTGCCAACTAGCTTCGTAAGCCACAGCGTCAGAGTAAAACTTATGCAGCATATTTCAGACACCCAGAATGTCTTGGCTGATGGAGTACATTTGGGGTGAGGAGGGAAGTTGTAAATTTAACTGTCCACCAATGCATTGTATTAGCAGTAATGTCCGCACACCATATTTATTGGAATGTTAATAGTCTATTTTGCAACTGGCATCGCTCCAGACCATGATTGCTTCCTTGCACTCTAGCCTGCATTCTTATTCATAAAAAGTGCCAATAAATTCACAAACAACTCCTAACAAAGAGCTGGGTCTGCCAGATGCAGGATTTGAATTCCCTCACTGTAAATAAGCTAATGAACAAGCTCCAGTTGGGATGTGCTCTTCACCAGTCATGAAAAACACAGTGCCTATGGAATATTCATATTCATGCTTATATATTCATCCAACTGGTCAGTTCCTAAACTGACCCCCCATATGCAAATGAACAGTGCTACACATGGCCGCTCCAATATTTGGAGCTGGATGCTGTTTTTATTTCATCCCTAAAGCTAATAATGTTCTGTATAATTGGAAGACCAAACTTACAGCTTCATATAAAACTATTAGCATCTGAGCAGGAGATTTTATACACTGTACATCTTTACAGTAAGCTGTTTTAAATGTTCCTCTGAACACTGGGCTTCTATTCTCACTACCTGCACTGTGCACGTTATCTATTACTGCAAACCTGGCAACCTTAACATACTAAACTCCGCTGACTGCACATCAGTTATAGTACTCTAGCACACTGACATACAGTTACTACCCTTGTACATTATACACGTGTCCTACTGATCATGCACATGTGTAGTTTGTCTTTTTGTTTTGGAATGTACTTACTATTCATCTATTTTTGTAAAATACTTCACGGGGGAAGTACCTGACAGTGTTTCATTATACTGTACAACCCTGTATTGGTATAATGACAAAGATGAATTTAATTTAATTCAATAAAGTCACAGAGGAATGTTTAAATCAGTTAGTTACATACATTAGTTCGTTTGCTAGCTTTGCTGCTGATAGATCAGTCCGATTAAACAGGACTAGACAGTGGATAGATTTATAAATTGGGAACACTGGGCTCATCCACCAATGTCTTCCTAAGAACAGTTGGTAAAAGAGGCTCATGTGGAGATCCAGCTTCCATTACTAAATCTTGCTTCATATTAGACATGAAAACCATCATGCTTTTAGTTCATTTCAGTTAGTTTCTGCTTTTACTTTACCACTGTATGACAAGTTCATCTCATATCAGAGATATATAGAGTAGTATGGAGGGCTGTGTTACTATTGGAGCTACAGGCTCGTCTCAGCAACTCAGCAGGTTCCCCGCTCAGCTGGCGCAGCCGGTTCTTCTGGATCCGGTAACAAGCTCAAGAAGACACAAGCTGCAAAGCAGCAGGAGACCTGTACCCATGATCACTTTCACTCCGGGGGACGTGGGTCTCGGTCTGTGGCCTGGAGGGTCTGCAGTGGCTAGAGACTACTGTGCCTGTGCCTCTACATGCACAGCCTGAACTAAGCACAATAAAGGATCTGAGGCACTGAACTCCCTGTCACCAGAGCCTAGCAGTACTCTAAAAAGTATCACTAGACTTACAATATAATCCAATTCATGATACGTTAGACATATCACACTGTAACACTGACTGAAATCATTTTTTTATACAAAAAACGAACTTGGTAGTTGGGTAAAGGCTACCGGGGAGACAGATTCAACACATGATTAGCTACTTGCCCTGACCCCCGTAGAGAAACCCACATGGGAGACGGCCATTGCAGTGTACTGGAGACCATTTATTGGGCAGGGAAGCACCCACACCTCATTCATTACAATCCTGGATAACAGCAGTGCAGCAGAACATACAGCCTACAACCTGGAACAACCATCCCGCGTACTATTAAGGCGCTCAATACAGGCACCTAATGTGACCGTTACAAACTGTTCAAACATTTAAAATGCAAATATCATTATAAGAATGTCTAAGTATCGCGATGCAATACATCTGCCACATTGCCCACGTCTTCGCTGAGAATGTTGATGAGACAGATACTAATACAATTTTATTGCAATGACTCACCCTGTTGTACATGGAGTAGGCTGTGAGGACGTGGAACAGGTCCTGCTGCCTGAACACACACACACACACACACACACACACACACACACACACACACACACACAATTATACAACAATAAACTGCAACCTCAATTTAAGCAGATCACTGCGGTCATAAAAAGCCTCTTGATGTATTTTTTAACACCATTTGGAAACACCAGCTTTATGTTACATTGTGGATAAAATCTAATGGCTACACTAACTGATACAAACGGATTATTTCTCCTTCTATCATACAATGAAATTGTTATGAAAGCAGCAAAATACATTTGGCTCCATATTTATTGGCAAAAAGATCATGAAACCATGAAACAAAAGTGTGACTAGCTTACAATATAAGAAAAACATGCCAACATGTAGCTGATTGCGACTTCAAAACAACAAAAATCTAAATCAAAAGAATGCATTGTAAACAAAACCACATTCCCCAATTATAGGCACCACTATACACTTTGAGGAACAAAACAGGTTCCCATTTATATTTCACTTTTTGTTTTACTCCACCTGAGTGTTCAGGAACTCTTTTTCATGACTTCCTCTTTTACTGGAGTATAAATGTAAAATGACAAAAAGGCCAAATTCCCTTCATTCAGCAACATGGGGAAGATGACAGACCACAAGAATAATATGAGACAAAAGATTGTTGACCTTCAGACGTTATGCGCAAAAAAAAAAAAAATGACATAACTAAAAATGGCCATATCCACAGTCAGGAAAATAATCAGGAAGTTAAAACAACCAGAGCCATAGTGAACATGCCTTAAGCATGATGCAAGTACCTACACACTTAGTGAGGAGGTGATCTGCATATGATAATAGCCACCAAGGTGCAACAGGTACCCAGATATGGCAAAATAAAGCCTTTTCTATTTTCTAAGCACAAATGAAAGCACAGGACAAATAATAGATGCTAGGACTTTGACTGGAACCATGTCTTATGGTGGGATGACCAGATTTTTTGCAACAAAGTTTTAGCAAATCAACAGGGCAGAGGGTCGTCAGCACACAGTCAAGGATGGTTACTCAGCCAATATGACCATCTTCACTGTTAGGAACTCTGGAGCTCCGAAAACATCAAAGAAAAACCTTGAGAATCTTATTAGGATACATGGCACCGTGTACTTCAAGAAGCACAGGGATATTTTTAATGAAAATCTTGCTGCCTCTGTTAAAAAAGTTAAAACTGGTCAGGTTTTCCACCAGGACAATGACCTAAAAACATTTTTTTTTAAGGCAACAGTTATGTTATGAAAATCAACGTCAACTAATCACTGACTGCATGATCAGTGACTGGTGAACATCAAGTTTAAAGGGGCATGTTAAGTAGTCTGTACAACCCCTAGTCGAGATTCAAACAAAAATGGCTCACTAACCACATAAGCAAGCATGTGTACTTTTGTATTGAGGATTGAGGATGTTGTCTCAAATTCCTTGCTCTGTAAATGTGACAGTGTGAATAATAACTTTGATAAGGTATAATCATTTTCAATGTGAAGCGGAGCTAAT
The DNA here is from genome assembly GCA_024036415.1 of Prochilodus magdalenae. Taxonomy (NCBI): domain Eukaryota; kingdom Metazoa; phylum Chordata; class Actinopteri; order Characiformes; family Prochilodontidae; genus Prochilodus; species Prochilodus magdalenae. The sequence continues at coordinate 666,442 of JAMWET010004337.1, forward strand.
CAACCAAAAGACATTTTTATGACCTTTTTTGTAACCTCCCTTTACCAATGGCACCAATACTGTTGGAGCTTGCTAGAAACAACCTGCCTTTTTGTTTGCCCCTGTATAGGCGTGTTAGAAAAAGAAGTGGTCACACTGATATTTCAACTTTAGAAACACAAAGGAGGTAATATCTGATCCTTCCCCTGTTTTCTCTCTCGCTTTCTATCTCCACCATGCCCACCTAAAGACACGCTGCCATAGTAAGCTGATATTTTCCACTTCTGCATTTACAGAATGTCAAATTAATCACTCAGACCTGGACATTTCACTGTTCTTCAAAGCATGCCGACCTGAGGCTGGGACTAAAATGTGGAACATTAAAGTAGAAGAGCAGAAGGGCATGTTCTTCACTGACAGACTACAAGAAAAATCTGTGCGCAGTAAAACACTGCGTTTGATCTCAAGTGTTCTGTTTGGATCCAAAGATCAGTGTAGGAGGGTGTGCATGCATGTGCGTATTTGTGACTGAGGGTCTGTGTGTTAGGAGGATTAGGGTGTGTTTTTGAGTGAGCTAAATAATTTTTTATTAATCAACACTGTGATATTAGCATTTGCAATACTGATCTTAAAGAAGGCTGCAATATGCAAATGGACGTTCTTACTAAACACTAAATTGTTGTGTTAATTACTGTGTGCGGTGAGCATCTTGACCAATCAAGGGTACTGGACGAGCATTAACAACTAGATCACATTCTCAAAAAAAGATTTTTTAGTTGGCAAGCAAGCACATTCAAGACTTTAATACATCAAAGCTCACAGAACCTTGTGGAAAACTTATTTATGAACAATTTGATTCCATTTCTCATGATCAAAATGACCAAATATTAAGTGGCAAGCCTTTCCCGTAGGATTTGAGTCTTCGGTTTGGGCCACAAATTTCAGTAAATGTGGAGATATATATATATACACACACATTTGTATTCTTCTCTATGATAATGTTCATTTCTGCTAGGGCATTAATAGAATAGCGTGTTAGCACATCAATACTTTCTAACTGTTCTAGACTAAACATAGAGTTTAGAAGCTTATAAACGACATTCCATGTGTTTTATCTGATGCTTGCAAGATAGACCCCTTTTACACTTTAGGCACTGTGTGCGTGTGTGTGTGTGTGTGTATGTGTGTGTGCATGTGTGTGTACATCTGTGTGTGTGTCTTTTACCCACTTTACGTCATAGCGGCGCATGAACATGATGTGATCTCTGTAGGTTCGGTTCACGTCCAGATCTATCTGACGGATATCAGGAGATAATTCTTTAGCCCTCTTCTTCAGTTTCTGGAGACAGGATGAAAAGGACAGAGAAAAAGAGAGAGAGAGACAGAGAAAGAAAGAAAGAAAGACAAGAGAGACAAGGTGAAGAAAAACAGAGAGATTAAAGATAGAAAAGAGAGAGGAAAGAGGCAGTAATAGAGACAGAGACAGAGAGAGGGGATGAGAAATAAAGAGAGAGAGAAAGAGAGAGGGCTTTCTGTGATAATGAACTTCAGCCAAATTAAATCAACACTGCAGCACATGAATCTTAGAGCCGGTCTGCAACACTGATATACTGCAGCGCAAACGCACACACACACACACACACACACACACACACACACACACACACACACACACACACACACACCCACACACACACACACACACACACACACACACACACACACAGTCGCTGCACAACATGAACAAAGTGTTAGGATGATATTGTTCAGTATTTCGCCTAGAAAAGACCAATCACAATATAACATCAACAAAGACTGATCTGCAGTACAATGATCACAATAATTAACTTTAATATTATTTTTAAAACACCCTGAGAATCTAGAAGCTATTTATTTGGGCAGTAAGGATTACTTTGCCTGAATAGAAAAACATTACTACAGAAAGACATGTAGTGCCTTTACTGCATGTGTTCGTTAAACCATTACCAAACCCTTCCTCACAGCAGCCCAGTGTTTAGCTTGTGTAATCAATGCCTTATTCATATAAATCAGGTCTGAATTTGTCTCAATGTATTTATTCAAATGTTATTATTGTGGCTGGATAAATGTTTTTAACAGTTTACTTATACTTTGCACACTCTGTATGTATGAATATGTATACCATGCCCTGAAAGTCTGAAAGGCAGGACGGTAAAGTTAAACGTTGGCAGCGATTTATGACCAACTCCACGGTGTTCCTTTTAGAAAGTGCTTATTGCACTGCTGGAGAGAAAGTTCTCCCTGTGGCTGCACAAAACCACATAACTACTGCATACTGAACCACTGGAGGAGGAGAGTCAGGAGGCTATTTCTGAACACGGTATTTATGCAGCATGTGTGCTGGGCACATACTAAAGGCCACCACCTGAAAAAAAATAGTTCGATACTAACAATAATCTATTTATTACTAATGCACTGAAATGAATGAATGAACAACCAATATCTGGAAACATGTCCAATTTTTTTTGTTAATTTTAGAATATTATGTCATCCTACATTAACTGTACATTAAATGTATTTTTAATAAGAAACACTAAACTTACTTGCTATTGATTATATATTTTTTTAAACACAGCTAATACTTCAGTGATGTCGAGTAGAGATTCTATTCACTTATGTACTTGATGCTAAACGACCTGAACTGTGAATAACTGGACAATATTGGCAGAGGCATTTTATGGACCTGTGTCTGAAAAATTTAATCATTTATCATTAACAAGTGATCACTGATTCCTGTAGCAGATGCTGCAGGGGAAGTGATATATAGGTCAGGTCATTTGTAGGTCCATTTGTAATTAAATGTACATGATAAGATCAGGCTGTATAATTATAGTATCTGTCATTTACCAGAAACAAATAATCACAAGAAATCAGTGTTTGTCAAGTTGGTTTGTCAATATCTTGTAAAGCCCGACAGCCTTGGGTTCACTGTTCTGGAGTTTTCTTAGATTTCCCCTTTCATTCTACAGACCAGCTGTTTGGTAGCATCTGGTCTGCATTACATACCAACCTTGACCAACAGCTATACTTATATTCATATATATATATATATATATATATATATATATATATATATATATATATATATATATAATTAAGTAAGTTTACATCATAACAAAACCTCTCTAAAACCGAAGACCAACAAACAAAACATATAGCGGTTTCTACTTTCAACTAAGAACCTGCATTGCAATCTAAGATCTAAAAACTGTCAGAATAGAAAACTGTCTAAATAAAAGATTTCGAAAAGTAGAATGGATAGCTTACAATACAATGTATGCATATAAGACTTCATTAGATGTCTAAAGTGTTTTTGTAAGAGGTACTTAAGAGGACTGTGATACAATGATGGGACAATACATTTAATTGCATATATTTCAGTTGCATTACAATAATTGCATTATTTCTAAAAGAAGCAGAAACATGCTTTTTGGATACAAAGACTGATTAAGTTTAGGGATTAGGTGCAGGTGTAGGATTATATATTGGGCTACAGTAAAACAAAAGTCCATAAAAATCTATGGAGGTCCTCACAAGGAACATAAAATAACATTGTGTGTGTGTGTGTGTGTGTGTGTGTGTGTGTGTCTACCTCATAGAAGTCCACCTTCTCCTCCTTGATTTTCGGAATGTCAAGTAGTAAACACCACACCTGACCCCGGAGCTGCAGTGGAATCCCCTTGTAGATCCTCCTTACCAGCTATACGAGAAGGACACACACAGACATATCTTATGATCTGATACCTTGTGTCCGAATGACTGAATCTCAGAGTGGTTTAACTGTCAGAACATTTCCTTCATGTCCTTTCAATCAAGAATACAGTGGAATCTTGACATCAGGGGCATTAATAGTGGAGCTATGCTCTTACACATAGCGAAGCAAACCTTGGTAGTACCATTATAAACACTCCAGCAAGGGGATGCAGTAGTACAAAAAATAATACTACAGCCTTCTAGTGCATGTTTTGGCAGAATTACAATTGCACAATTACAGGTAATACGCTAATTCATAATAGGTAAGTGAGGCTCGCACAGTGTTTTTCTGGAGGCTAAAAATGCAATGCCACTTGGCAACTGAGCATGCTGCACAGAAAGAACCCTGCTCCCACGTTCTATAAAATGGTCCTTACTGAAAACAATTGTGATTTCTATCTCTCTGAGTGACTGAGTGAAAGGAAAGCTGAGCACTTTCTCATAATATTCTGTTCAGTGATGCAGACTTCTGTTCTGTGGTGCTTATATTTTTCTTGCCAATTTGCCTGGATGTCACTAATTTGCTGCCACACCTTAACTCAGCACACAGAAATACACAAAATCCTACCCGTTATATCAGTAGTGTATATATACCCTCATCATCAAAAGAGCTGCACATATAGTTGTATCCAGAAGGAATCACCCACCCACTTGAAGGGTGGGTTTGACATCGTAAGACATGTGATGATTCATTTCACGCATGTGACGTAAGCAAGGACAGGCCTCATCATTGTACCTGACTGACCCAACAGCCACAATTACGGACATCGCAGTGATGCCCTCCATGAGTCATCCAGTTAGTGCCAGCACTATTAGAAGACTGCACGACACAGGACTACACGCACACAGACCGTTACTGCGACCGCCTTTAACACCACATCAGCATCGCCAAAGACTGCAATGGTGTCGCACCAGTCATGGAGCGACTCAGAATGGCAGTGGGTCATCTTCAGTGGCGAACCCCGCTTTTGTCTTGCTGGAGACAGCCAAAAAGTCTGTGTGTGGAGACACCGTGTTCAGCATCAAGATGAGCTTGTTTGTTGTCATGTGTCACTCCACCTCCACCTCTACCACAAAATCTGCAGGAACTGTGTGAGAAGGTAAAGCCGCATGGGATGGATTATCGGGGGACGCTGTTAGAAAAACCTCGTCAACTCCATGCAGAGACTTGTTCCATTAGCAAACATGGTAGCCCAACGCTACTGATGACAGACACTACTTCTGTATGTGTAGCTCAATAAATATCATCTATATCAGTCTAAATTTATCATCATTCATTACTATTGTTATGCTGCAATGTTTGTCGAACAGATTTCTTTACCCCTCAATTACAAATGAAATAAATAATTAAAATAAAACATTCGTTTTTTTCAGCTTGTAGCTCCATTTAGGGGCAGTATTTCATTTAGTGATGCACAATTAATGTAAGGTATCACACTGTAGTCAGTTTCAGACCACAGAACAACTTTTGGGTGGATGTTTTAGGGTGGCAGACCACTCTGACACACACAAAAAATGTACCCTCACATAGGGGCGAAAAAAATAATAATAAAGATACTATTATTATATATTATTTGTGATACTGTATCCATCCTCACAAGCACAGTATTGATTTTTAATAAACAGTTTTCATGTAAAGATAGATAAAAGCCGGCAGCTCATTTTGCTTTGTGGTGAAACCCCAACTACCATGTTATTGCCACTGCTGGGCTGAAAATTCACCACCACCTAAATAATATCTGGACAAGGTTCTAACCAGTGATGAATGGGGCAGTGGGGCTGATTAATGGTGCAGTAAGGGTTACAGTCTGTAACAGTACAGCTATATACTGGACCTGTACAATAAATGAAAGTCATAAAGGGGAGAGCGAGAGTAGTAGTAATGCGTGTGTGTGTGTGTGTGTGTGTGTGTGTATCAGAACTCAAAGTGAAAATGTTCGAACAACCTGGTTAATTGCTGCTATAAATTCTCTTTCTGGTGTCATTAAGTTCATCTGGCTGGAATGACGGATGATGGAAATATGTGGTATCCAACCAAACACTCCTCCTTTTTATGTCCTCATTCATCTATAATACTGACGATTTGATTTGTGTTTGATTTGTTTCAAATTGAGTGATTTCGCTGCATGTCTTTTGCAAGAGTAGGCGTGTGTGTGTGTGTTACTGACTACTACAGATGTCTTTGTTCCCCAAAATGATGATAATTATATTGATTATGCTGAAAAACTGTATGTTTCAGATCAGATGTATTACCAAGCTGAGAGTGATGAATTATAAGCCACATATAATGTTGGTGGGTGTATTTGTATTTGTGTTTGAAACAACTCCCAAGAAAAAATAAAACAGCTAAGAAATCTAAAACTGGTAAGAAGAAATCTGAGAAAGAAATGAATAGAAACAAAGAAAAAGGCAAAACTAAAAAGGAGTCAACCTTGTCACTGTTCTTGTACTTGTCCCAGCTTTTCAGCATCTTCAACCACTTTTCTGTCCTCTCCAATTCCAGATGCTTTTGCTGAACAAAGAAACATACGGACCATTAACACAGCAATATAGTATACACATATCAACCTTATCAACACATGCCAACCGTAACACACGGTCACAGAACAGCACTTAATCATATACAAGAGGTGGAAGAAAACACATTTCCTGTTTCTTTTGCTGTACATCTGCACACCGCCTAAAAAGGGTCTCTCAGCATCTCTCAGCCAGGTAGGAGATTTATCTACACTTAGTCAAACTAAATTCTGCAGCAACAATACTCCTAATAAAAACAGGTCCTGTGTGGAACACAACTAAAACTACTTTATTACTTGTAGATAAACAAATGAACACTCTGGAATACTCCTAGAGAAGAATTAGGCCTTTCTGATCCTGACACCTTTATATTTATATTTGAGGGGAGATGGAATTGCTCTGCATTCATCAAAACAGGTCAACATGGTTAAGTTCTATAGTTGTTTAGTCCTGCATATACTTGCATCCCGAAGGAGTGTTATTGCTACTGTGTGTCTAACCTTACACAGCTGTCGTTAGAGGCGCTTTTCTAGACTACTCTCTGTTGTTGTAACGTGAACATGACTTTCATCCTCCAAGGAGTGAAATAAAATGTACTTAGTGGGAAAAGAGCAGAGTTTGAATGTTTGTTAATTTGCCAGATATAACTGTGTGCCTCTTTGTGCAGCTTAGGCTGGTATAAAACAATTAAGCTTGCTATCAGTAAAGCTGATCTGACATGAATAAACATATCCCTTGTTCAACCCTGGAGAGTTCATTAAGATGTTTATGATGTGCTAATATCTGAGAAACGACACATACCAGTTATTTTACTACTGAAAAAGAACAGTACACATGTATACGTGTGAGGCTATAATCAATCCTCAACTCCTCTAAAATCAGAGTAAATCACAGTGGCTGACTTATAATTATAATGATGATGAGGATGATGATGATGATTAGTCATATGCTGATAGTATAGTGATTTATGTGCATGGCTGCACAAAGAAACAAGCTGCTTCCAAACTTACTTGTGCAATGAGCCGTATTACATTATGATTGAATCGACCATGTCTCAATGTAGCTCAAACTGTTGCTAATGTTTTTTTGTTTTATTTTTTTGTTTTATTAAAACAGCCATGCATTCCAGAGCCAGACATTATAATATTAGGATCAAGGGTTTGACTGAGTTTAAGAATCCGGATGTCTGGATTGAATCTAGTCATTCTTTTAATTCCATTTAATTCATTTAGATTTACTGGAAAATAACTAAGCGCTGAGACTGCTATGATATACAGACAGTAACACCATGACTGTTATAGGACATGATGTCATAACAAAATCATTTAAAATTCAATACTGTCAAAATGAAACATAGATGAAAAAGAAAAACAAAACACATAGACAAATTCAGCTTAAAATTCAATATGAACATTAAGTTTTAAATCAGAAACAGACAGCTTTTACAGCTGTCAAATCCTAAGTGCACACAAGCACTGGAATGACTCCACACACACGAAACCACACCACCACATGCAAAGGACCCTGGTTGTTTATATTCATAGAAGTGTTTCAGGGCTTGTCCACACATATACTCAAGTATTTTTAAAGCTTTATTCCTCCTTTGTTTTTGAAAAAACTAAATACTGTCCACACGAATACACTAAAACACACTGTCTAGAACAGGGGTGTCCAATCTTATCTGAAAAGGGGCCAGGGTGGCTGCAGGTTTTCATAGTAACCAAGCAGGAGATCATGTGATCTGTTATCTGAAGGCTGAGCAGTTGATGATTCAAGTAGAATCAGGTGAGCTCCTGCAGCCAAACCGGCTTTTGCGGGTAAGGTTGGACACCCCTGGTCTAGAACATGCCAAACCAGCAGACTTAAGCCATGCAGGCAAATCAGAAGCCTGACTGCGACCCAAACCATGCACTTATGTCTTTGCTAAATGCACTTAGACAACACTGCATCACTTTACACACTATTTAGTGCTGTAGTGTGCAGCCCCTGTGTGGTGGGAGTGCTGGATATGGCAGTGACCTTTGTAGCACATTCAGATGCCTCTGTGCTTCAGTATAGTGTAAGAGTTAGATATTAAAACAATGTTAAAACAAGCTCCGTTTTTGGTGATCTAAAACCCAACTTGCGTTTGGACAAACATGCTTGTTTGTGCAGACAAGGACTTAGTTACCATTTTTTATAAAAGCAACAAGTTTACAGTATAGAGGCCAATTACTGCTGTTCTGTATTGGTCAGCTGAAACTTAGGCTTATTACCAATCATGTTAATATTACAATACTAGCTGCTTACTAGCTGACCTATCTGCTGCCTCCTGTTTTACTACATGTAGATGTTGTCATTGTTGCATTGTATTGGTTTGGGTGATAGTCTATATGCATTATCTGTATGTATTATGTGTATTATTATGTATTACTGTAATATTATGTATATTTTATATGTATGATATATTTGTATATGTACAATTTTATTACAATTTTAGGTTGCCATTTTAAAAAAACAGCCAGGGACAAAAAATAAAAAGAAGAAATGAAAATTATGATCTGCTCACCTTTTCCTCCACGGAGTTATAGGCCGGAAGTTCATCCTCACTGTAAAACAGAAAGAGGGCGCGCAAACACACACATGCACACACACAAGCACACGCGCACACGCACACGGATGTAAATCTAGTGAAATTGCAGCATCTCAGTGTCTGATTATTTCATCATTTTCCCAACAGGAAAAATAAAAAATAAAAAAACACATCCTCTGACAAATTGTTTTTTCCTTCTTTCCTCACCCTGATATCGAAAGTGTGTGGAAATAAGTTTTTGCATGTTTTATGTAACGGGTGAGAACAAAGGTCACATACTGGAATGAAAGTGCTTAAAAGGAACTAAAACAAACCCATAAGCCATAAAATCTCCCTGCTGCTGATGTCAAACGTGAGCTCCCTCGACACTTGTGGACCAAAAAAAGGGAATTTATCTGTTCCACAGGAAGTGGACGCACTAGATAAATAAACATCACTATGGCAACTCGGCCATGACGCCACCCCTGCCAACGGGGTTAAAGTGAGAAATCATCGTCAGTGACACAAACAGGAAACGCTTTGGATCAGAGCAGCATTCTCAGTCTCGCACATGAAGCTGGATGCTACTGCGTTGAGACACACATGGGAAGCACAAAATAGCAGACAGTCAGTTACTGAGTAGGGAAAAGTCCAAGTGTTTTACAAACTAATTAATTATAATTTACAATTTAGTATCAATTTTGCTTCCACACAGAGGAATTCGTCTACTGCATTTAACTCATGCCCTGGAAGCAACTGGCGGTGCCTTGTTTAAGGACACTCCATGCATGTTGGTTCAGGGAATTGAACAGACAAGCCACTGGTGCCCCATGTGTGGCACAACACATCATTTGTTAATTGGAAATACAATATTGGCTCTTCCAGTACAGACAAGCCGATGCAGGGGCATGTGGAACAACAGAGAGAGATCAAGATGGAGGCAAAAATAAAAAATAATGAGATGAAATGTGTGAATGCCTGAAATGTCTGTAACAAAGCTAAGAAAAAAAAACTACTATTAAGATCAACTGTTTTAAATACATTTTAAGGAATCTAAAATGTCTTAAGATTTAAATGTACTTCAAAAGATGTGGAATGTAACACACTCTGTTCTGTTAACTTACTATTTGTTTAAGAAACCTGAAATTTGAAAACAGTCAGTTTGCTCAGGTTTTAGTTCAAATGTCTTTTTTTAACAAAAAAATAAATGACATAGATAAAACATTTCTCTGTTAGCAGGACATCAAAAAAACCATGTGTAGGAGAGATTGAAGTGGGGAGAAAGAGAGAAAATGCATATGTGCAGAGGATTCAGTGATGTAATTACTGGGAAAACGTCTTTGACTGTTTTGACTTTGCTACACAGAGTGTTTTACTCTTCATTTCTTCTGCTTGTTTTTGATTTTGTTCAATTTCAGACATCAATCGCAAATGCCAAATTGATACATGTTTCTCATTCCCAGCATTGCAGTGACACTGGTGTGTTAGTGTATGTTGTACTGGTATATGTGAATCAGACACAGCACTGCTGCTGGCGTTCTTAAACGCTGTGTGCACTCCTTGTCCACTCTAATAGACACTTCTACCTTGCTGGTCCATGTACAGGCAGTTGATCTGTTCTTGCACAATTTGTGTATGTCAGCAGAACTGCCGTGTCTGATTCACTCGCTCCAGCACAACACACACCACCACCACATCAGTGTCATTGCAGTGCTGAGAATGATCCACCACCCACATAATACCTGCTTTGTGGGGGTCCTAACAATTTTATGGGGTAAAAGAGGTGTAGATAATGACTGAGGAGTACAGAAGAGCGTAAAGCACTGTAAGCCAGTACAGAGGACTATGCAGCAGTGCAACACTAAAGAACAGCACAGAACAGAGAAACAAAGTAGTATAGAGACCTAAAAAAGCAAGAGAGAAAAGAAGAGCAGAAAAATGAAGGAATTGATAAGTGGTGAGACAAGTTGGCTATCACGCATGTGATAATGCTTTGTGAAACTGTAATATCACAATGCAACACTATGACACTGAGGTGTGGCAATGCTTTGTGGAGATTGGACCATTATTAATTATGCCATCTAATGCAAGTGCTCTGTTTAAACACCAATGCTCGCAAGCAATCAGCACCAATCAACCATGCTCCAGCACAAATCCTGCCCACCAACTCTAGTGTCAATTAAAAGTTTAGACAAAGTCAATAATTTGATTATAATCATAACTGTCCTTCATTCAAATTCTGTTTTGTTTAAGAACACCGAATTCTAGACATGTGTCATGGGATCATAAACAGAATCAGAATCAGGTTTGTTGGCCAAGTATGCTGACACACACAAGGAATTTGGTTTCAGCAGTTTGTGTCTCTCAAGTAACGACTCCACATATACGCAATAAATACAGACATTACAGACATATTACAGACAAATACAGACATAGATTACAATACACAATCTTCACAATATACAAACAAACCAACAGACAGTATAAGGCAGCAGTGTTGAGGTAGAGGTAGTAGTGTTAATGTAGTGCAGCAGTATTAGCATGCCTGTATGGGGAAGAGACTGTGGTGTATAATCTGGCATGAAACTATAGTCTATCAGATGATGTGACTGGTCAGCTGCTTATGAAGGTGATGGCCTACTGGGTAAGTGTACTGTAACTTCCCAATCGATCATTTTTAGTGGCAACCCTAGCCCAGAACAAATAAGTAATGCAACAGCTGGACACCGCATACTAACCTAAATAGTAGTAATACTAGAAGTGTATAGGGGGTATCAAGCAATACAGATGAGCATATACAAACCAAATACAATCTCTCACTCTCTCTCCCTTCATATGCTGTTATCTCACTTCCTGTATCCAGTGCAGTAAATGGTTGGCACTGTGAGGTCACTTCCTGTCTTGTTCTGTTGTTTAGCCAGATGATAATCTCTCATTTCCCTCCTACATCCCTCATCCCTCATTCCATCTCTCTGCAGGGGTCTTTGACAATGACCCCCTCAGACCCTTTTCTCTTTCTCGCTCCATCCAATTTTCTCCTTCCTTTCCCAACTCTAATTTTCCATTTCAAATCTGTGCTCTCTCATACCATCAAAAATCTGTTGGCCTGTCTCGCGTTTGGCCAGAGCACACTACGTCTCTCTTACACACCCTATGATTGTGGCTTCCTGCTCTGCCAGCCACATGTAGCACCCTATAAATATCCCAGAATGCACTGCTGTATAAGAGGCCTGGGAAAACCACAGACCTCCCCACCAGGAGAAAAGGGGGGCAGAGGAGGTTAGGGAAGAGTACAAGCTCTATAGGGGTAGAGAGAAGAAGAGAGAAAAAGAAACATATAACAATACATATGTATATACACAAAGGTATATGGGGTCTAGGGCAGGTATATAGAGGAGTACATATGAGTACCAAGGATTATAGAGAAGAAGAGAGGAGCTTAAACAAGAATGGAGCAGTATAGATGCGAAAAGAGAAAAAAACATAAGACTAAAGTATATAATATACGAGCACAGAGGATGTATAGTCTATTGATGAGCATAGAAAAGAGGGGAGAACAGAAAAGCACGTAAGAGCCCTACAGATGAGAACAGAACAATACAAAAGAGTATAAAGAAGTAAAATGAAATATAGAGCACTATAGAGGAGTACAGAGAAGGGGGGGATAGAGCAGTGTAAAGGAATACAGAGCAGCACTTAGCACTGAAGAGGTTATAAAGGAGTATAGATAAGAACAAATGAGTACTGAGATGTAAAGGGAAGTATAAAGCATGTCATTTGTGTGCCGCCTTATCCTGTATTATTTCAGCAATTGAATAGGTAATCACCAAATGGTTGTATGTAGTGCACAACATTCTATAGAACATTTAATAAATGGCAAAACATCAACTGCTAAAAATGGAAAATAAGCAAGCATTAGCTTAGCATGCTAACAGCTCTGAACCTGTTTAAAGCTGGCTTACTGAAATTATGCCCAGTGCGTCTGACAAAAAGCCAAAACCAAACCTATTCTGTGTTGTTTGGAACTGTAGCATGTTAGCAAAGCTAACAATGATTTAGCTAGCAGGCCAAAAGTGCAACACAAAACACAACGGGCTCTGTTCCAGCTTACCGAGGTTCAAATTACACATGCTTAGAGCATGAACATTTATAAGCATGACTAAGAAGACTCATATCTGGGACCACAAAGCCAAACAAGTGTTGGCATGACAGTCAAAATCCAAACTGTTCTGTGGCGTATGTGTAATGTCTCTTAAGTATATCCTGGTCGTGATTTAGCAACATATCAGACTGAAAAAGAAACCGTAATCACTCTACAGTGAAGGCCTACATTATCTGTGATGTGATTAAAGGGTGCTTATTTTTAGGGGGGAACGCAGGTTGGATGTGTTTCTATCTCTGTCTATGACTGTTTCCAGGTCCAGTGGTTCATTCTCTGTCCCCAGTTAAGAATGTGGAACAGAAATTTGACTCTATCACTCTTTTTAATGTCCTGTCATTAAACTTTAAATACATTAGAGTATTCAGCAGCACAAACTGCCCCCTGTACTGAGTAAAACTGAGTTGAGCATCTTACTGCAGGAAGCCGAAGCGGTCCACCACTCTGTAGAGATCATAGTTCGCCTCCTCCCACGGTTCCACGGTACCACCTTCTACACCCTGATGGAAAACGGGAAAAAAAGATTAGCCTTTAAGGGGACCTTTAAGAAAAACTCACCTTTTCAGTGCTTAAGAAAATATAACAAGCAACAAAGTGTGACACGAAACACTGCATCTAAACAGGCAGATTTTGTTGCTTGCCTTGAGCAGTTTGTAAAAGAATTGTACAAAATGGGGAGGAGAGAGAGTGGAGAAGAGAAGAGAAGAGAAGAGAAGAGCGAGAAAGAGAAAGAGAAAGAGAGAGGAGACAGACAGCATGAGAAAGTAAGGGACAAAACAGGAATAAGAAATTAAATGGAGAAGTGGACAAGAAATGAGAAGATAGGAGAAAAAACAAATACAGAACTATACAGAGAAAAGAAGAGAAGGATTGAAAGACAGAAATATTTGCATGTTTATTTATGAGAGCTATGTGTTGAACATACAGTCACAGCAGTACTGGCTGTTTGTAAAAGCTGCTGTTGTGCAGAGGGAATGCAACAGCAGCTGAATCTCTTCCAACATAAATCTTGTTTCTTCCACCACAAGCTTTCCTCTGGCCACACACACACACACACACAGTACAGTAGAGTAGAGTAGAGTACAGCCCTTATAAATAAATCTACACACGCACACACACCCCTACCACAGTGCAGTATAGTCCATCCCTTATAAATACTGTAAATCTCTCTCTCTCTCTCTTTCTCTCTCTCTCTCACACACAGTCTGTGGAAGGAGAGATGAGGATAGACTATGAAAGCCAGAGATTGAAACCGTTTTATAACAACCACACACACCCACACATTCTCTCTACACTTGTAGTCTGATATCATTGATACGAGCCTAACCATAAACCCCTGGACAGGAACTACTTTAACCACCAACATGACTGTCGTTATCCTGCAGGGCTGAGTAAGAGTATTTATCAATTTACATTTTTTTTTACATTATTTACAAGTTTTTTTAAAAGGTATAATAATCAAATGCTTCCACTGACCATCAACTTACTATAAAGCATTTGTAGTGATCTTCCACTCAATAGCAGGTTTTCAATTCACCAATTTCTTATAAATTTTGATCTCAAAAAGTGTTTTAACACTAGGACGAGGTCTGAATTTTGCTAAAGTTGAAATGCAATAGGTTTTTGTACAAATGTTGTGTCAAGCTGTATGTACATATGAGTACAAAGAACAAAGTACATAAGACTAAAGAATATAATATACGGGCACAGAGGATATAGAGGGGATATAATGGAAGAACAGAATAATACCAAGAAGTAAATAAGGATTATAGACTAATGCAGAGACGTATAGAGGAGTAAAAAAGGAGTAAGGAGGAAAATAGTTTAGAGCAGTGTAGGGTATTATAGACCAAAAAGAAATAAGAAATCTAGACTTCAATAAAAAGTCTAAATTTGTTTGGATCGTAAAATATGTTACTCCAAAATGCACATGTATTCCCACCATTAATGCTACCTGCACAGATGTGCTCCTTTGGCACCAACACACTCCATACCATAGATGTTAGCTTTCAAACTTTACATTGGTCCTTTTTCTCTTCAACCCAAAGACCTTAACGTCCATCTTCTTCCCAAAATAATTTGAAAAGTTGACTTTAGACCACAGCACACATTTCCATTTTGCGTCAATCAATCTCAGATGAGCTTTAGCCCAGAGAAATCGGAAGCGCCTCTGGATGGCTTCCATTTGCATAATACAGTAGAATCTTAACTTGCATTTGTAGATGCAGCATTGAATTGTGCTCACTGATAAGAGTTTGCCTCTTATCATGCCTTATAGGTTTAAATAATTACAAATGTAATAATAAATAATTACAAATCATGGCGATGACATCCAACCAGCTGCTTCTTACAGGTTGTTGTTTATGCAGTTGTTCAGTAGTAAGATATACTCAGAAAAACACTGTGCAAGCAGGCTAATACGTTAAATCTCTATTTATTATTTTTTTTACTTTCCTTCATCATGTGTAACACAGCAGTTGTCCTTCACATGAATGAGTCGATAGAAATGTTCTAGATTAACTTTCTTTGAAACCAGTTTTGCCCTTCTCTGTACTTAACATTTTTGAGATGCTTGTTTAGCTCTGGACACTAACGATATGCTACCTGGCTTCCAGTTTTTAATCAGCTGGCCAGTATGAAGCTAAACTCCTAAATGAGACAAGGCAACATGGCCTGTGAACCATTTGTTTAATCTGTTTTTCTGTGAAAAAGTCACAGGAATGTATTACTATGGCCAGAAACAATGTGTGTGGGTGTTTGCTTTGTTAGTGCTCTGATGCCGTACCCACCACTGGCTTCCTTTCTCTCATAATATGTATTATTAACAGCTCAGATCTTTAATACTCTGCTCCAAGACAGTATCTGTATTTCCCTCCTGCCTACACAAACTGGTGAACGACCGTAGAGTCAATTTATATAAGCTCTGCACGAACATCAAAAACATGATGATAAAACATCAATAAAATCTAGTTAAATGATTTAGGGTTATACACACTTTAGTTTCATTAAGGAAGCTACAAGAAACACACTGCAGCTGTGTACATGCAGGCACATAATTAAGTAATAGTGCTTCATAAACAAGCATGGATGGACAACTAAAATAAATTCCATCCAAATATGCTGGTATGGCAACAATTAGTAAAAAGGAAGAATGAATGGAATCTGAATATGGATGGACTGATAGATAGTTGGATGGAAACCTGGATGGATGGATGGATGATCAGATATCTATTAGATGACTTCTATCTAATTGGATAAATATCTTACTAGGTGGATGAATACCTATCTGGAAGGACTGACCTTTATCTGCAAGGATGGTTATCGGTCTGCAAGCATGGGGGAGGTGTAAATATTTTTGGGTGGATAAATAACTAACGACATGAATGGATATCTATCTGGATAGATGGATGAATAGCTTTTTGGCTTGATGCATCTCGGACTGTATGGCTGGATACCGCATTGTACTGAAGAGTGCATAGATGTCAATCATAATAGATGATATCTATTTGGGTGCAAAACTGATCCAATCCATGAGCATGCCAACTGTTGGTTTTCACTCTCAGTCATGGCAGCAACTAATTTTAAACCATCCACATACATAATGCAACACATTAAACAACAAACAAACAAACAAAAATGAAATACAAACCAGAAGAATGTTGATCAGTAAGGTCATATTCTTGTATCCAGAGTGGATACATGGTGACACTGGGTTTGGCACAGTGCAACTTAGATAGTGAAAGTAAATGAGGAGGTTTCACCAACCCACTAAGGAGCTGAAACTTTATGAGCTCGTTTACATACAGCTAAGGTGTGAAACTTAGTTAGTTTTTTCTTTGGGGATGCTGGAAAAAAAAACAAGATTGCTGGGAAAAACTATTAAATTATCTTGGTATTTACTGTTATCACTTCTTCAAAAATCCTGTTTGGAGTGTAGGACATTATTAGTTACATGTGTGTTTGGATATATTTATTGAAATTCAAAAAACTTCAGGTTTCATGATGTTTGGTGTGTAAAAGCCTTTAAACAAAGCGTAAAATTAGAAATATAATAAATAAATAAAGCACACATTGCATTAACTTCACTTCTATGTGCTTTTGATCTGTGCATTTTACTATAAGTAGCTTTTTATTAATTTATTTATTTATTAAACAGGGATATAAAGAAAATGGGACTCGTAACAACTAAGCAAGACCTGGTAGGCCACCAAAACTGTCACCATGAGATAAACATTAAAGCTTTCATCTTTGAGAGAGAGGAGAAAATCAAGCTGCACTCTTACTTCAGATCTAAAAATACTCACAGGTGTTTCTGTCTATCCTACCACTGTGAAAAGACCATAAACTAAAGAAGTCTGAAAGAATGTTTGGCTGTCAAGAAGTCCTTACTAGGAAAATGAAAGAAAGACAAACAAAGAAGAAAAAGTGCTGCTGGGTTTCTTAGAATAACGGCCTCACCACCTTAGACCTCAAATCACTGAATGTGAAAAAAATATCCCTGTAGATTTATTTGAAAAACTGAAAGCAAGTTTCTAGAAAATGTATAGGAGCTGAAATAAAGACAAAGAGGAGACACACTATGTAAAACTCGTATTCTGTGTAGGTTTCTGTATATTTGTGTTCAGTTTTTTCCATGGTGGCATGTGCATGCCTGTGAGCGCGTGAATATCAAAATCTAATTAACCGACACAGCCACACGGTCAGCTCCCCTAACACTCTGCCAGTTACACTGGCCAATTACACAGGCCAGTGTCCAAACTGGACACGACTAGAGAGAGATCACTAAACACACACACACACACACACACACACACACACACACACACACACACACACACACACACACATACACACACACACACACGCAAACACGCAAACACACTCTTACACACACGCACACACACTCTTACACACACGCGCAAACACACTCTTACACGCACACACACTCTTACACGCACACACACTCTTACACGCACACACACACACGTACAGAGGGCACAGCAACAAAGACACTGAAAGCAGAATCATATTACCAAAGGAAAACCGGCCTTCCGGTGGTCTATGAGAGGAAAGTAACTGCTGAATTCAGCGAAAGAGGAGGCTGCACAAATCTAATGACAAAACGTACTGCACACATACTTCCCAACCAGAACACTGAGCACTGAGGTGGTCATGGCTGCACTGATAAAGGGGAATAAAACAGCTTCAGTGTTCTCTTGAAACCAGGGAACTTTAAGGAATGCAATAATACTGCAATTCACACTAAAAGGCATTACATGACAGTAATAACAACAACAGCAATAACAGAAAGTTTGCACTGAACAATATACAGTGGTGTGAAAAAGTATTTGATGATTTCTTTTTTGCATGTTTGTCTCTTAAATGTTTCAAATCATCAAACAAACAAATTTATAAGTCCAAGACAACACAAGTAAACATATAATGCAGTTTTTAAATGAAGGTTTTTATTATTAAGGGAGAAATGTGTTTGCCCCCTAAACCTAATAACTGGCTGGGCCACCCTTGGGAGCAACAACTGCAATTGAGCATTTGCGGTAACTTGCAATGAGTCTTTCACAGCGCTGTGGAAGAATTTTGGCCCTCTCATCTTTGCAGAATTGTTGTAATTCAGCCACATTGGAGGGTTTTGAGCATTAACCGCCTTTTAAGATCATGCCACAGCATCTCAGTACGATTCAGGCCAGGACGTTGACTAGGCTACTCCAAAGTCTTCACTTTGTTTTTCTTCAGCCAATTAGAGGTGGACTTGCTGGTGCATTTTGGATCATTGTCCTGCTGCACACCTTCAAAAAACGTTTGTCTCGTCAGTCCACAGAGTATTTTCCCAAAGGTCTTGGGAATCTTCGAGATGTTATCTGGCAAAATTGAGACGAGCCTTAACATTCATTTTGCTCAGTGGTTTTTGTCCTGGCACTCTGCCATGCAGGGCATTTTCACCCAGTCTCTTTCTTATGGGGGAGTCATGAACGCTGACCTTAACTGAGGCAGGTGAGGCCTGCAGTTCTTTGGATGTTGTTGTGGGGATTTTTGTGACCTCTTGGATGAGTCGCCGCTGTGCTCTTGGTGTAATTTTTTGTCTACAATCCAAACATATCCATTTTATTTATTGTCCCCAAACGTACAGTGAACCTACATGTATCTCCCAATGCTTTATATATAATGTTGTTGAAGGTAAAATAGTGGTAAACCTGAACAAATGTTTCTTTTAAGGACTATTAAGTTTCAGGACAATACCCTATTATTAAAACAGTGTTTCAGGGATCAGCCTAGCAACTCATTAGCTGTTCACTACATAGAGCTTGCTATAAATTAAACAGGGGTCTTTGTGACCTCTTGGATGAGTCGTCGCTGCGCTCTTGGGGTAATTTTGGTCGGCCTGCCACTCCTGGGAAGGTTCACCACGGTTCCACGTTTTCGCCATTTGTGGATAATGGCTCTCACTGTGGTTCGCTGGAGTCCCAAAACTTTAGAAATGGCTTTATAACCTTTTCCAGACTGATAGATCTCAATTACTTTCTTTTTCATTTGTTCCTGAATTTCTTTGGATCTTGGCTTGATGTCTAGCCTTTGAGTATCTTTTGGTCTACTTCGCTTTGTCAAGCAGGTCCTATTTAAGTGTGGCAAGAAAAATTGAACTCAGTTGTGATAAACTACAGTTATGTTTAAACTGGGGGGGAGGGACATTTTTTCACAGCACAGTTTATACTATTTGCTGATTTAACATATTAGAAAATCATACAATGCTAAATATGCTATTATTTTTGCAAAGGCCAGATTTTATAACTATTTTTGTTTTCCAATAATATAATTGTATACTGTATATAATAAATAATTGTGCAAATAATAATAAATAATTGTGCAGCATATGTTTAGGGTTTGATACATTTTTACATAGAAAACCAACACAACATGTAACTGTATTCCAGCAAATCTTATAATATAGTTGCTATGTAACAAGCCTGGTAGCTTGTGGTGCCTATCTATTTGGCAAGCACAAACAAGTAAAACAAGTACAAAGACGTAGGGAAATTGCAGAAGCATCTAGATATCAATACTGAAGTAAAACTGGACTGTGACGAGATCTAAGTTGCTAACGGCAGCACTTGTAAAACTCAGAAGAATCCAAACGTGGTTGGAATGAAACATCTGCTTGTAATAGGTTCAGCTGGAAATATCTGGCCTTTATTCGGTATGTAAGCAATGTGAGATGGCAAAGGAGTATGAATTTTTTCCCCCAGTTTTTTCAATCTCACCTTGTCATATCTGGCTACGATCTCAGCCCGCTCCTGATCCAACTTCACTGCTTCCTGCTCTGCATCAGACGCTGGAGAGAGACACAAAGAGACAGTCAGTGAGCCTTCCTGTTGTTGAATACATTCAATGAAGAAGTACTTTGTAAAAGCACAAATAAAAACTGTGTAAAACATTTTAAATAAATTGCATGGTGGGGAGGGGGGTCTTTCTTTAGTGGTGAGTATTGGACCCAGCGATCATGATGTCTACAATCCAAACATATCCATTTTATTTACTATCCCCAAACGTCCAGTGAACCTACATGTATCTCCCAATGCTTTATATGTAATGTTGTTGAAGGTAAAATAGTGGTAACCCTGAACAAACAAACAAAGGACTATTTTACTTTTATGTTCTGCATGTATTTTAAAAATAAGTTTCAGTACAATACCCTATTATTAAAACAGTGTTTCAGGGATCAGCCTAGCAACTCATTAGCTGTTCACTACATAGAACTTGCTATAAATTAAACAGAACTTGGAATGTTAAAGCTACAACAAAAATTTTAAAGCTAACAATACATAATTATAGAGTTGGGTGCAAACAATTGGGCACCACTGGCCAAACTGCATATTTTGTGGATTTATAAAGTGAAATGTATTATATACACGTATCTATACATATAATAGCAATTGTGGCATGCACAAGTGTTCGGGCAACCTATAAGTCGTTAAGTCTCTTATTAGCAATTTATCAGCTAAATTAGACTTTTCAAACCTTGAACTAACAACCACAAGCTCCTCTAAGGATCTGAACATGAACCTGTCTGGTCCATACAAGATCTGGTCCAATGCAAGGAAACCAAAGCAAAACTTAAAAAAAAAAAAAGGTTTTTGACAATGCAAAATAAATGAGACCCTTTGGCCACTGTCATTAAACGTATGTTTGATGAAAAGAACACAGCATGGAGATGGATCTATTGCAGTTTGGAGCTGGGTGCCACAGGAAATATTGCACAGGTAGAACAAATTCCACCAAATATCAACAAATGCTAGAAGCAAATTTAAAACAGTCAGCTGAAAAACTGAAAACGATATGACCCAAAACACACCCCACCATGAACTACTTCAAGAACAGCAAGTTAAAATTTTTGGAATGGCACTTGATTTGAATGTCAGTGAAAAGCTGCGGGTGGTTCTATGCACGCTGTGGATGCAAGACTACCCAAAAATATCATAGGACTAGACTCATTCCACAAGGAAGCAATGATAAATGCTTTAAGTCATATTCTATTGTAATCGAAACTGCTTTCTGTGTTATTAAGCATGAGTCATGTTTACTGAATAAGCACTCTTTTCCAGCTAGGTTAGGTTATTAGCTTATGTAGTGAGCCATTGCTATACACAAGCTGACAAATTACATTCACAAACACATTCACACATACACCTTATTTCTGATCCAATTACTGCAACCACAGCCACTGTACACAGGAAACCCCTCACATACGCAGTTGGAGTCTAATGGACACATAAAACAGCTGACTGGGTGTGTGTAGTGTGTTTTGAATTCTGTTGGCTAAGCAATGGGTAAATTCATTAAGGGGAGGAAGACTGTTAATTCAGAATTTTCACCATCTGCATTTGGATTGGAGGGGCTGACAAAGGATGCAAGGGATAAGGCCATGCAGAAAAGGATGGGGGAAGGAGTTTAGTTTATTTCCTTCATGCTGGTGGAGATCGGTCCTAGTCTTTGGATTTCACCCAGCCTCAAACTTTCAACAGGTCACATGTTAAACAGACCCAACAACCATGACTGCGGACATTCAGAGAGCAGTAATGCCCTCCATCAGTCATCCTGCCTAGCAGCAGGCCATCTTCAGTGGCTAATTCCACTTTTTGTCCCAATAAATCCCTGTGTGGAGACACCGTGGTCAGCATCAAGACGAATGGTTTGTTGTCACATGTCACATGTCCAGAAAGTCTGGTGCCACTCCACCTCCACCCCTACCCTATCCTAAAATCTGCAGGAACTGTATAAGAATATTCAAGCTGCATGGGATGGATTATCACGGGACGGCATTAGAGTTTGTTCCAACAGTAGCGATATATTGTTTAATTATACATCTTTTTGTACATGTACATTTTATACACTGCCAAAACTAATACAGTATGTAAATATGACTGCTGGATTATGAATTGTGTCACACTCTGATTGGTATCAGGTTGAAGGGGAATGAACTTTATGCACTAACATTAGCCTGTCAGGCTACATGCTAACTACTTACTTGCTCTACACATTGTGATAATAATGAACCGCTCAGGGGAAACACTTTGTCAAAACAACACCTCCCAAACTGTCTTTTACAACACCGACACAGCATCACAGTCATTACTATAGAACCACTTTGACAATAATCTGCCACTTCATGTCAAAAACAGAGCTTTGTGGTTCGCATGTCAGTCAAACTGCTCGCCTTTACTGTCAAAGCAAACAATTCCTGGCCATGTTGAGTGATGAAAACAGGAATCTCTGATGATAGCCAAAAGGACTTTACTTGTTCAAGGTTCTCTTATACACAGTCTCTCTTATACATACAGTGCACAAAAAAGTGTGAAAGAGAACAGAGAAAAGAGAAGATAAAATAACAACGAAATAAGAGAAGAGAGGAGAAGCGAAGCAAAGAGAAGAGAAGAGAAGAGAAGAGAAGAGAAGAGAAGAGAAGAGAAGAGAAGAGAAGAGAAGAGAACTGTTTCTATGGTGAAGGCTGGAAAGGTTGAAGAAGTTGGCTTTAGCCTGTTAATGGTCTTGCTGGCATGTTGGTATTCAATCAGCACTCTCTCTTTCTTTCTCGCTCCCAGCATCGGGCTGTCGGCTAACACTGTGTGTGTGTGTGTGTGTGTGTGTAGTTTGGCAGGGTGATGTTCTGTGAATTCCATCAGCTCTTGTGACTGGGCCTGAAAATGTACTTGTTCATTAATATTCTTTGCTAAAACTACTGAACCATAACTTGTCATTGTGGGGAAAAAAAAAAAAAAGAATAAAAGGTGACAGGAAGGAACTGCATGTCTTTAACCAAGACAAAAAGCAGCTACTTTTCTTTTACAATCCGCTTTTCTACCTTAGTAACATGCTGATACACATTGGCTTGTTTTCCCTAAACAGATGAAACTAATCAGTAATAGACATCTCCATAAAGAGTACGTCCATCTCACTCTGAATATGTGCATGCTCACTCAGAAACAGGGGTCCATCTAATAACACTGGAAGCATGGGGAAAAATTAGCATTAGGAAAATACAATTGCGCACACAAAAGTAAATTTTTGCGCGCTGAATCATTTTTCTAAGACCAACATGTACACGCCCATTGATTACAGATTACCATGCCGACAGACTGTAATCAATTAAAGATAAAATATGCAAGATAAATTAATGTACCAAATTTAAATTCCACACAGCTTTATTGGTCAAGCAGTGTTCACACATACAAGGAATCTGAACTTTAGTTACATCAGCTCACAGTGCACAGAGTGACAACACAGTATGAAACACACACTCCTAACACACGAATACACACACATGCACGTATACGTAACACCTTGTAAACCTTACATGTATATAAAGTGCTAAGTGCAGGCGTCCAGCTCAGTAATAAACATTTCTAAAGCGAGGTGTGTTCAGAAAGTGCGCTCACAAACTATCATAACGCACAAGAGCTTCTATTATCTAATGATAGGAATCGTAGGAGTACACAGAAACTCCAATTCCACATGCTGATCTATATTCACTATAACCGACATGGGCAGGACAGCAGCAACTCTGGGGGCAGATTCTAATCTGTAAAAGGGGGACAAACGCAAACAGGAAGAACAGATCACTGAACACACTGTAGCAAAATGAGGAGAACATGTAGCTAAAAGGCCTCTGCTGGCTATAATGAGCTGATGAAATCTCAGGCAGAGTCAACTCGGAGAGTTCAGAGGAAGTTAGTTCAAAATTTCATGAAGCTTCTTGAACAAGAACTGTTTCTACTGTTTGATTTCAGCACCAGCACATCCACATCCACCCACATGTAACACACAAAAACACACATGGACGCTGAGTGGGAGATATGTGCAAAAGGTTTAAAGAAGCAGGCTAGCTGTGCAGAGGATTGGGAGTGTGTAAGTGTGTGTGTGTGTGTGTGTGTGTGTGTGTGTGTGTGTGTGTGTGTGTGTGTGCGCGAGAGATGTCTTGGCCAAAGCCAGAAGCACATAATGAACTCCATATCCTGCCTGGCTGTGTATCGCACCTTCTCTGTCTGGTCTCCAAGGTATTAAGAGTTATACACCCTGCTGCTGCTCAAATGACTGAGATACATCCATCACCAACAGTTCAGATACACAGGCAACTACTGGCAACAAGTTCCAGATGAAAAGAACTAGATCTTACATTCTTTGCTACGGAGTAGAAGGGGGCAATCTGGAGCCAGCTGCACCAGCTATATGCAAGTTCAAACATAAGCTACAACATACTTATAACTGAGTACAAGTTTATTAATATTGATAAGTGCTGTCAAGTTGATGCCGGCCAGAGCTTGTACATGGAGAGGAGCGAAAGACGTTTCCGCTCCTGACTTCAAACGCTTCCGTAATCACTCCAACTCCGTTCCGTGTTTTCTATTTTCAGTTCTGTGCTCACTCCTTACTTACACGTCAGAGAAACCGCTCTGCTACGTGTCCGCTCCTGAGCGTATAAGTTATATCCAGTATAAAACAAAGATCAGGATAAACATTTTGTGCTACGGACTTTTTCAAAAAATTTTGACTTTCCATGGCCCAATGGTAAACAGGTGCTACAGACTGCAGGTGGTAAACAAAGGCACATGCACTCTTCTTGATTATTCATGCAGCAATATGGATGAGACTGAATAAAACTTTACTGTGATCAAAGTTGTGAGATGGAAAGGAAAAAAAGACTGTCTGGGTCACGGGATGGAATGCTACTGGATTGGTTTTGGAGTGAGAGTGAACACTGATGCTCCAGCTTTCTGGAAAACCGCTCCGCACTCCAATCATAGTCACTTTGGTTTGCTCCCCATTCCACTCATACTCCGCATAGCTGACACGCTCCGATTCTCACTACTGGACGGATCATTTATAGCACCGCAGTGAGACTGACATGGTAGTGGTGTGTTAGTGTGTGTTGTGCTGGTGTGAGTAGATCACAGCAGTGCTTCTGCAGTGTATCACCACCCCAGTGTCATTGTTAGACTGAGAACAGTTCGCCAGCCTAAACTATCCTGCCAACAGCCTCCTGTAGGCAGTGTCCTGTGACCACTGATGTAGGACAACAGGATGACCAACAGAAGCTCTGCAGCGGCAGACGAGCTATCATCTCTGACTTTACATCTACAAGTTAGGAGCATCTCATAGAGTGGACAGTGTTTAAACACTCCAGCAGCACTGCTGCATCTGATCCACTCACACTAGCACAGGACTCACTAACACACCACCACCACCACCACCACATCAGTGTCATTGCAGTGCTGGAAATGATCCATCAACCACATAATACCTGCTCTGTGGTGGTCCTATAGGGGTCCTGACTATTAAAGAACCGGATAAAATGTAGGAGAAGGCACACAGAGAATCAGATGGACTACAGTCTGTAATTGTAGTGGAGCTGATAAAATGGACAGTGAGCATAGATACAAGGAGGTGGCTTTAATGTTATGGCTAATTGGTGTATTAAACAGTATTAATAACAGTTTCCGTCTAATCAAGATTAACATGCAGGATCGGACTAGTAAAGTAGAATAATGAATAGCACTAGACAGAATGACAGACAGAAAGAGCCACAGAGACATGAAGAAGTAGAGAAAACTGTTCTTCTGTTCCTCTGTTCAGACTGACACTCAAGACTCAAAAGTGGTCTGGCTTTCACGGCACGTACATGCGCACGCACACTAGCATACGCACACACACACACACACACACACACACACACACAAACTCTGACACTGTCTGACACTAGCTAACAAAAGAGTCATACATGCTCAGGCGACACTCAGACAGCGAGGCATTCTCAAGCTATTTTCATCATCACAGTCAGATGAGAGAGCACCTCTCACTCCCATTGACAACCACACATACACTCACACAGACCCACACAGCACTTTAGTAAACGGCATCCAAAGATGAAAGGTCACTCACTGTTTTTTAAAAAAACACTGTTTCACAAAGTACAGTCCACTCTTCCATACTGTATAATATAAATATCTATCACATAAAGATAGATAGGTGTCATAAAGCTGTTGGCTTATCAACCAATCAACCAACCAATCAATCAATCAATCAATCAATCAATCAATCAATCAATAAAAATGAATTTATATTATGCTTTTTACAACTGAAGTCGTCTCAAAGCAGCTTTAA
Source organism: Prochilodus magdalenae (assembly GCA_024036415.1). NCBI lineage: Eukaryota > Metazoa > Chordata > Actinopteri > Characiformes > Prochilodontidae > Prochilodus > Prochilodus magdalenae. The sequence continues at coordinate 693,108 of JAMWET010004337.1, forward strand.
AGTAAGCAGTTTAGGGAAGGATTCAAAGAATAAAAATATATATAGCTATACATAAACAAATTAAATGAATGAATGTATTAAATAAATATGTACTATAACATTAGTTTTAAAATTAGTTCCCAGAAAATCATTAGGCCCTTGAAGGTTCCGCTCTGCTGAAGATGATGAAGATCTGTAGCCATTACTGCTTCATATATTTTAACAGTCTATACAGTCTATGAATGTTCCACACAACACAAGCAGCTGGAATAGTAGTAATGCTTTAGACACTCTTATGTGCTAGCCATCCAGGAGAGTTTTGAGCCATATGCATCACTTTGGCACGTATGCTTGATCTCTTCTGTCATTGCAGTACATGTATATCACAGAAACTCAATGAAATAATAACAGAAGTGGGATTTATTATGTAAACTACAAGCCCATTGTGTGCACTGCAAAGCTAAATAAGAACACAGCTAACTTCTGCTAGCATTCTCATAGGACTCGCCTTTACATTTACATCGTACGTATACATTTGTTAGAGCTGAGATAATGTTAATTCACTTGAACACTTTCTGACTAGAGTTAGGTGTAAAGGGAAATCGATAAAGCATAGAATCAGAACATTTTACAAGGCAATATTGTTTAGTGGATGCCAAGTATCTAATTGGATATTTTAATGTATAAATGTAAAGTAAGGTTTTTCACAGTGTTGGTCTATCTGCTTGGTAACCCCATTTAGCTGCAATAAAAAAAAAGGGACGAAGTAAAATTAACAGACTGAAAACTTTATCCTGACAGATAAAACAGATATTGATAAACTTTTTCTTTGGGGGCTAAATTTGTGGATGAAAAAGTTAATAAACTGAATATAATCCAATATATCTCACGGACACACTCTGCATATCGCAATAATGCCATATTGTGACTTACGTGTTGCGATGACTTTGTATCATGGGGCTTTTGGTGATTCCCACCCCCATCATTTGAAAGTTAAGCAAAATGTTAGGCTGCTGTGTCCAAAGGCACTGAGCTCTTAGATTATCTTGTCTGAAATAAATACAAATACTGTCAAAACTCTTCTTAGATCATCATTAATATTCGGTTAGCTGCAATAAAGACAACAAAGCTCAATTCTGCACTTGTCCACTGTTCACCTTAAGCCTCTAAACTAGTGTTGTCAAAGGTTTTTCACTGACTAAGGGAATGGTTGGGAATGTTCAGGAGCAATGTAGCTGTAATGAATTCAGATAGCTGGTAATCCATCCTTCAAATCCATTTTGAAATCTAAGTCATGTAAACCAAAACTAGCCACAGTTCATGTGGCTACCAAAGAATGGAAGCAAACCAGGTTAATCAGTATCATACTACATGCTGGCCTTCACACACAGCTAGCACGTATTATCTAGTGGCTAAATCCCTTTAATTAATCAAGATTAATCTGAGATTATGCACTGAGCTCAGATTAGTGCCTCCTTTCCCAATCACTAACGTTCATACAGACAACTGTTCCAAATTGCATTTCACCCGGCTAATCAACTTCTCAATGGAATAGTTAGGGGTAGTTTAAAATCTTATTTATACAGTTTACCCCAAAAGTAGTCCAGCTACAAGGTTAATGTAGCTAACAGGAAATGACTGCGTACACAAGTACCCTCATGCTAACTGCACAGCCAAACCATAATATACTTTACTGAGTAAGTTTAGTGATCTTAAATAGTTTTTAGCTGTGCAACATACTTTTGTCCATTGTATAGATGTACAGTGCATTAAAGAACATCCATAAAAATCCATAAGCAATTCTCTTTGGGAATACTTAACAAATTAAAATGGTTTGAGGCAGGTGTATGATGTTTTTCAGCATGCTAATTTGTGCACATACGCTTCCATTACGTGTTAGCAACATTAGCCTTGCTGTTTCAATGCACAATTAATTAAACAAATTTTAGGCTCCAAAATTTAGAGTACTATAGAAAAAACTGCCAAAGTATTGTTTTGAACTGAAGAATTTTGTGCCTGTAGCAGAACATTTGGTGGTTTTCATATGCTCAAGTTTTTAGCTACCAAACTTTTAAAATCTCGCTGTGAAGAAAACACTTTCTCCATTCAATCTCTTAAAAAAAAAAAACTTAAAAAGTAAAGCCATAATTTTAATGAGTCACTGAAAATCATGCCAGACATGATCCACAATCTCAGGTAGCAAAATTATCTCATTTTGTAATTTGCAGCTAAAGGGTCATTTGCGCAAATCTTCACAGTCGGAGGCTCATTTTCAGGATAATTCCAGCCCTGTATGAAGGCGGTGTAATAGTCTCCAAGGGAACAGTGACAAAATGTTTTTCTCTTGATCCTGTCAGACGATCATTTCCAGCCAGCGGCCTGATGAGACATAGCGGGAAAATATTGAGTGGATTTCTGCTGATGACAGAATATAATTCTGTCCAAAGGGAGTTTGATAGTGATTGGTGTGTAAGTATAAATGCAGCGCAGATATACAAGCGCACACGCACACACAGCAATTTAAATTTATAAAAAACACTGGTGTAATTGATGTACTGATTTCTCTCTCTATTTTCCACAACTGTGGATGACACTATCACTTTTATTTCTGATACAGATGCTGACACTGAAACTTTGAGTCTCTGACAGAAGATGCTAATGAAACTACTGAGGTTCCAAACACTATTTTTAATTCAAAGTTCTTCTTCTTTGCTCATAATCTGCTAGAAGCAAACTGCCTACAGCTTTTCAGTTGCAACATTTATACCTGTAAAAAGCTTTTGTGTCACAATCGATCATGATCTGGCCTTTGGTGTACATATAACTAAGATTACTAGAATTGCTTTCCTCCATCTTTTAAATACTTCCAAACTAAGAAACGCACGTCCCTACAGGATGCAGAGAAGTTTGTTTGATCATTAACACCTCAAATGTGGATTATTGTAACATCCTGTTCTAGAAAAAACCTTAACAAGCTTCAGAAAGCTGCAGAACGCAAAAAGCTTTATCTACACCACACTGGTTCCCAGTTAAAGTCCCCATTGAGACTCATATGCAGCCTCAGTTTTTATGTCTAGGCCTAAAACCTACCTGTTCAGTCGAACCTATAGCAATTAAATAAATCATCGACAGAGAGAACTGTGGTAAGCTCAGGAAGCCATACTTTCTCTCTCTTAGTTGACTCTCTCTTTTTATCAGCCTGCCGAAGTCACTGCTGCACTTGGTTATGCTGTTGATTCATTTGTCTTTACCAGGTGCCTGTGCTTGCTTGTATTTTGGACTTATTTTTTCTCATTCTGAAGTTTCCCATCATGGAGTGCAGGAAACCTTACAAAACACTCAACACTGCTTTTATACTACTGACTGAAAGATCATCACTGTACATTTCTAACAGCAGTTATTAACGTTCATGGCTCTTCATATTCCTAACAGTAGTTATTGGTTTCACTTGTAACAGTAATTGAGTTTCAATCTGATTTTCAGAACTGCCTTGTATTGCTACTCTGATAGAACTCCAACAGTCAATGGTTATCACTGGTTAATCTTCTGTCCAATCACAGACTGCTTTTTTGCCATTTAGTTTTATTTTTAATATTGCAAATAACTGCAAAGTCGTATCCTGTTCATATTGCTTTGTGGTTTATCATGCTATTCATTGCTGACCAGAGGAGAATGGGATCCCCCTTTTGGATTTTGGTTCCTCTTGAGGTTTCATCCTTTTGATTTAAGGGAATATTTTCTTGGCACTCTTGCCTTTGGTTTGCTCAATAAGGGCTTGGATTGTCTGTAAAAATTCTTTGACAGTGCATGTTACTCCATAACGTTACGGCAATGCATAATACTACATAAATTGACCTTGACTTGACCATTTTCATTGAAGCTACCTCACAGAGACTTAGATGGTCATGAACATGCCTCCTGAAGTCTAAGATTTATTTTTAGATCTATTTTAAAGACAAATTTTACTTTTATTTTAAACATTATTTCATAGTTTTTTTTGCAACACTTGGCTCACACTAAAGAATACCTGAGCTTATTTTCCGCTCCTTACAATGGGAAAATGTCCCCTCATAGCGAGATCCTAAACATTGCTATCTCCAGATTATTCTATGGAGCGGGGTGTTAATTATCCAATGTACTCCTAATCTCGTCGGGCATACCCTGACTGTGAATCTATTATTAAATAGACATATTATATTTAAATATTATATTTACAACTCAGTACACTGTAGGGTTTTTACTTTTATGCATCATTTGAACACAGCAGATTTAATGATCAAAGAAAAGCTTAGGAAAAAAGTCTTTGGACAGCAATGATTTGTGTTGTAGACATAGTGACCCCAGGTTCGCTTCACTACTACTATAAAGAAACCTGTATCAGTTTCTCTCGATTAACCATCAAACCACACTGAACGACCAACTCCGTTTACATCTTAACTTTTAAACACAAACACACACAAACACAAACACACACACACACACTTAGAAATGTGTTTGTAATGATCACCCAGACAACAGTATTACAGCTCATTTAGCAAAATACACCCAGACAACTACAGTACATACAACCTTTCACAGCATCCATACTGTCCATCAAAAACACTTTCAATGGTGTCAAGATCAGGAGTGTATTGAAAAAAAAAGGGATCATACTAAATTGTTTTTCAGCTTTCGGGCTCACTTATCTCTCTCCTACTTCATATTTCTCATCTTACTCATCCCTATCCACATGTGTTTCATTCTCTCACCAATTACCGGTCGCTTCGCTTTCCAGCTTCACTGTCTATTTATCACTCTCTCATCCAACCTCCCAGTAGGACTAAACAGTATATTATTTGTTCATTGTTCTAACACAGCAATTGTTAAATCACTAACAGTGCTGAAATGTGGTCTCTGGTCTCGTAGGCCCACGGCTGATATAATAATGAAAATGTCTTAGACTGTCATGAAAATGTGGAGTAATGAACATTTAACATCCAACACCTTGCCATCCTTAAGCAGGGGGATGAGGTGCTCTGGTCAACAATGTCCAAAGGACAATAAGCCATTAGTGCATGCATGCATTGTACGGCACAAAGCAACCCAGTGTTTTGCTGTGTTCTGTGAGCATCCTAACCAATTCCAGTTTGAGAGGAGTTTCAGTGTGTCCTAATGAATCAAGGCGGTACAACAAAAGTCAATTATTTTAGAGATAATGTAGGCCCCTGTTTAAATGGGCAAATTACTAATGTTACCAATTCATTTTTAATCTATTGTAAGAAAAATAACAACAGCAGTAATAAGCAATATATCCCCAATGCCAGTATTCTGTCCACATCATGCAACCCCACTCTCCAGTATGTAATACTGTGTGGTATTAACATTAAGCCTGACTGAATGATTGGACACACTCATTTTCTGCCCTTTGTTCTCTGCTCACGATTCTTCTTTCATTTCATACATGATGAAGGAGAGGAGGGATACAGCGATAGAAAAATAGAGAGCAGACAGCTCAAGGCCAAACGGCTGACCTAAAACACCTTTCTAACAGACATGACTCTATAAATCTACATTGCCATCATAAACAAGAGACAGACTGGATCATACACACCCCCACACATGCCCACACACCCACACACAGCCACAGACATATAAAATGATACTCACTCACCAATCCACCAAACTGAATTAGTATGTTCAAATAGAAAACACCCCTCATTTAGTTAACGTCCAATCAAAAAGGTCATTGTGCACAAGCCATTCTCTTTTTTGACATTGGACATGAGATAATCCACTTGCATTAGAGAGTTTCCCAAAAAGGGTTCTATAATTTTTAAAAGACGTACAGAAAATAGGACCCTCAACCACTGTGCATGGCCAGGTAGACCACCAATCATGATCAGTACTTATAGCCTTCCTCTTTGAGAGAGAGGAGAAAACCAAGCTCTGCTCTTGCTTCAAATCTGAAAAATCCTCCTATTTTTCTGTCCATCCTCCTATTGTCCTCCTATTACACCTTTATGCTAAGAGTTTGAAAGGAATGTGATGCTCTCAAGAAGCCCTTACTGAGAAACAGATATTAGATTAAAAAAAAGAGGATCAAACAAAGCTGCTGGTGTTCTCAGAACAATGGACTGACCAACCCATAGTCCAGGCTTCAACATCATTCAAAGTCTTTGGGACTAGCTGGAGTGCCAAAAGCTAAACATGCAACCAATTTCAGGGCTGAACTTTAGGGTGTGGCAAAATATCCCTGCAGTATTCTGCTTTTTCCCTGACACACACGAGCAGTATTTAGTCACTGTCTTTACCTGAGGTGACTTTTGCATGCTTCTGTAAACAGACTTCAAATATGCCAAACTCATTATCAAAGTGATGACATCATCTCTTACCTCCTTCACACTCTCGCAGTCCATCCTCAGCAGGACTCTGCCTTTTTGTCCGCATGAATGTATGTCCCTCTTACACACATGCACCAGTCAACTTGTCTTACTGTTCATCCTGAACTAAACCCTTTACCCAAGACTGTTTCAAAGCATGAAGCATAAATCTCCTTCAGTAAAACACTACGAAATAGTGGAACAGTGAAGAAGAAAGTGTGGAAGGAGAAGAAAACCGAGAGGGAGAGAGAAAGAGAGAGAGAGAACAGAATGACCCCAACAATACGACTGTTTGTTGACTTCAGAGAGACGTCAGTGTACAGACCCACACACTACATACCAGCCTTCTGAACACACACACAAATACCACCCTGTCTAGCAAACAAAAACGGCTACCTTCACATACACACACACACGCATGCGCGCACACACACACGCATGCACACACACACGCATGCACACACGCATGCACACACACACACACAGTATTACAGCTCATTTAGCAATATACACCCAGACAACTACAGTACATACAACCTTTCACAGCATCCATACTGTCCATCAAAAACACTTTCAATGGTGTCAAGATCAGGAGTGTATTGAAAAAAAAGGATCACACTAAATTGTTTTTGTTCATCAGGGAACAAACTACACATAAAACTCCATGTTTTACATCCAACATTTAAAGAAGCACTATGCAGATCACATAACCCAATGCAAATTATTTATTAAGTAAAATATAAAATAATTTAGTGCAGGTGGACAGGAGAGACTGTGTGTATTAGTCTAAGTCTAAATAATAGTTCAAATAGCTCTGCACCTGCTTACTAGCTAAGTATCAGTAATGACACACAACAAACAGCATTCCCCACTGACTTCCAGCATTCTGGCAATTGCTCATCAAATTGTTTACCAGAAGTGTCATACAACTGCTAATGTCCTGAGACCTGACTGCCTGGGTAGTCCCCTGACCACTGCACTAGGAATCTTGTTGAGACACAATCACAAGCCTCTTTGATCCTATCTAACTTTTATGTGGCTTAATCACTCCCAACTGCGAAACACACAACTGAATAGAGGTTGGTCTCTGGAATCGAATAGAGGTGAAAACTGTTAGCCACCAACATCCCTAAGAGCAAGTTATTTGTTTTGCCTGTGTAGAATCAACACCTCGTGGGTGTTTAAGTCCAGTGGGAAGAAATAGCTGATGACAAGTCTGAGGTTGGCCTATTGGCCAGCTGCTCATAGCCCCTTAATTGGAGCAGCTGTAACGTGCAACTACTGCTTCTTTTAAGGTGGAAGAAAAAATTTGAGTGGAAATTTTAATTTCTCCTTCCTCTGGTAACTGACACATTTGGGTGATGTCTTCACAAATGAGCTGCCATTACTGAAGTATTAGCACGTCTCTGATCTTCGCCTTAAGTAATGTCGGCACACCGTGACAATTTAATCCCATCTTCACTGAAAAAACTCATCATTCCCAACAGCTTGGTTAATCAACCATCTAAGTAAGGCTAAAGAAACCAGTTTTATCCAGTTTGGAAAGCTGCTCAGTTGTGTTGTTTTTCATTTTAGGCTCATCACTTTTGGCAATAGTATGAATTTTTTTAAATAGAACTACAGAAATAATTCCCGTTACCAGACATTACATAGCATGAAATCTAACCGTGTTTGATTCATAATGCATATGACCTTGTGACCCCATTAACAAGCGTATCAAGACACCACTTGATGCTTATTATGGTTTTTATGCCAACACTTTAGCCCTGATACTATCCGCACATCCTGGATTACTGCTGATGCTGTTGACCTTCAGACAGTAATATCCATGCATATGCCACACTAATTACACTGCATTACGTTCATTTGGTTGAATCAATACAGCAAATTGTACATCTTTTAGCACAGCCAGTCTGCTGTAGGTCTAGGTGAAAACAGAAAATGCGAAAGGGAATAAAGGAGGAGCAAAAGACCAGGCAATGGCCTTTACGAAGAGGGGCACACACACACACCTTCTCATTTCACATCAACTCTGAGCAGAAGGGAAATGTCAGATCACACTCTCTTAATAAAAAGCACTGCAGCAAACATATTAGCCTTTGAGTGTGTGTGTGCGCATCTCATCCTGAGGGTCTCTTTCAAACGCTATTGATCTCCGATAGCAGGGGGCTTTTAAGGAAGCAGAAAATGACAAGGCAGATTGATCGATACAGATTAAAATCAGTTTTAAATTTGAAAGCCGAGAGACCAACTCCAACAGGGCTCTTCATTTAGTGGCTTTAAGCTCAGTGCACTTCACCAAACCGCACACTGTGTAGCCAGACACACACAGACACACAGACAGACACACATGCAGACAGACAGACACACAAGGCCTATCAAGAGAGTAGATTTTGCAATACTAGGATCACAAGTGTTGCATTATGCAAACAAATTTCTAACCAATCATGTTTTTCTACTGTGTGTTGCAAACATATTGACCAATCACAGGTCCAGATGAGTTAATGTGGGTATTATTTAAGGATTCAATACTATTCATGCAATCAGACAGGCCACTGTAGCCACAGGCCAGTCCTTAATCGTGTCACATGACTGATTGATTCCCCAATGCATTTTTAATGCGTCATATATTTAATGTATTGCAGTAAAACAGTGGGGAAGCCACAGGGCTTGCTAGGTCTTTAGAATGCCTACTGTTTGGTGGGAAGTTTAAAATAAATGTCTGCAAAGTTTCTAAAGAATGTTTCTAGGAGCTCGTGTCATTTTTCCTACTTTATTGGTTGGATTTGGATTATGAATACGGGCCCTACTCAGTCAGTCAGTTCGAAAAAACATCTTTTACATGATTCAAAAGTCTGTGTTTAACGTACAGTAGGGGAAACGTTATTTCATGCTAACATTGTCTTAGAATTCCCAAAGGGGTCAAAGAAGAAATTCACATTATTGAGGGGGGGTTTAACATTCATGGCCCAAACTGAAGGACTAGTAGTGAAAGCTGTTCCACCCTGAACACGACACTAAACAACATCAGAACAATTCTCGCTGGACAGAACCCTAATTTTTTTGGAATTCATGAGGCTGTTCGTGCCCAGGAAAAAAGATCAATTGAACGCTTACAAGAATGTCCTTGACTTCTCACAAAACAGGCCAACTGTGAGACTGTGAAGAATGCTTTTCACTTTGGAAAAGTAAAAAGAAAACAGGGAGCTTCTCCACCTTATTTCAGCTGAAACATCTCTCTTTTCTCACACAACTTGGATTTCCATAACTCAGTCTTCAAGTGGAAGTAATATCTCTCATGCTTCTCATGAAATTAGTGAACTGTGACACTGTGAAGAACGCTTTCCACTTTGGAATAGCAAAAGGAGAATGTGGAGTTTCTCCACTCCATTTCAGGAGCTAAAACTTCATGTGAACTTTCACTGGCAGCTGGCATCTCAGCTGAGTTTTGGTTGATTTAGGAAATGCAGCTCCACTTTGGTGCTAACAAGATCAGATTCTTTTCTCCTAGCAGATGCTGGCCGTTTCCACACAGGATTAAATGTACTTCGCAGTCCAGTGTGAGCTCCAGTTTGGAGATTCCAATACTTCAAACATATGTGAAGAAGTTCTATTTCCTGGAACACTGCAGTTCCACCATTGTGGGCATTGTTATCCCAACAGCAGAGGTGACTATGATTGGTCAGTGACTTGGGCAGTATGCAAGAACTAAGCAGAGGCCAAATAAATTATGTTGATTTCGCTGTCTAAAAAAAAAAAAAAAAATCACAGATTTGATTTTTTTTGTGTTGATGATGACTGTCGGTTACACATGGGTTTGAATTCATTTAAAATTTTATATCGGCTTTTGGTTCAGTCAGTGTTCACTACTACATGAAGGTATGTAGCAGCAGAACTAGTATTCTGTTATCTAGTGCAGCTCTACTGCTTACACATACACATGCAGATACACACTCCCTCCAGAAGTTATTAACTTTTACAGCTGTATAGGCTCATGCTTTGCTAAGCATGCAAATTATCTCTCTGTAGCTCCTTTTCACCCTCACACACACAGTCAGAGAGAGGTATGAAGTATGTACGTTTTTTCACCCATTGGGTGTTAACAAGCGTGAAATCACTGAAATAACTGTGCAGCTTGTCTCAAACTCAGCCTTCAGAGAAAAAACTCTCCGTCTCTCTCTTTCACACTAACTCAGTTTTAGTGTTTTGTCTTATAAGCACTGCTAACAAGACACTAACACACCTACACACACCCACATGCAAAGCCTAATCATTTTCAAAACCAGGCACACTTTCAGTATTGATAAACCAAGTTTCAGGTATTGGCATTAAAGGCTTGAACTTCTAACAACTGGACAAACTTTACCGAGGCCATAGTCACTATGAATGCCAACACGTCAGCATTGCCAAAGACTGCAATGGTGTTGTGCCAGGCTGTCACGGAGAGACTCAGAATGGCAGCAGGTCATCTACAGCAGCAAGTCCCACAATTTTTTGTCTTGATCATGACCAACAGATCGGTGTGTGGAGGCACCGTGGTCAGCGTCATCACCTCTCCTATGGAAAGGATGTGGGATGCTATCGGATGCTATATGCATTCCCCCCACACATATTCAAGCTGCATGGCAGGAATGATCTCAGAACCTAAAGGAAGCACAGAGCTAAAAGTGTGGGGAGAAAAGTGACCCACAAGTGTCTTACTCTGAAACCAGTATTGCTAAAACATTTCATTAAGTAACCTGCATTAACTTCTTCACAGTTTACCAAGGGTTAATTATGACACACACACACACACACACACACACACACACACACACACACACACCTGCAAACCTGCCACTGGCTCTTCGGCGTGAAGGAGACACCAGCTCTTTCACAATCTGGAGAACTTGCATGATCAACTGAAGGTGGGGTTAGGTGTGGAGTTGTGGGCAGAGCCAAGGGTCCCCCACAGTGTTCCAGGTACCTCATGTCCACCACACATACAGCTGAACAGCGCACACACACACTCAGAGGAGTCCAATCCTCGGTTTGGATGTTTGTCCTTCACATTTTCCAAGGTAAAGGGGAAAAAAAAAACAAAAAAAAAACACTCCGTCTTCAGGTGGAAATCAGCAACACTTTCAACTCCGGGTAGCATCCACTTTCAACGTCTGCCGGTCTTTCCGAACATAAACAAACAAATGACGATGAGGAAAACACTTCCAGTACATGCTCCAGCCTTCCATTCCAATTAGCGTTCGTTAATAATAAACGAGTTTGTCCCCAAAATTCATCTGTGGCTTCAATAATTCAACACAGACGAGCTCCGCTAGTCACCGTGGAGGAATCACTGTTGGATATAAGGCTGTGCATTCCTCACACTGCATACTTATTACAAACGACGCTCATCCACTTCTCTCTCTCCATCCCTCCATCCTCTCATCGTCTTGGTCCCCCGATCTCTCCTGCTCCTTCCTGCACGCTGCTAACAGCACACTGCTGTTCAGAGCCCAGAGCCTTCTTTTTTCCTCCCTCTCTCTCCCTCCCTCTCCCCATTTGTTTCTCTTATCTCACTGGCTCACTCTCTCTTCTCTCTCAAACGTGTTCCACTGTGCTCTGTTCGTTTTCTCTTTCTCTCTCACCTTTCCATCATTTCTTTGCATCTCATGTCACTTGTTAACTGGCTCTACCTCCATATTTCTTCCTTCTATCCTCCTTTCTCATAATCTCCCCTCTCTTTATCACACTCTCTCTCTCATTTGCTTTGTTTTTGAATATTTTGTGTTCCTTCCTTTCCCCATTGTTTTCCTCCTTCTCTCATGCTTTCTATCTCCCTCTTTCATGATTGTCGCCCTTTCACTGCAGTTCCAGATGTCTGTCTGTCTCTCTATGATGTATGCTGTTGTACAAGAGCAGAATGCTGCACAGTGCAGGAGAGGATAAACGATAGAGAGCAGGAAGGTTCCCCTCCTCTCTTTTCCTCTCCACACTTATCCTCTGCTCTCTATCCCTTCCCTGTCCTCCTCAATTATCACCTTCTGCCTCTCTCATGTCCATGTATTCCTTTCTTCTCTTTTCCTCTCTGTCATCACATCTCTTGTATCCCTCTTCTCCTCTTATCCTTTACTCTAAGCACCTATCTTTTATTCAGTTTTCTTCTTTTCTATTCTTTTCATCTCTCCCTATTTTATATTTTGTTCTTTTCTCTTTTCATTGCCTCTCCTCTCTGCCTCTCTCATGTCTCTCCTGTCATCCTCTACTCCTCTGTATTCCTTCATTTACTTTGTGTTTATTCTCATACTTTCTCTTCTCTTTTCTTCTTTTCCTTTTTTTGCTTCATTCATTCTCTGTTTTTACTAATTTCTTCAAATTTTCTCATTGCTGCTTCCCTTGCCTATCATCCTACTCTTCTCCTCTCTCATCCTGCTCTTTTTTCTACAGAACCAGCCAGATGATAGTGTCTGTGTGTAGCTGATGTTTCCTCCTAATGATGTTTCTCACTGAGACCATTCTTGCGTAGCAGCACAGTGACAGAATGCATATGCAGTGTGTAAGTGTGTGTGTGTGTGTGTGTGTGTGTGTGTGTGTGTGTGTGTGTGTGTGTGTGTGTGTGTGTGTGTGTGTGTGTGTGAGTGTGTGAGAGAGAGAGAGAGAGAGAGAGAGAGAGAGAGAGAGAGAGAGAGAGAGAGAGAGAGAGAGAGAGAGAGAGAGAGAGAGAGAGAGAGAAAGAGAAAGAGAAAGAGAGAGATCACATCAATTACACTAAAATTAGACCTAATTAATTAAATTCTAAGATGTTTACTGATTGCACAAATACAGTAATACACAATACATCTTTCAGACACAAATGTTTGGAGAAGAGAGGAAAAATTAAGAGGTGAGGAAACAGAAGGAAGCACAGAAGGAGGAAAAAAAGAAATGAATGTATATTACTGCCTTTGTAAAGTCCACTGATTTGCATATTACTGTAGCCACACCCACACCTCCGGGTGAACATGGGGCAGGACGTAGGCTTAAGGGAATTAATGACTGCATAATAGATCATGACGGATCACGAAAGACACTGGATGATTTAAATATCTAAAAAGGTAAGGAGTTTCCATTTAACATGTAATGCCAGTCCATGTGCTGTGGCAATTCTAATATGTTGCTTCAGACAAACTTCCCCCTCTTAGTTTTTTACATTTTGATTACATTAGTTATTAGAAAATAATAAACAACTCATAGCTACAAGGTTTAGAATACTTCGCACTGTTAAGATTTTATCTAGAATCTATTTCTAGGCTGCAAACATTTATTAAACCCGTACCACGATCTACTAAACCATACTACAAACCAACCAATCCATACATAGAACAACAAAACAATACCAACCACAAAGTTTCTGACCAGAGAGCATGTGTATTGTCTCTGGTTTAAGTCTGTCTGGTGAGTATTGTGGTGTTACAGCTTAACCAGATGTGCTGAAATGGATTACTTAATAAATCGTAAAAGGATTCTCAGTCTATTGGCAAGTCCGTAGTTGCAGATCTAATGTCTATGCAAGATGAAAACTCGCTCAGACAACTGAAATCTTCAAAAAATTAAATCTGCTAGCAAGTTGAAAAAAAAAAACAACAACAAAAAAAAACCAAAATAAATTAATAAATAACTATAATGACGAAGAGACTTCTCCCTCTACAGTAGTACTGTCAGTCAGGGATTGGTAGAACAGTGCATGCCTTAGAAACTGTGTAAAACGGCACCATGCAGTTTCCTTATTAGACAGTTGCCTAGATTTCAAAATCTGGGCCAGAATATCGTTATATTTCAGGAACTGCTTGTACTAGTTTTACATGGTTTCTAACGCATGTGCATTAATCGCATGAAGTCAAGCCCATTCAGCCAATTGAAATTGCAGTGCAGTCTGACAGACTCTCACACACGCTCTCTCACACACACAAACCCCCTTATGCACTCTACCTTTACCTTTATCAGTGTAGCCAATCTTTCTCAAGGTCAGCGTGCACTCCATGTATGTGTGTGTGTGTGTGTGTGTGTGTGCGCGCCATGCAGGAATCCATGTGCTATAATAAATCTCGCTGTAATGGCCTTTATTCTCAGCCTCACTGGAGCTGCTGTTCACCACCTGCACACACGCCAATCCTGCAGCTGTTACACACCTAAAAACCTTGACAGAAAATAAGCCAATAAGCCCTTATTTAGTAGGAGTGTTACTATACGCATATTAATATCCAGTACGAGGGCTGCTAGAATCTACACTGTGAATCAGTGTTATGCTATTTGTGATCTCAGACATGACAGAAATCGGAATGGTTTTCACTGTTTAGCTTATAAAACAAGACAACCACAAAAGTCATCAGTCTTTTATTCTTTTCCCCAGATGCCCTGGTCATGTCTGGCTTGCTTACACCTTCCATTAACATGCACGTTCACAGTAATAGGACCATGTTTGGTTTCCACTTGGCTGCTGAAAAGCGCGTTGTGAGCGGATTACTATCAGATCAATCAAACCAGGATTACCACATTCAGGGGTGGTCAGAGACAGATCTTAATCACGCGTAACACAAGGGTAAACGGAATGCGCTTCTGATATCCGTATACAATTATTCGGCACGTCTGCTAAACAATGAGATGGAAGCTGAAGTTATCCCCAAACTGAGTGGCCTCCTTGCAGTCTAAGCCAATGAAAGTGACCAAGCCAAGCCTGTATAGAAGCACGGAAAAGGTAAACAGAAACTATGCATGTGTTGATGTCTTTCTGCATGCAGGAAAATCAAACCTAATCTCATCTGGCCAAACTGGAGAAACATTCTAGTGAAAAATGCAAATGGAATCCAGCCAATGTATATCCAGATACGATCTGGAGACTAAACACATGTCAGCGTAAGGTGTAAACAGGCTCGTTCGGGCAAGTAGAGTTTGACAAACAATTTTAAAAATGCTGGCATTCATGAAAATAAATTGGAATGTGGGCACAAAACTACAAGACCAGAGACGGCACTGATCAGATACCAGGTACTAGTGTTGGGCTAATATCAGATGAACAGAATAACAAAATACTGAATACCGAATACCAGAATACAGGATTATGGAGGAAATATGAATGAATCAAAACAACTAATGCAGCCCTCAGACTGTGTGAAGTGATGCTATTAGCTGTGTATTTCTTCCTGTGGTTAGCAGTACTGGATGTTGTTTAAGATGCTTACTAGAGCGGAGGCCTTCAATTAAAATGGGCTCCTTTTAAAGCTTAGCACTCTTTAATAAAGAACCTCAGATCTGCATCATATCAGTCTTAAAAAAAGTGTTTTTTTTTTTTTATGTCATCTTTTGTTTTGATGCTTTCCCAGACCGAGGCCACGTTTTTAGCCATATCTATATATTAATATCTAATTATTACAATATTGTATTGCTGTTCCTTTTCCCCATTTATCCATCACGCATGTAGTGTTGAAAAACCACAACAAATATGGTATTTTGATATTGCATGTAGTTACACCCCTGTTAGCTTAACTAAGCCTTCAATAATGTGCAGTAACTCTTGAGGCCTGTACTGTAAACACTGCTGCAGTATTAATGCGCTACTGGAGTCTGAAGACATGTTCCTCACTGTAAGACAGAACTGCATTGCTTCTGCAGCTGTTTTGCTGCAACCATAAAAACACAAGTCCTAGAGGGCTGCAGCAATGCATAGACTCACTCTGGGCTGAAAATCAGCAGGAAAGGATTTTCTTTCTCATAGGTTAATCTTCCCGCTAGGTTTGGTGTGGTATATTGGGTGGCTGATAAAATCAGCAGATACTAAGGTTTGATCGACTTGATATCTGTCATTAACAGGTGATCTGATGCATAGACAGATCAGTTCAAGGAAAAACAGAACAAGTGTTTATACTTCCAAACAAATGATTCAATGTCTTGTGATGAACTGGTGGGAATAGTCATTTCCAGGATGACCAGGGGTCACTGGATGGTTTAATAAGTAGAAGCATTAACATAAATTGAATTTTATTATATACTATATGAAGCTACTTCAATATTATTGGATTTTTTAGCTCCTTGAAACTCGTGCCTGTCTCAACATTTTCATATCAGCCAAGCCCTACTTCCTGCTGAGTTTTCTTTAAAGCAGAATCTGAAACTCAACTCAAGTCAGAGAAGGTCCAATTTGGATAGTGTTGCAGACCCGTGGGACTAAATTCTGCATAAATGAATTTAATCAGAGCTGACTAAGCTTATTCCTGGAGATCTACATCACCAGTCAAAGGTTTGGACACACCTCACCAAATGTATATTTCTTACAATCTGAAAAACTGAAGCTTTTTTTAAACACTTCTTGCTCTACAGATTTGTGCCTAAATGCTCAAGTTTTGTTTCTAATAATCTAATAATAATTGAGAATATAGCTTCTAGTAATATATTAAGATTTAATAAAAATACATTTAAATAAATAAGTAAATGTAAAATTCCTACAAGTGGTTTTCAGGAGATTTCATTATTTTTGTGTTGTTTCATACTTTTGCACATTACCATATGGCAGATAAAGATAAACTCTTCTATGAATACAAAATTTAATTAAATGGTATAAAGAAAAGACGCAAGCTGGAAAAAAAAATACGAACGTGGAAAAAATCTACTAATCAAACAAAAAAGCTGCTGGTGTTCTCAGAACAATGGACAGATCACCTCGAACTGACCTCAACATCAAGGAACATGAACAAGATAACTTAGATCCTGAGAAGGAAAAAATAAATAAATAAATAAATAAAAAATAAACCAGTATACACTATATGCCCAAATGGTTGTGGACACCCACATTTGATTAGCGAATTCAGCTGCACTAAGGTGTCCCTAAGACTAGCACAAAAGGTTAATGTACACACAGCATGTATAATCTCCACAGAAAAGCACAGACAACAGAACAGGATGCTCTGAGTTTATGGTTACAATGTCCAACGTATGTCTATATAGTGAATCCTAACTTTGTGTCATATTTTCTGTTCATATATTTTCCCCTCTTGGGACTGAAAAATTAATTTGATGTATATAATGACCAGTTTGACTGGAAGTTAAACAAATAAAGGGTCCTTTGTGATTCTTGCACAGTACAGTTGTTCAAAAGCATCCAGACAGTCCTTCCAATTAGTGAACTCAGCTACTTTGAGGTAAATGTACTGCTGACACTAGCACTTAATTGTGCACACAGAGCTTGTATAAGCTCTACAGCAAAACAGTTACAGTTGAATGGAACGCTCTGGAGTATCCACAGATAAGCCTACGGTCACCATGCTAAAAGCCAAGCTGTGGACTGTACATACAGGCTGTGGAGCAATGGAATTGCTTTCTCTGGAGTGTGGAAGCTTCACCCAATATCTTAGGAAAGAGCTGGAATGGTATTTGTCATCCAGAGCTAATCATCCAACATCAGCACCTGATTTCACTAATGCTGTTGTGGCCAAATGCAATCAAATCCTCACAGCAATGTTTTAACATCTAGTGTAACACCTTCCAAAAGAGCGGAAACTATTACTGCAGCAAAGTAGCACATGCCTTGATATGGTGAACAATTGGCTACAAAAACATCCAGAGTTTCTTAACCTCCAGTTCTGAAAGTCTTTTCCTGATTCAACCCGCTTCATTAAACTCCATAATTAACTGTGAGTGAGCTTAGAGGACTGTTGAAGCAGGAGTGAAAAATCTTGCTATAAAATGCCAGAGATCATTGTTTAATAGCTTTACTGCAATAAATCTTACATTAATAAGCATAAATAAGTCATTTGTATTCGAGAAAAAGCAGAGTGAATACTGCGCATATTCTCACTCTCCCGTTTCACCAGCCGCTTCACCCAACACAGGATTACTGCTGAGTTTTCTTAGGGGTGGATTAGAGAGGATGAAGGGGAAAAAAGGACAGAAACAGATGGAGAGGAACAGAGGAGGAAATAAAGAGAGACCAGTCAATGTTAGTTCACCTTAACAACTGCAGGAGTAAACAAGCTTAATTGTGATAACGATTCCCGTTCAACTCGATGTCCGGCGGCTCTATTGACACGGGGGTCAAGCTTACTCAGGAAAAGATCAATGTGTGGGTGTTTATTGGTGGGAGTCGAGAGAGAAAATCGAGGACTAATTCTGTCTCATCATAGCACATTATAACCTCTTGACTATGGATAAAACAAGACGGACCTGCTTCTAAAATCGAATAATCTGGTAAACCCACACTCTCTGTGGCCAAGCCTCCACTTGTCAATGGAATAAAGATGGTCTGTTGCGTTGTGGGTAGGAAGAAAATTTAAAAGTCAACTAGATCACAGGCTCAACCCTACTCAATCAGCCAAGACATTTTCAGTCCCTTAAATGCATTGAATTAGCTATGAGGCTAATGTTGTGAACAAGCTCTGGAAACCACACATGGAACTGATTTATGCATGTTCCTTCACTTTACAAGTGTCATAACGGAGGGAAAAAAACTGTTGAGTAAATGAGACTTCTACAGTTCTTTATCCAAAGTTGCCATGTATGAATTGCCACAAGGTTGCTGGCTAACCATTGGCAATAACCATTTACATCACCCAACAACTTTAAATCACTTAACATCTCTTAGCCAAACTACCATCATCATCATCTGTAAATTTGTTTTATATGAGCATTCATGGTTTGGTAAGAGTTTAACATGTCATATGTGGTATTATGTGGAACTTCACTGAACAACCCAACCTCATTACTTTACCAAAATCCATGGTTTTATATAGTTTCTGTGGATTTTTTGTCATCCATTTTTTCCTCACTACAATACCCACCATGCATTGCACAAACACATCACACAGCCAGTGGAAATTCCCTACAGCCATAAAAAAATCCAGGATAATAAATACAGGTGGTTTCCCCAGCAGCAATGTTAGCTATCTGGCTTCATTCCGCTATAGACAAAGAAACAAAGAAAAAGAAGCACTTTTTAAGCCCACCATAAAAAAATCCACCCCCGAAACAACTGGAGATTTTTAAACGTTTCTCATACCTTCAAAGTACATCACCAGAAGCGGGGTTTCCTAGTCCTTAAACCAGAAAACCGCTCTCTTTGGAGTACGGCGCCACACAGCTTGTTTATAACAGATATAGCGACGGTTATATTTACTCTTTTGGCCAGAGTGTCCCTTTAAGGTTTCGGCTATTTCTGACAGAGGCCTGAAAGGTGAATAATCAGCTGGACCATTGGGAGTCATTGCAGGCAAAAGGAAAGAAGTGCTAAAGATAAAGGAAAAAAAAAGAAGAGAAGAAGACATTGAAAGAAATGACAGAATCATTCAACTCAGTACAAAACACTTCACTCCCATTTAACAGCGCATGGAGCTGAGGCTAATTTTAGCAACGGCTTCATGAATACAGGCCTTTGAGTCTTCTTTTCTCCTCCAAGGACTCTCTCTTACTTTCTTTCGCTCACTCTCCCTTTTCCTCCCTCTCTCTCTCTCACTCTCTGCAACACTGACTGTCCTTCTGTCTAAATGCCACTCACCTCTCTCTCTCCCTCTCCCTCTATCATAGCTATCCAGGGGCCACAAACAGCATGCTATTCTAGGATCACTTTCTTTACTTTTACAGTGCTCATAATCTACGTTTTGATTGATGCCCATATGTAATATATGCAAGGTTTTATGTCCTTAACCTTTTTTTTTAATATTATTTTTTTTAACTGACTATATTACAATATCTCTTTATCCCTTTGAATGAAGCGAAGGGCTGTTGTCGTCACTGTGGTTTTAAGGCTGATACATGTAACTGAACTCGTTCTGATTGGCCACCCTGTATGGAGCCTTGTTTAAACAGTAGTCCAGGCTGAAACACTCATAACTTCACTGTAAATGGGCAAGGCTAAACTAGTAGTCTGTATAGATGGATATATGTAAACAGGCTTACCAGCTGTGCGTCAGGTAGTTCACAAAAAACTCAAATACTAATACTTGGTATTAAAAACGTTGCTTCAGGAAAAGCTTTGGCATTTTATACTAAACCTGAAGTGTAAAGCCTTGGTGTAATCTGGGCTTGTCTCTGAGCTCTGTTCTCTCTCACATGCAAATACAGTCACAGAAGTAGCTTTTTTAACAGAACGCATGCTACTTTCATTCTACACCAACTGCACTGGCTGCATCTTTAAGGATAGATTCTACAGTTCTGCTGATGGGCTCTAAAAGACCCTCTTCCATCACCAAACGGCTCGCTGTTCATAATCCAGCATGTGTTCTTAGATCTCCAGATACTGGACTTCTGCACATACCTTGTGTAAAACAGAGACAACATGGAGACACCTCAGTCTCCTTCGGTTATTGTGGTTTCAAACTAGAGAACTCAATTCCAACTTTTATTAGACAGGCAAGCTCAGTGCACACTTTTAAAAACATTGTATCTGTTTAACAAAAACTAAATAAATATTTTTCTTTCAGGTTTTATTTGTCATTGTCTTGTATGATCATATGCTCTTCATATTAATTTCCACAGTTGCTTCTATTACTAAGTTTTACCATCTCCGTAAAAGATCTTTGATCTACCACCAGTAAAAATCACTGTACGAGTTGAATTGATTCACTCCATTATATATTCATGCTCCACCCAGGAATATATTTTTACAGCTTTTGCTGGGTTTAAGTTGTACAGAACATTTAACATACATTCTCAACCATAAAACTATTATTCCCTTTATTTAACTGTGAACTGTGTTTAAGCATTTGTAATGGTCCAGTCAATGCACAGCAATGATACATTTAATAACTAAATGGATTTGTATTATTTAAATTCAGTTGTCTTAGTTACGTAGGGTCAATCAATAGTGCATTTCTGCAGATGTTTAAGAAATAATTTTATAAACTTTAAGGTTAGTTATTTAAATTGATTTTGGTTAAAAAAAAATACTAATAAATAAAAATCACATACTTGGTGCATGCCTATTGATTTCCCTGCTTTCTTTAAAGCTTGTCTAACCTAGCATCAGTAGCTTCTAAAGAACCCATTCTTGGGTGAAACATGGGCAGGTCAGTTTGCTCAGTTTGGACCAAAAAAAAAAAAAAAAAGCTGCAGTGTGTGTTAATAAAATGAGGGTGCTAACTGCATCAGACAACAGCCGACCTCATCTGGGCAGCCCAGGCTCTCTTTAATAATGCATGAAGGACTGCGTGCTGTGCTTTCATTCAGTGTCAGTGCAGAAACAGCAAGGCTTGCTGAGTTATAGATATGTGTGTGTCCCATGAGTGTGTGTATTGCTGTCTTTGTGGGGACTGAATCCTGTTCTGTATCAGAAACAAGAACTGTTTGGCTGTGAGGACATTCATTTGCTTTCTTTGTCTTCTGTGTTAATTTGAGAAAGTAAAAGAGACTAAAATGGATGTTTTGGTTTCTAAAGTTAAGGTTAGAGTTGGATCTCTATCTCTTATTCTCGTACGCACGCATGCACACATCACAAGCATGTTAGTGTGTGAGTGCATAAATCTGGTCTGAAATTAACACTGTACATCAGATTTATTTTTTGAAAAGCACAGCATGATGTTCTTTTGCTCTTTCACTAGCACAGAGACTTGAAGAGAGGGGAGAAAGGGGGCAGAGAGGGGGAAGGAGAGAGAGAGAGAGAAAGAAATATAGAGAGACTGAGACTTTAATTCAACTTTATTTTATCAGTGTGGTCGACGCGATATAACTGTCAACCTGCCCTCATTAATACAGTTTAAACAAACATAGTATGTTGAATACTGGTTGAGAGTCATCAGCAACCCAACAAAGTTCATCAACCTGGTCTTCACACTGCGATAAACTCCTCTAAATGATCTACTAGCCTGTAAAGCAGCCTTTTTGCTAACTCCAGCCAGGAGGCCCATGTTTTGTCCACCAGGCCTTGTCGTCCTTTAGCCTAGCAAATTGGCTCAACCATCTGATTTTATAGTCCAAATGCAGCAGCAAAAGAGGCCTCCAGTTCTTTAAAACACCCAGATCTCCCTTCTTGGGAAGTGGGGACAAAACTGCCCTCTGGCAACTGGTAGGGAGTAGACCAGACTGTAAACAGTCCAGTACAACCTCATAAAAAGCCTGTCCCAAGCTGTGCAAAAACAATGATAGAATTCAACAGGTAGTCCATCCACTCGGGGGAACCCACCAGCAGATAATTGCTTCACTGCTGCTGTGAGCTCCATAATGTCGGCGTACAGCTTTTTCCTCTGACCTAAACTCTTGTCGTGAAAGGTCCTGATGAAGGTCTGCAGCCCTATCAGTGTCAGAGTCCTTGACACCATAAAATTTAACGTAATACTGCACTGCCAGGCTCATCTCAGCTGGACAGGATGTTAAGTTCCTGTCAATACACATAAAAAAAAAAAAAAAGTCTTTCTCTCCACATGAAAAGAGTAAGCACTAAGCACATCTACATCCTCAATCAAACTGATCCTTGCCCCCACTAACCTGTTCCTTTAGTTAGTTCCATACCATCAATTATTTTCCAGGTTCTCAATATATATGCCACATAAGCAAGAACAGGACTTACTGCTGAACCCTCACAAAACCAAAAGGTTGCCCCTCTGATTTTAGCTTTGATTGGAACCACTCCTCCTTTCACAGCTTCTGTGATTGAGAGCGCAGTCACATCTGCAGTCACATCAAATCAGCTTATTCGGATGGAGACTCCAATCCAGAAATATCAGAAGATATAGAGCATGTTTCCCGTTTTCTCTCGACCAGGCCCCACATCTTCTACAAGGGATTCTGCCGTAACCGTCTTCTCCAAGTGTTCTTGTACTTTCTAGCCTCACATGTTTGTCTCCATCTGCCATCCCTGAGGTCTCCCACTGCTTACTTGTCCCAGGTTCCTGTGACTGTTTCAGCAGGGGTTCTACAGTCCTCAACTCACTAGCCCTTCCCTTCTACCTTGCTGCTCCCTCCATAGATCAAGCACTATGTACATGGGCCTCATCACACTCACCTCCTTTAATGGGGCTCTGCTAGGGCCTCTCTATCAGCTTTTCACAGACACACTTGTCTCTTATGCCAAACGTATCCACACTTGAAACATCTCAGGGTCCAAGTAGAAGCATAAATCCTGAACGATGGTTCTTCATGCCCACCACTGATACATCCAACATTGGATCCTCTAAAAACATAAACACCTGCCTCCTAAAAGACAGCACTTTCTTAAGAGCACTGGTTTAAACGCAAGGGGAATCATTTTAATCGCACTGGCAAATTTGCTAAACCAGGAAAGTGCAGAGGTAGAGAGAGGAAGAGAGAGAAAGAGAGAGAGAAGGACAGACAGGAAGAATGAGACACAGAAAAAGAGGAGAGAGAAAAGCCAAGAGAGATAGAGATAATCTAACAGTCTCCGTGGGAACAGACAGTGAGCAGGGACAACGACAACAGTTCCCCGTGTCACTTCCTGTTTGCTACTCATATTTCCAGTTTGAATGTTCCAATCTGATGTCAATGTTTGTCATATGTCAGTGATATTATTAGGTTCAGGGTCTGACGTGTAGATTTGCTTTGGGACCCCTGTAATGTTTATGTCTTGAGATGCCTCTTGTTCTTTTGTTCATTTATATCTGATTCGTAGCGAAGAAATTATGAGGAAGCTTTTAATGCTCTTACTCGGTCCAGACGTTCGGTTCATTTCACTACCACTGTGAACAATTTGCACAGTTTAGCATTTCATCGGACACTATGAATGACTTTGTTTACATCTTAACAATTTTATTGTGTGGAAAATAAATAATTAATTAGTGAAATACATTTGAGATATTAAAGCAAAACAACCACATTACTGAAAGCATTTGGTGCTAATGTAGCTGAGAAGGCAGGTCTATGTTGCCCTAGCAACAACACAGGCAGAGCTCATTGGTCAGTGTGATGGCTGTACGGGGTATAGACGTATGCAACGGCCAATGAAAATCCTCCCTAATACACAAGGGGTCACTCCATCTCTCTGTATGACCATAAAACGTGTCAGTTTCCCCAACATACTGCTGGACATTCATGGACTCAGGGGTGCAGGGGAAATTTATGAAACCATTTATTCTTCTGCCCTGAGGTTATCTAGCACTGTGTGTGTATGTGTGTGTGTGTGTGTGTGTGTGTGTCTTTATGAGGACTAAATGTTCCCACGGTTAAAGATGAAGACTAATATATGAGTATTATAATACATATAATACATACATATTTACGTAATTTGGGAGGAAAAGACAGAAACACCATACAACTTTCATACAGTAAACACAAGATCAAAATGCAGTAGTTTCACAGACTGTGGCTTATCCAAATAAAACCATTTGCAGTAAAGATTTACATTCTGATGAGCTTTGATACTTAGCTTTGGTCTTGGACACAAGCAGGTCATCAACTTCAGTTTACATGAAGCAATTCCTAAATAAGACTTAAAAAAAAAAAAAAAATTCTCTACAATTACACTTCTCACACGGATGTCTCATACTTTGTCACTATTAAAGCAAATATAAGGAATAATTATATTATGCATATCAGTATAAAGATTTAGCTTTGCTGTCTATTCAATCTGATGCCATTTTTCAAAGTAGTCAGATCTAAATGTTGCAATGAGTTCAACACCAGCTTCTTATCATGGCTCTGGAGCAGCTGACGACACTAAACTCTGTTTACACAGTGCTGATAACACCTGCAAAGAAGCAACCACACAGTGCCAATATCTGACCTAAACAAAGCCAAACAAAGTGATTCTGTTTCAATAGGAACAGAGGTGGAATTACAGAGATAGAATGAAAAGAATGAATATACTAGACTACAGTGTAGATAGGGTTGCAAAGGGGTGAAAAAAATCTGATTTTCCAGTAAATAACCGGTAACTTTCCATGGGAACGTCAGCTCAGAAACTTTGGAAATATTCCAAAAAGTTTCCATGGAGTTTCCAACTTTCCATGGAAATTTTGGGAACTTCAGGAATTTATGGGAATTCTTTGGAATTAATAGGATATATTCAATATTTTATAGGAACCGTATCATACACTATCATCAATGTACCGTTTCTTTTTTTTTGGCAACAGCAAATATGAAGGCATAACAATCCAGATAATAACTGACACACAGTTAGTTGCAAGCAGAACTTTCAGAATGCTTAATTTTTTATTTGAACAATCAAAAGTTCAATCAAAAAACACAAAAGAACGCAACTCCTTCGCCAACTTCGCAAGTTTTAGGTGGTCAGACAAAGCAGTGATAACTTCATAAGCGCTGTTGATCTCCTCTGGCGAGAGGGTGCCTTTGTTATACTTTGGGTCAAGCATGTACGCTGCTGAATGTATTGGCTTCATGCAGAACCTTTGCCACTTTTCTATTAAAAACCTGCTATAGGTTTGAGGATTGTGAAACACATTATCTAAGATAATTCCCCTCACACCACTTTCGATGCCTGCAGTCTGACATATGCCCATCTGTTGCAGAGACTCCCCTCTTTCAGTATACTTTCACACATGACAACAACTTCACCCCATTGTGTGTTGTTGGGCAGTTTCAATGAACAGTGCATGCAGGGGGTGTGGTCTCAATAGCCCTTCAATGTGTAATGTGCCCTGTGTCCAGTGCCTGGGACTGAGGAGCAACTTTACTATTTAACTGTTTTGGTATCATATCTCATTACTGTAGCCAAGATTATGCTTCAGTATATTTTTTACCAAATACATGCAAGTTTCTCAACATTACTTGAGAGAGAGAGAGAAAAAGAGAAAGAGAGAGAATGTGTGAGTGTGTAAGTGTGAGAGAGAGAGAGAGAGAGAGAGAGAGAGAGAGATGTTCCCCTGATGTTCACAGTAACATATAACCTATTCTAGTGTTTGCCTCCTTCTACCATCTATCCATCCATTTCCTTCCTTCCATCTCTCCTTTTTCTTTCTCTCTAGTTTACCCTTATTCTCTCTCTTTTCACTCTCTTCTCTCACTCTTTCTTTCCCTGTCTCTCTCTTTCTCTGCACAGATTGCTTGTGAGCACCCTTTCCCTGCTCACAGCCTTTTTTTCTAGCTACCATTCTCTCTGTGATAACACACACGAGCTGAACCTCAGACACTAAGCAAGCCTTAGCTGATCAACTACATCTGACTTCACATTCAAGTGCCATCAGTAATTACCCAGAGACTTAGCTTTTATACCCAGCCAAGCGTGTAGCTAATTTAGGTCAGTGTTCAAGTTCACAGGTACATTCTTTGGGGTGTAGTGAATATTCATCAACATATGTGAAGGTTTCACCATGAGCTAAAAGATGCGCATCTCCAATTTAAGCAGTATTCTGGTTTAAGGCAGTAGTGAAAGGCAGTCTGGTAATAATTTACCCCAAATTAATTAAACAACCATCTCTGGAAGGTATCTTTAGGTGTTCTTCGCTGTGCAACACTCAGCGTCTCTAAGCTACGGATATTTACCCAGCCCCTTGTTTGTCAGCTTTCCCTAGCCCTCTCAAATGGTGCAGCAGGTGTCAGAATACGTTGAAATAGGCATGAATCATTATCATTAAGCATGGATTTCCCGATAGAAATGGATTCACTACAGTCAACGGTTAATTAACATTAGCTAACTTGGCTAGCTGGCTTACATGCACCTGAAGCCATTTATGTGTAGGTTATGAGCAAAACATTAACAGGGCATTTACAGCAGACTACTACAGCAATGCTATGCCTTGTGGTTGCTAAGCAGTTGCTAGGGTATCCCAGTTTGCTGCTAAGGTGTTGCTAAGCAGTTGCTCTATTATCCACAAGTGGTAGCAAAGGTATTGTTAGGTGGTTGCCATGTTATTCCATGTGGTTGATAAGGTGTTGCAAAGCATCCTAAGTGACTGCCAAAGTGTTGATAGGCAGTTGCAATGGCTTTCTATGTAGCTGTAAAGGTGCTGCTAGACAGTTACTAGAGTATCCCATGTAGTTGCTGAGGTGTTGCTAGGCAGTTGATATGGCACCCCAAGTGGTTGCAAAGGCATTGCAAGATTACTGTATATCTACATTGACTGCAGAAATGTTGCTAGGCAGTTGCTATGGCTCCCCAGGGGTCTGTCATGGTTTGTAAAGCCAGCAATACATGTAAACTGATTGTCATGGTGGAACAACAGGAGGTAAGTCTATCAAGACGAACATGTAGACTATCCTAAAATCTAGTTTGGCCGGCACAGCAGTAAGCAGTGGGGTAAGAGAAATAAACTACCCAGCATGCAAAATACACTTGAACACGTGAACATAGCAGTGAATTCTGTTTAAATGATGCAAAGGAACAACTCGGAAAAGATGGAAGTCGCATAATTTCCATGTGTATAGCAATGAGTGAATGACTGGCTGTGACTAAGTGTGAGTGTGTGTGCGTGTGGCTCAGTACCTGTCTTACATGCCTGGGTGCACTGTTGCTTAGCCCTGTCTGTCTGTGTGTGTGTGTGTGTGTGTGTGTGCACGTGTTTGTGTGTGTGTGGAGTTAATTACCGTAATTACCCCCTGCTCCGAGCAGACGAACGGCATAGAGCTAACGAGTCTGCACTAATTACCCTGCAATGACTCATCATGCTCTTCTGATGGACAGATTTCCAAGGCATTTCAACAAAGAGAGAAAGGGACAAAGTGGACATAAGGAGAAGCGACGTGGAATGTTAGTCATTTCAGATTTTGCTCATTAAATGTTCAGTGGGGTCCAAATATTTTAGCCCTCAGAAGATTTTAGAATTCTGAACATTTTTAACCTCAGTAAATACAAAGAAGGATGAGTTAAGCAGATTTGTGAAATGGAGCATAAGATTTTTAAAAAGTCTCACAGCCCCCCCACCAAGCTGGTGCTCACACATCTCTGGATGGTGGATTTGGTGGATTTGATCTCTTACTCAGAGGCTTTTTATTTTCGAAAAAGGGGGCATACTAGGGCATACCAGACGTCTTGGCATGTAGTTTTAGTTTGCTTAATAGTGCCCTGTGAGAATCCTTCCCTTGCAGCTTGAACATTCTCACACAGTCACAGCAGATTTTGCAATGCGGTAGAGATAGAGTGACACCAGGTCTTCTGGACATGTGATGCACAACAACAAACCACTTGTCTTGGTGCTAACCACGGGGCCTCCACACCTCCACCAATCCAAAAGCGGGACTTGTCCCGAGTTGCAGTCTTTGGCAACGTTGACGTGGTGTTAAGGGCAGTCATCATAACGTATGTAGTCCTGCATCGTGGAGTCGTTTCATTCCTGTCAGACGATTCCTTCTGGGTGCAACTATTTGTTCAGCTACTTTTTGATGAGTGTAAATTACAATAAAAAACTAATAGTACACGATGGAACAGCAACACACCTCACCCTTTTCTATCTTCATCTTACTCTAGTAATAAGGAGCCGAGAGCTGAGTATCTTTGTGTTGAAGGCTTGTTCTGCTGTTTGCTTTGTTTGCAGTTAACGTCACACGTGATTCACCCACGTGACTGATTAGGAGGTGGAGATTCGAGTCACTTCAGAATGCATGCTTGTTCAACAGATTGAGTCACCAGGCTACACAATTGTCAACCATCATGTTAGAGAGATCGAAACTGAGCAAAGTGGCTTATAATGGCCATATAGCCTTACACATAGGTTGAAGGTAAAACCTGCAATTTTTTTGTTACACCTTGTAGTTGTTTCCTCAATACATTAAACTCAAATAATCAGAAAATGTGCAGTAAAGCTGGCAGCAAAGTGTCATATTCTAATTTGCTCCCTGTAGAAGATGTGTTCACTTAGGAAATCGGCAAAACACACAACTGCAGTGCAGATGTTACGGAGGTGCAGTATGTGCTGAATACATATCGTAAAAGAAGAGGAGGCCTGCTAAACTTAGTCACTCCGTTTTAGTTCATATGAGAGGGCACCTTCCGCTGCTAAAACCCTGACAGGCACAAAAACCTGCTGTGTTTACGTCCTGTGGCTAAAGGATTTCCCAGGTTTGTTTAATGTGAACATAATATTTTGCTAAGTATTAAATAAACCAATAAAACCTGCAGCAAGGGCTACGGTTACTAGGTTAACTCTCACAGAGCACCCACGTAATCAGACAGTAATCAGATACACTCAAGATGGATGTTTATATCAGAGAGAGAGAGAGAGAGAGAGAGAGAGAGAGAGAGAGAGAGAGAGAGAGAGAGAGAGAGAGAGAGAGAGCGAGAGCGAGAGCGAGAGCGAGAGCGAGAGAGAGAGAGAGAGAGGCTGAGAACATGCACATACCCCAGAACTGAAGGGGTCTTGTCTAATGTACGAAATGTTGATTTAGTTGCTCACAACAGGGCTGAACAACATGTATAAAAACAGTATTGTGATTATAGTGAGTTACTGTGTGTTTGTTCATTTATTCATTTAATTAAAGCTAGTATTAAGTTAGGGGAAAGTATCACACACACACAAAACCAGACAGTTACTGTGCACAAATACTCATTCACATACATAAACAAAACAACAGGACACACACACACACATACACACAGCAGGTACTTACTGCACACACACACCTCTGAAGAATTAGAAAACAAAGCTTAGCACTGTCGTCCCAGAGTCTCACACACACTTTTACCCCCTGTGTGAGCTGCTATTTGAGTTGGGGGAGGTATTCTGGGTTGAGCTGCTGTTTGTTTGTGTGTGTGGCTATTTCTGTTTCGCTTGATGCTGAAGATCAAAGAAGCAAGACCTTTACTAAGAAAAGTTATTTTAGTGAAGGGGAGGTGGTGGGAGGAGAAAGAGGAGAAAAGAGAAAGAAAGAAGAATTAGAGAGAAAGAGAGAGAGAGAGAGAGAGAGAGAGGGAGAGGGAGAGGGAGAGGGAGAGAGAGAGAGAGAGAGAGAGAGAGAGAGAGAGAGAGAGAGAAAGAGAGGGAGAGAGAAAAAAAGATATCTCTATGATCTATGAGATGGTTGCAGACACAAACAAAATGTACATAAAACACCCACTGAGACAGGAAAACACGCATATACACAAACACGTACATACACACATGGACAAAATTGTTGCTACCCCTCAGTTAATGAAAGAAAAACCCACAATGGTAACAGAAATAACTTTAATCTGACAAAAGTAATAATAAATAAAAATTCTATGAAAATGAACAAATGAAAGTCAGACATTGCTTTTCACCCATGCTTCAACAGAATTGTTTAAAACTCATGAAACAGGCCTGGACAGAAATGATGGTACCCCTGACAAATGTGACCAAAGGGACATGTTAAATCAAGGTGTGTTCACTAATTAGCATCACAGGTGTCTACAATCTTGTAATCAGTCAGTGGGTCTATATATAGGGCTACAGGTAGTCACTGTGCTGTTTGGTGACAAGGTGTGTACCACACTCAACATGGACCAGAGGAAGCAAAGGAAAGAGTTGTCTCAGGACATTAGAAAGAAGATTATAGACAAGCATGTTAAAGGTAAAGGTTATAAGACCATCTCCAAGCAGCTTGATGTTTCTGTGACTACAGTTGCATATATTATTCAGAAATTTAAGACAGAAATTTAACAAAAGAGCAGAGAAAAAACTTCTAAAGAGATTAAAGGTGAACTTCAAGCTCAAGGAACATCAGTGTCAGATCGCACCATCCGTCAATGTTTGAGCCAAAGTGTATTAATGGGAGACAACCAAGGAGGACACCATTGTTGAAAACAAAACATAAAAAAGCCAGACTGGAATTTGCCAAACTACATGTTGATAAGCCACAAAGCTTCTGGGAGAATGTCCTATGGACAGATGAGACAAAAATGGAACTTTTTGGCAAGGCACATCAGCTCTATGTTCACAGACGGAAAAATGAAGCATATCAAGAAAAGAACACTGTCCCTACTGTGAAACATGGAGGAGGCTCTGTTATGTTCTGGGGCTGCTTTGCTGCATCTGGCACAGGGTGTCTTGAATCTGTGCTGGGTACAATGAAATCTCAAGACTATCAAGGAATTCTAGAGAGAAATGTGCTGCCCAGTGTCAGAAAGCTTGGTCTCAGTCGCAGGTCATGGGTCTTGCAACAGGATAATGACCCAAAACACACATCTAAAAACACCCAAGAATGGCTAAGAGGAAAACACCGGACTATTCTAAAGTGGCCTTCTATGAGCCCTGATGTAAATCCTATTGAGCATTTTTGGAAGGAGCTGAAACATGCCGTCTGGAAAAGGCACCCTTCAAACCTGAGACAACTGGAGCAGTTTGCTCATGAGGAGTGGGCCAAAATACCTGCTGAGAGGTGCAGAAGTCTCATTGACAGATACAGGAATCGCTTGATTGCAGTGATTGCCTCAAAAGGTTGTGCAACAAAATATTAAGTCAAGGGTACCATCGTTCTGTCCAGGCCTGTTTCTGGAGTTTATTTTTTTAAATAATTCTGTTGAAGCATGGTTGAAAAGCAATGTCTGACTTTCATTTGTTCATTTTCATAGAATTTTTATTTATTATTACTTTTGTCAGATTAAAGTTATTTTTGTTACCATTGTGTTTTTTTTTCATTAATTGAGGGGTACCAACAATTTTGTCCACGTGTGTATAAACATATTTACACACACATATTTAGACACACTTACACACACAAACACATGGGAATGTGTGTGTAAGAAAAAAGTGTTAAGATGTGTTTTCTATATATTCTGAAGAGTGTGTGTGTGTGTACACAGGGTCAATGTCCTGTTGCTGTCTGCATAATCACAAATCAGCATGTCTCTCTGGTGGTTTTTATTTTCTTTCTGGCACTCTGTGTATTAGCATGAGTGTGAGTGTCTGTAACTCGGCTAGAAGGTAAATGGTGTAATCCCTTTAAATCTCTCAGCTTGGCTCCAGCTGACCTATCCCATTGCTACACACTAAACGCTTCACAGTGTCCTTAAAGACCACAGACGTGCAAACAAGCACCCACTTACACAAAACACACCTCCACACATACATACATTTAACTGTACGTGTATGGCGTCAGATCACTGTCAACATTAGGTGGAGCAAAAACACGGGGTAAAAAACATACACCTGCCAGTTTAACGTGTATGTGAACATCCTGAAAAATCCAGAAAATTACATTGTATGATATTTAAATAATTCATTTGCATTTTATTGCATGAAATAAGTATTTGATAAAATAGAAAAATAGATATTAATAGTTGGTACAGAGACCTTTGGTTACAATTACAGAGGTCAGAAATTTCCTGTATTTTTTTTTTCACTTTTAAATGTATTTTTCCTTTTTGACCTGTTAGTTGCCCTCGCACGCAAAGTGCGTTACCTTCGGCTGCTCTCTGTGTGCCAATTCTGTCTATATATAAATATGGATTGTAGTGTGGGTGCGTTTACAGCACAAGTTTCACTCCTCCAGCCCACTTTACTCTGATAGGACAACAAATAGTAAAATGACAGTAAAAATTTTCAGTAGCATTGAAATGGCTGTACTCCGTAACTGTAACTGAGATGGGTATAGGTCTTCTTTGTTTGGTGTACCTCAACGATTTAGGGCAGATTCCAGCAAGAATTGCGTATCCTCGCTTGTGTATAGCCTATAAGCAGCATGAGCAAGGTGGTCCGACTGCTTTGCTGCAGTTCATAATAAATAAAAAATTGCCACTTGACCTACATTAACGTTGTATATTGTAAAATCTCATTACATTCTCTCATTATGTAGAGAATTTACTTTTTTACCTTATGCCTGTTTTTATAACATGAACAATATGCATAATACTGCTCAGTTATTAAAAAGGCATTCCACTGATATTTCAAAATGAACAAAAAGTCATGTATCACAGATGCTGCCATTTTATTTACTATCCAAAACCTCCATCGAAACTACACATGTCTCTGAGTTTTTATATGTAACGGTGATGATGGTAACATAGTCTTAAATCTGGGGGAAAAAAAAGTTCTTGTTGGAGATCTCGTTCTCGCTGCATGTACCTCTCCACCATGTGGATTTTAGAGCTAAATTATAAAACAGTATCTCTGGCATCTGGGCAGTGTATACGTAAGAATCTTAAAAAGTAATACCTTTCTGTAAGGTATATCTTTAGAGAGATCAAAGGCCAAAAACAAGCATATTCAATGTTTACATAAACATCTAACATCTTTTTATCCCTTTAAATTAAACAGGTATTTTGTTTACTGTGCCTTTATGACTGATATGTGCCATGTTCAAAATGTTCTTTCAAAACAACAAAGTTCTGTTATCTTTTTTTACAGCTTGACAATTTGAATACGCAGAAATGTTTAACAAAATAAATTTCCCTTCAATTATTAAGTAAAGAGTTAGAATTTTGGAAGTTGAAATCAGAAAGTTGGCTCTTACTGCTGAGCTAAACCAATTAATCTGACTGGCTAGAGAGAGCCTGAATTAACATCTGCAGTGTACACACGCTCGTCACAGTTTACACACTAAAACCTGGTTACAACATGCACAGCCACACCTGCTGACGTTGAAGTCACTCACGGATCCTGATTCACAACTGGAAAAAGAAATCATCGTAATGCATCTGCCATAAGCCACGTCATTACAGAACAGGTCAATAATACAACTGCACAATACACATCAATACTGTCTGAGAATACCTGTAAAGCTCCTTATCTGACACGCATTACTTGCTTCTACAAACAATACAATCAGAACAAATCTGGATAAACACACATACAACACATTAAGATTGTATCTGTGTTAGCTTAACACTTATCCTAAGGAGTTACCATCCTTTACTTAGTTTCGCCTCTTTTAATCCATTTGACTATATACAGTTCACTGTGTTTCGCCCAGACGATTATTGCTTGTGATGTGAAGATGTGATCTAAAGGCGCGGACTGCAAAACGGAGAACACAGAAAAAAGCAAACAGTGGAGACAGGCCAGATAAAACAACAGTAAGAGTCAACGGTTTTAGATCATTTCAAGCTGTGAGGGGGAAAACAAAAGCTCTGTACAGCGTACAGTCCACAGACTGGATCTGACACAATAATGCTAATAATGCTATAGTGAAAATCATTACGTCTGCTAGCTGAGATAAAGACTAGTAAAAATGTATGTTAATTATAGGGATGTGTAAAAGCTATTTAAGAACATGAATTAAGGTAGCTGGTTATAATATTAGTAATTTAACTAAGCTTTGTATTTGTGCTGTTATTAAGATGACACACGCACACTCGCACACTCGCACACACACTTACAC
Organism: Prochilodus magdalenae; assembly: GCA_024036415.1. Taxonomy (NCBI): domain Eukaryota; kingdom Metazoa; phylum Chordata; class Actinopteri; order Characiformes; family Prochilodontidae; genus Prochilodus; species Prochilodus magdalenae. Next base: position 727,562 of record JAMWET010004337.1, read on the forward strand.
ACACACCTTTCACCTCAATTATCCACAAAATACCCCAGAAATTAAAATATCTAGTGACGTAAATAGGAACAGGGGCCCAAAATGTGCCAAATCAACACAGCAGCTATGATCACTTGTGTTTGATTTCAGTGAACCCAGAATGTACCCAGGACACAGTACAGTACTTAAAGGCTCTAAATGAGTTTAGTTTTGATAGATAACACTGGTAATTGAGAACCACTGTATTTTCCTCTTTGCATATTTATTATTGCTCTTTAATACAAGAACAGCAGTGTATACGATGAATCCATGAAATAATCAGTAGGACACTCAATTGCTAAAATAAGTGATAGCTAGTAATCTTACTGGCAGAAACACACCTCCAAACACATTGTCTGGCTGTGTCCTTCTTAATCAAATTCTAGAATGGTAATTAATGGTTAATAATCTTCAATTAGAAGTAACTGCAGACATCAACCATGTCTCGAGTTAGTGACTATATTCGGGGAAAGTTTCCCTGCAAAAATGTTCTGGATGAAGTGATGGCTGGAATTAGCTTATGAGGGAAAACAGGAAGAAGGATGGTGGAGCACATTTCTGTTACACCTCAGTCAAGGTTACGTCAACGCTGAGAGCGTTCATCTCTGAAGCAAACTAGAGAAACCAGGTTTCTCCCTTGTGTGGCTGAATAGAAGAACACTCTGACTGTATCAGCCACACTACACATGGTAAGACGCTGGCATTTCCCAAGATGACTCATTGCACTTCATTTCTATTTATCACACTGCCACACCCAAAATACTACCTCAGCTTGAACTGCTAATGCAATCACACCTTGTAAACTCTTCCTAAGCAACAACTAAGGGAAATACTACTGATCTGAAAGTACTTACAAACAAGAATATATACTCAGATTAATCAAAACAAATTAAAATGGCCAATTTGGATAAATCTTCACCTTTCGTCTTTCAACACGACCTGGTCTTTATCGAAGTAACAACACAGAACAAACATACTTTGTTACAAATCATCTATTACTGGAGACGATTTAGTGCGGTGTCTACCCTCTAAGAGAGGACAACCAACCAACATCACTCCAAAAGAACAACGTAGAACCCCATAGCAACCATGGCAGGCATCCATTATCATCAATGCAGGCAGAGGAAGCAGTTGCTAAACATTGCCGCATGTCTGTAGTTTGCCAAAGAGCACCTTTGCATTCCGAAATGCTTCTGGAAAAAAAATTTTGTTGACTAATGAAACTCAGACTGAACAATATACAGCGCTACGTATATAATCAGCCCTCCATATTAAGTCCAACATTAAACCCTTTAAGCGGTGAAGTACGCTGGCGGAGCATCATGACTCTAGGCAGCAAAATCGTCATCATTGAGAGAAAAATAAAACCCTTAGTTTATTAAGGTATCCTAGAGGGTGGCTGTTTGCCAGCTAAAGATGGATAATGCAGCAAAACAATGACCATAAACATTGCAGTAAATCTACTAAGTAAGGATCTGCCTTTTAAAGTGGCCCAGTAGAACCCAGACCTTAACCCAACAGAGGTACTATGATTCCACAAGATATGTTCATGCCAGACATCTAAAAAATATGGCAGAGTTAAAGCAGTTTTGTAAGGAAGATCTTGCAGAGGCCAAAAAACAGCAAAACAGCCCTAGACCATTAGTCACACCCACAAACTGCACTATACTGCACTATGAATTCTGGTAGGTAGCACTCTCGTGGAATCTGACAAACCCAGATACGTCCATGAAACTGTCAGAAAGACGGCTTCACTTCTCAAAAAAACACGTTTACACTGCTCCAGAGTCCAGTGGAAGTGAGTTTAACAAGAAAAGGTGCACAATGAAACAAGAAAAGGCGCACTTGCGCACCATTTGGGCACCTCAAGAGATCTGAACACAGATTACATTTACCAAGGTCTCAGACCCTAATTAGCTTGTTTGGGTTATAGCTTGTTCACTGATAGGAAAGGTCAGGTGATGCACATTTCAAAGCTTTATAAATAATCTGACTAATAGAACCTATTCACCGTAATCAGCAGGCATAGACGTAAGAGCAACAGTAGAGGTCAAGTTAAGGTCTTGAAGGCCAAGAAAACTTTCAGAGAGTTGCTTGACGGATGACTAGCTAGGCAACTCAAAACCGCAGGAGTGGTGACACACTGTTCTACTGTGCAGGCAACCTCCACAGCGGTTAAATCACGGGGCAGACCGGACATGCTTCAGGCTTGTATTGCAACCAGTGGCACAGGGAACATCTCTCTAGTAGAGGAAAGAATTAATTCAACTAAACACCAGCACATTCTGTAAGTGAACATCACACTGTCTGTAAAAAAGCTGAAGATGTAAAGAACATGATTTCTACATACAGGACAATGATCTTAGATGATTTTGACATGAACCCAACAGTTCACCAACCTAAGAACTCATTAAAACATGTGGATAGACCCTCGAAAAGGTGATGGCTAGGGACCTCACAGATTTCAAAACCCTCTACAAGGATGGTGTAGCTCAGCGGATAACACCACAACCCGCCAAGTAGCCACCACCACACGTGGGAGACTGGGGTTCAAATCCCGGGCTGGGTGAGTATGCTGTGCTACACCAATAAGAGTCCTTGGGCAAGACTCCTAACACCTACATTGGCCTCCCTATAATATGATTAACCTTGTACGTCGCTCCGGATAAGAGTGTCAGCTAAATGGTGTAAATGTACAAGGAAGAACTTGCAAAAACAAGAACTGAAAGACTTAGCTAACTACAACACACATTTACAAGCCGTGATTCTTGCCAACAAGGGTATTATTCAGTACTGACCACAGTACTGTGCAAACTTTCACTTTGGGTCCTTTGGGCCCTTTTTATTTCTGTTATTTTAGAAATGTAAAAGATAGAAATGAAACAAATCTCACTTATAATAGTAAAGACTAATTACAAGTCACCAGATTTTGCAAGTAGGTTACTGAGACTAGGATACATAAACTCAACAAAACTAGCTATACAGATCACACACACCTTCTCAACAAACGCAAACACAATTACGCACTGCCGGGCCCTAGCCATTTAAGATTACTGACCACTTTCCTTTGAGCCATATGGCCGGGACAGCAGGAGGTCAAACACAAAGAGCTGCTTAACGCCCATGTATGTGCGTATGTAGGTACTCACTCATACTGCGATGCTGGCTTTTGGTAGACAGCTGAGGTCCAGGTGAGGCTGTTCTCCACAGGCGTTCTCCTCAAGGCACTCATGTCCTGTAGAACACAGAAAAGGCAAACTGAGACAATGCTCATTAAGACAAGGCAACCCTTGTTGCATTCAACAACATTCATTTCTGGCTTATTTTTTGCTGTGCTTTACTTGGTCATTTATCAACTCCAAGGTATACATTTACCATCCACTTTATTAGAAACCCCAAACAAGTGAGTAAGCATTGTGAGAGTGAGAGCTGGAGAATATTTCGCTACAGTAAAGAGTGCCTTGACATCTGGAATCATACATTAAACATAATACAGACTCTTATTGACTTGTGTTCAACAAGCAGCAAATTTGTCTCCGCAGTCTGCTGCTCTGTCTTTTTACTCTGTCCTGGCTCTCTCACTGAATCACACATTTGGTTACATTGCTGATCTTCTAGCACATACAGGAAGGGTGAACGGTGTTTGAAAATGCTGGAAAATATCGGAAATACTATGGATCATCTAATTTTCCCACTCCACTACGAAAACACCTTCGCCTTCAACCCCTTTATCTCAAACTAATCAGGGTTAAAACTGGGCAGAAATTGTGTACTGCAGTTCAAGTGCAAAGACTTGGCTCTAATAATCACAGTAAATCAATGATACTGCAATTAAATGATAGCACAGTCTAATGGCCTAATAACAATGATAGGCTGTGATAACAGTGATAATCTTATTAGCTAAACTTGTATAAAGTTATCTTAACAAGGAGTGATTAAGAGTACATTTAAACACTATATTTGTTTATTTACTAAAAATGTATTAAGTTAGTGAATTAAGTAGTCATTATGTTGTATAACAATCTGTACCTGCTTAAGTTGGTGTACTATTGTCCACATTTGTTCTCATTATTATATGTATATTATTTGGTCTCATTATCAACATGTATAGGTGCATTAATTACAAACCAAGAATTTTGTGTTGGACTACAGTCAGAATCTGGACCTACTGACTCTTACATTAAACAATGACTGGCTGGAGTGTAAAATGCTTTATACTCCAGCCCTGTGAATCATTATGCTTTTGCTGTCCGTGCTGTGTTCATGATGACCTCTTTAGTCGCCTCTTTAATCTGATACCTTTTCTGACTCATCTCAATCCTTCACTCATTAGTTATGTGTGGAATCTGCACTTCAGCTGTTTCGGCATTTTTCCTCAGCACTAAGTTATTGTCACTTTGTTGTTTTTCTCATTGCTGGTTTAGCTGTGTTCTTTGTTAGGTGTTGACTTGAAGACCTTCTTTCATTTTTCATAATGCACCTTCAGTTGTAACTCAGGCTGCAACCGATTTTATTTCAAAACTGCAATTTGAAACAGTGTAATTTTCAATTGGCAATATCCTACAGTATCAACAACATTGCCTAAATGAATTTTAACTGGAAAATAATAACACCTGTAGATGAGTAAGACCAATCAGAGAGAATATTTACACCCTGTACATGAATTCAACTACATTTAAATGCCAGTGTAGTTCATGGGTGTGTGTTCACTGGCTAAGTTCAAGCTTCAAGTCTGAAAAAGTGGATAAGTGTGGATAAGTGGATAAGTGTGAATAATGGCCTCGACCTCAAATAATAGAAAATTATGGGAATTAATATTGCTACTGTAATATTGGTCAGACAAATCACAATTAGATCATTGGCCCAGTTGCCCATTCAGTTACCCTTGTTCTGCCTATTACACCATGCTCAAAAATGATGTAAAAAAAACTCCCAATTTGCTAGCTGCTTTCTGCTAGGGTTCTTGTCGTACATGTGGTAACAGTGAGGAATATGAACATACATAAAAGATACCTATCGTTTTATATGAAGCTTATAACAGACATTACATAGCTTTTTCTATTGTTACCGTAAGACTGGAAGCTGGTCAGGCTATGGCTTGTATTTGCTTTATGCTATGAATGTAGAACTTCCAGAAGTCCTACAGCAAGAGAAAAGGAACTCCAGTCCTGCATAGTTTGGTGAATTTCCCGCTCAAGCTCACCTGACTCAACTCATCAGCTAATTACCAGGTTTAGCTGCTATGCGCCAAATTGTCTCCAGACCTCCTGGCCTAGAGTGATGTTTTTATCCTTACAGAATTGCTCCCAACCAGTGTGAGAGCTTGCTTGGCTGTATGTACCTACAGTACACAGTGATAACATTCCTGACTGGATCTTTTTCCTAAAAACGCTTAACAACAAAATGTTGTACTACAAAAACAAAGAGTTCAAATACAACGAGCCTGACTATTCTACTGAACAGAAACTCTTAAGAAATGACAGACATGTACAGGTTTAGAAGGCCCTGAAGGTTCCAGAGTGTTACACTGTCTTTATTTCTATTTACCATAAAAATACTATTTGAGTAAGGCAGACATTCTGTGGACGAAAGGCTACAACGTGTTAGCATAATAAATCATTCACCATAATTACTGCATTAATAAAACACTCTCTCCTTGCATCAGTTACACTCCTCTCACCATCGGCCCGCCAAACAGATTTTGTCTGTATTGCACTTCTCATTCTGGCCTCTCACAAACACACACTCACAGACAGAGCTATCATTATAGTAGTGTAATGAGCACTCTGTGTGTGTGTGTGTGTGTGTACGCTGAATGAGGGTAATCGGAGCAGGGTGTTAGAGGGGGTAGTGAGGGTAGCAGGGGAATAGAGGCTAATAACAGTAATAACTGTAACAATACTGATTCTACTGACACTGAAGAGGGTTAACAGGACATCATAAAGTCTCTCTCTCCCTATCCTCCCTCTCTCTCTCTCACACACACACACACACTACAAACAGAGAAAGACAGAAAAAGACAGGAAAGGTAGAAGTAGAACGAAAGAGAGTTAAGAAATAGATAAGAACCTGAAACACAGAGAGAGAGAGAGAGACAGAGAGACACAGAGAGAGACAGAGAGACACACAGAGAGAGAGAGAGAGAGAGAGAGAGAGAGAGAGAGAGAGAGAAAGAGAAAGAGAAAGAGAAAGAGAGAGAGAGAGAGAGAGAGAGAGAGAGAGAGAGAGACTTAAAGGTGGGATTACTGACACCATATGTTCACCTTTGTGCTGACGGGGTCACCTTTGGATCCCAAACCACAATGGAAAGAGTGGTGTGTGTGTGTAGGTCATTAACCTGCTCCAAACTGCACAATTCATACCTGAATCTGAATATATGTGTGTGTGTGTGTGTGTGTGTGTGTGAGAGAGAGAGAGAGAGAGAGAGAGAGAGAGAGAGAGAGAGCGAGAGAGAGAAAAGAGAAAGAGAGAGAGAGAGAGAGAGAGAGAAAGAGAGGTCTTTATTCTCCTGCCAGTGTGCTTTAACACCAAAGCATTTGGGTTTTTACTATCAAAGCAGAAAGTGAAAAGTTGGGATTGTCCGTGGGTACGTTGTATTTATCTCTGTGTGGGGACCCAAATGCCCCAGTCTCATGAAACCATCAACATTTAGTAGTTATGAAGACATTATTCTGCTGTCCATAAGGAAGTTATGCCTCATATCCCCAGCATTTAGTAGAGGCCCTGGCTGAATTTCAAGTTTTTACTTTTAGGTATATAATGTATTCTTTTATCCCCACTAATAAAACCACTTGAAATGCTTAATGCTTATTTTGTAAATTAACACATTTCTGAGGACAAATCTTCACCTTTAGAAGATTAGAACCATTAACCATCTATATGTAACTAAGGTACATATAGATATCAATATTGCTTTCTAATCTTAATGAAATAAAGGCAAGAGAGAATAAATCACTCAATGATCCCAATGAAAATGATGGTGAATAGCCATAGGAAGTGCATATGAAAAGTCAGTTAGTCTCCAAGCTAGGCTAATTTCTAAAGGCTAAACCCAAGAGATCAGTATTTCCTTCCACTTTCTTTTCCCGCTTTAACTCATTAAGTCATTACATTCTGATGCCTGCTTTTCTGAAAACAAACTGGACTAACCTTCCTCAGACTCCAACTCACTACATGAAAGGTGGAGAAATTAAAGGGGGGGTTTAACACTTTTTTAAAAAAACATTGTGTGCAGTTACATAAATGAGATGCAAACGAAGGAATTCGGGGTAGCTTCAGCTCAGACTTCTTTACAGCATTATACCAATCGCTGCAATGCCTAAAAGTCTTGATGCAAATATAGGCATTACTATCCAAAACAACAAGTAAACCTGCATGTGTCTTCCCTGTTTATGATGTAAGCTTGATGGCCAAAATAATGGCAAACCAAGGGAGAAATTATGTTGCTTTGGGTACTATTTTGTAAAATCATAAAACTGAGAGTCCTGTCTTTAAATGCGTTATGAAATAACCGGTTCTCAAATCTTTTGTGAAATAACATCTGCGTCACCAAGAACCATATTGGTAACAATTTCGTATTAGGCAGCTTTTAGAGCCATTAAACAGTTCGGATATCTGGTTCTTATCACCACTCAGAATCACAATGGCCTTTGTTTTCTGTGTTTACTGATATAACAAATTACAAAACGAATAGGGTACATTGTAAGTAAGTACCATGAGATGTTGGAATTCCACAGTCCTAAATTGGGCAGCACAGAGCGTGCAGCTTACAATTCATTCTGTTTAGTCCAATAAAGGAAACACAAAGACTACTGCAGCCAACCAAGTGTCAGCACACTGCAACACACAGCAGGCTGAAGCGCAAATATGCCACACAGTGCCAAATATGCAAATACGCCACATTTTTATACTGTAGGCTTAATGAAACAAGGATTAGTAATACTGAACAGTGATACTATTTCTCACCTAAAAGGTAGAAGGCGAAATGTACCATCACCAGGCTAGTAACATTAACTGAGGTGACAGAATGTCTTGCTATACGCTTTAAACAAGTGATGTATTTTGTGGTTTAAATTCTGCTATCTGACCCTCACTGAGCCTCAGACTTCGAGACTTTTTTCAAGTAACATGAGCTTTATCATAGTTTTCTATGAGTGACTTTATTTAGAAGATTTTGCACACCGGTACACACCTACTCTCTCATAATATTACGAATTGGAGTTTACCAGTACATCAATCGCAGTCACACCATAACTAGACAAATGTGTTGGGTTGGCAAAAGATCATAGCATATCTTTTCTCTTGCTTGTTAAGCCTGTCCAAAGTGTGTTAAGCATTTCTGCAATAGCAGCAGTTGCAAGACGAGGGAGGATGTTGTTCTCTGACAGATACAATTAACAGCTCCTTAAAAATATACTTACAATACTGCTAGTGCCACTATGACATTATCTGGCCATCAACTTAGCACTTAGTAAAAAAGCAAAGCTCTGTAAAAGCATGTCTGTGATGATCCATCTCTGTTAGTGCGTTCAAGCGGGCACAAGTCAGAATCAGGTTTCCAATTTAGCAGACAAAGTCAGGCCTGGTCGGGTCTCAAACTTGCAAGGACATGGTGCGGGCTTCAATTTCACACCCATGCAGGGCTCTAAATGAGGGTAGTCCACCCAAAGTGTCCAGTGTGCAGTAGCTTCATTTAGCCCTTAGATTTTGTTTGTTTTTGTAGGGGAATTGTTTGAATATTGTTCAAATAATGGCATGCAAATTGAGACATTAAATATGACCTGAATGTCCATCACACACACACACACACTAGTACACACTAATCGGAGCAGAGTGTATCAGGTATAGCTAGCGGCATTCTACACCAGTGCCCCACTACAGAATCATTAACGTGCCAGCTGCTCTTCCTGCTCTGTTGCTATGGCACTAAGCCACACACACACACACACACACACACACACACACATCCTTCCCCCACACCTCCCTCTTTCCCTCTTTCCTCATTCCACTGCCCTGCTGACACCAACCATCCACTGAATCAGTCCATCATGTTTGTGTGGAAAGGCTACACAAGTCTGTGCCAATGTACTACTTACACACACACACACACACACACACACACACACACACACAGTAAGTCCGAAACACCAGCACAGCTCACTGTACAGCATGTGTCAGCCGTGATTCACTCCAACCTGTACTTTACCTGAGGGTGTGTTGATTACTATTCACTCTGCCTCACATTAGAATTCTGTTGTTACGTTCATGCAGGCGACCACCCAAAACACCCACCCCCTAGCCCCCGGATTCATACAGACTATAAAGTATGTCAATATTTCATATTGACTATTAAATTAGATGTAGTGAGATAAACTTGTGTATGTACAGTTAAACATTTCTGTACACTGTTTCAAACATTGTAACTCATTACATCCCTGGCTAGAGATATACTTGCTGTTTGGTCATGTGTCTGTGGAGACTCACAACATCCCAATGCTTATTTATCCCAAAACAGGAATAAAATGGTAATTATTATTATTATTAGCATTATTATTAGTAGTAATAGTAACAGTGGCAGTAATAATAGCAGTACTAGTAGTAGTCATAGTACCACCAGCTGCAGCAGTAGTAGTAGTACCAGCAGCAGCATTAGTAGTAGTAGTAGTGGTGCTAGACTTGTGGTACTACTAGTAATGATCAGGTTTAAAGTTTACTAAATTAATACTTATATTTAACTATTTTCAAACACAGACAAAACAGTAAGAATGAACCACGGTTTTTTTTCCCGGTTTAAACTGGAGAGAAAAATGTTTACCTTTATGTTTACGAATAAATTTAAAAAAGGACAATTAATACAGTAGTATTAATCTGCATCAGCATCCGAGCATTTTTTAGCCAGCAAAAACAAACAAACAAGCAAAATACAAACACGTTGTATGTGAAGTTGTTCATAAAACGTTGCTTCATTCATCGTATCGACCCAAAACTTTCCCACCGCTACAAACAGAGAAAACGATTCAGCTTCAGTGGACGGGCTGAGCTACAGACTCCGTGATTGACAGCACCCACAACCAATAAGCACTAAGTGCCATCATCGCCAACCAATGGAAAGAGGTTGTGGGTGTTTACGTCCCGCCCGTTAGCAACTACTAAGCTAAGCTAAGATGTGTGTCCAGACACTGTAAATGCGACATATTTCAAGTCGGAAGCGCTGTGGTTGCTAGCAGCACGATGATTACCGCAAAGCCGCCGCAAGAGAGCAGTAATGGTGCCTGCCGAGAGTGTGGAGATGGTGAGGGCGGTGATGAGAGCGAGTGTGTTTTCTAAGTTAATAAATGTGAGTGTCCATAGCAGAAGAGTCGGTAAGGGCCGGGTTTACCTGCTGCTCCTGTCTCACAGCTCACCCAGCCCGGCTCTCTCCTCTCCGTCAGCCCGCCGCTTGGGAACGGCCATCGCGCTGCAGCGGGCAGGCAGGAAGTGGAGCTCTGAGCCGGAGAGGGAGATGGTGCGAGCATCCTGTCAGACCTCCCTGGTGAAGTAGTTGGAGCCCCCACTTGCAGCATGGCCAAGCAGAGAGGGGAGTATGAGTGAGCGGACAGGTACACACACACACACACACACACACACACACACACACAACACACGAGGACCACACACAGGGTGAGCCGACAGGTTACTGGCCGACACCACACAACACAATTCACAGCACTGAACGCTGCTTATTAGGCGGACATCTAGGCCTTGTATCTACACTCACCCCCTCTGTATCAGCCTTACTTACTATATAGGAACACTTTGCAGTTCTACAATTGAAGTTCTCTGCATAATGTTTTACTGATCTGTTCATCAATGGTAACTAGAGACACCCACACAGGTAACCACCATCTGTGAGCAGGTTATTGTTGGGTGGAGGATCATTGACCTCAGCACTGCGTGTGGTACACATATGGACACCATGGTAGTGGCATGTAAATGTGATTTTTTCGTATGGTAGGTCCAACTGTGTTGACTGGAGTGACTATTGAACGCTGATGTACGCTCCACTGACTCACTCACTATAAGCGCAGTTACAGTGAAAAGATGAGCAGCTCATCATTATGCGTCTATAGTTTGTGTTGTTCGTCTTCTTGCTCTTCATCATTGATCAGTTTTTGGCCACAGGATGCTGTTTGCTGGATAGTTTTGGGTTGGCTAGCAGTGACCAAAGTGACACTATGAACTGTAAACAAAAAATCTCCAAGCAAACAGTGCTGTAGATCCTCACTAGTTGCAGTATTGTCACGTCTGACATGTTGATGGTCTAATGCCAGAGACCTAAAAGATGAGTCCCACCACCCAAATAATCATCATGAAATACAGAGGAAGGGGAGCCTTCTAAACATATGCAGAAAACAGCTGTGGGTTAATTATAGAATCGAAACAAAGAGCACTTGTATGGTGAGATGTGTGGAACAATGAAAATGAATGGGATAGTGCCTGTATATACAAGGAAGCTTTACTAATAGGTAGGGGTACCTATACATAATTCACACTGAATGGGTAAAACGTATTTAGGCACCTGGACCAGTGGGACTTAAGTCACCTGATAAACCCCTTCTTGGATAGCTGTGAAATTTGACGTGGGTGGAATTACATTCCACACGCGACTCGCACATCTAGTATGTGCCCTGGGTGGTATCACACGGTAGTAGAGCCAACCAATAGACTAGTACACACGAGCCACTGCCAGCAGATCAGTTGGGCGTATCCAATCCATTTCTGGAGTGTATGTGAGGATCTAAAACCCTATTTAAAACACCAACACGTTTGTTAAGATGTGTCGATTAATTCGATTGTATCTTGTATTCAATATCGTCTCACAGGTATAGCATCATCAGAGTAAAAACAGACACCAAATGCCTTCATCGATTTGGTATACAGGGAATTAAGTTAACAAAGATGTATATAATGTATATAATGCAAATTAGACCTGTTGCTAGTGTAAAGTAGGTCGAACTCGAGTCGCACAAGGCTTATCAGCGTCACCTACCAAGTTATATGACAAAAGTAGGAAGCGTGTCTAGGCTGCACTCACCTGACTTAGTTGTGTCGCACCATACATTTCAGCACAGGTGGACATCGTTGGATTTATTTCACTCTAAGTGGGGCAAGGATGTGTGCTATGGCCTCAACGCACAGAATGAAAGGCCGTGGTGTCAGATTGCTTCTGTCAGTATAACGGGACAGACGCGATGTTATTTAGTATTTAGTTATCAAATTATTATTCAAAACACTCACACTGATATTGATATAAGTTGTGACATGTATGACTACCACAGATCATGTTGTGTTACTAAAGAAATCGTATCCACCATCAGCTGTACGAGAAGCCACCAAAGTCTGGATAAATCGATGGGATCTGAAACACCACTGTTAATGCAAAAAGTAAAAAGCAACCCACTGCCATTCAAACAGTCACTCTAACTCAGCTCACTTATGATTTTGGTGGTTAAAGGCAGTTGTTCTTCACAACAAGCTGCAGCATGTCAGTACCCGCATCATTGCACAACAGTATTGACAAAGGTGCGGAGGCACTTAAGAAAGGATGGCTGGTGATAGAGAGGCAAGTTGAATGTAGTTAACTGCTAGTCCGCAAATACGATTTCTTTAAAGGGATGGGGACCTATGAGCTTGGAACCACCGTTCAGTTTAGTACAGGACCGATAAGGCTCAGTCCTTGGCTTACCGTAAACATGTGCGTTATACGCCTCACCTCAGTTTGCACCTGTCCCCCATGAAGTCAAAAGCGATCCGCAACCTACGTTGTTACTAGCACTGCTCGGTTAATTCCTTCTGCGCTATTTGCAACCTTGTTTGTGGTGGGACGATGAATGGGTTATATGTGCTCAAAAACAAATAAAGCGGGTAAAAATGTTTCAAAAGGACCAATCCACCTGTATTTGTGAATGGGGGAAAACAAAGTCACTGCACAGAAAATATCACCTTCCAGTCATATAGCACGAGGGTAGATGTGTGATGGATACGTTGTGAGAGGATAGCGCACACACATCGTGACAATTGATGGACAATGAGAAACAAGGAGCTCACCTACAGAGTGAGTTGCAGCACTTTCAAAGACACTCCTGAGAAATTAAACCAAGATGCGATAAGAATGATTTGGTGTCAGCATGATGGGCAGTGACCATTTACCCGAAAAACTCACACATTTTGTGCAAGCAACTCTAAGAAATGGTACTAAGTGTAGTTTGTGTATGGCCTCCACATGCTCCTAATGGAGACGTTATCGGATCGTTGACGTCCGGTTCTGGTGGGATGCTCCTCCCAGATCTGGGGGGGGGGAACAAGCAGGCATTCACTGAGATCCTGGACAGTCTGAAGTGCAATCCTTGGTTGGGAGGCGTAGGTCGCGGAGCGCCATGGATTCATTTGAATTTAAGGTCCGAGGATGCGAAGACCGGGTGGGGATTTTGGCAGCACCGGCGGTTGCAGATGGTATCAATTCCTTGCAATTTCTCAAGAACTTGCCAGCATACGTCTGGGTCACATCGAGGACGCCCGAAGCATTGTTTTGGCTAACCCAGGGCATGGAAAAATAGGACACCATGCAAGCTCAGCGTGGTTTCAGGGTTTTCATTGCTGACAACGGGTCCAAGAGATTTAATGCGCTCCGTACCTAAAGCAGTCAGGGTTGCCGATGTCTAAGCCTGTAGAGGGTCTGTGCGTCCTTCCGCGCAGGGTACATATGCCTCCCAGTATAGTCATCCACCTGATACCCCCACCAACACCATGTCAACGAGTGAAGGAACTGAGACGATTTTCAGGGCACCAAAGCCTACCGTATATGAAGTCAGAAGTCCCGAAATCCGCTGCAGAAGGCTTCCGGATTCGGGCTTGGGATGATGGTTTGCAGGCAGGCATCCTCAAGGCGCAGAGCATAAATACCACCAACATATGCTCTTGTTCCACTTGGCGGCCGTGCTGCCCTCCTCCAGACGCCTGTCACATTTGGCTGATCACATAAGGACTCAGAACTGCGCCAGCGGCTCCAGAATCTCATGACCGAGGTGACACAAAAAGTACAATCCAGAATCACGAGTCCATTTTCGTCTCTGATTATCCCAGGAGAACCTACGATCAACGTCCCTTGAAGTTCTGGACCTCTCGTTACTGCGTCCTCCCGCAGACCTGAAAAACCCTGCAAGGAACCTGGCGATTCTAGCTTCTTCATCCCAGGGCAGGGCAATGCTGCAGTGAAAAGCCTAACAGCACCACCTCTCCAAGGGTCCGTCGCATGGCTCGGCGTGGCCACCGCTCGGGAATCCCGTGTGAGACCGCAAACTTTGGGCCATCGGGACCTCGACCCCGCAGGGTGTTTGACCAAGAGGACAGGAGCAATGAGTGAGTGTCATGTGGCTACATTATCGCGGAGCCAGCAGGGTTTCGTCTACCATGCTCCGATAACCTCTCCAGGCGAAAGGCCTTTTGAGTTGTACGAGAGACCTGTCCCAAGTCCGAACATCCCAATAATAATCGGGCATTGTTGGCCCTCGACAGAGCCGCAAATCGACTGCGGCCACGTCTTTACGGCTGACCATCAAAGAGAGCACGCTATAGCGCACCATCATGGACTCCGTAGGTGGCGAGGCCCCATATCACACGTCCATACAGAAAGAAGCCCCGAGCAGTTCTACAGCCTCGAGTACCCAGTACACCATCGGAGAATAAAACCTACAAAGCTATCCCCCACAACACTCTGAGACAAGAAATAACGGGGAGAGGAAGTCGCTTTCCCCGCAGGCCGCTCCCCTGCCGCCGGTCGACGACAGGGAGGAAGATAGGAGTTCCCGACGCTCGGAAAGATTTCCCTCTCGTCGCCACCACGTCGACTCACATTTGTCCTTAGGACTTTTCGGTCATAGATGCATCTCTACCTGGACTATTGGTCACTATACTCGAACCCATCTCGCCTCTGCCCTCCCTGAGACTGCCCTGCAGCTGCTCTCAGCGCCCCCTGCTTTTTTGCCAGGCTCATACTGCGGTAGTGGATGCGCGGGGGCCTTCATTTTACTCCTCACGTCGGCACGTGCTCATTCTTGTTCCTCCTGCACAAAAGACAGGCCCTGCAGGGGTCAGCTCACCCTGAACATTCCAGCGCACCCCTAATCAGTCCCTGGCACCAGTCCGCTAGGCTTCTGTCTCTCTCCAGCTCCATGTCCGATAACGCGTAGCGATCTTCTTGCTCTCCACCACCCGGGAGGTCCTCTGCACTCTCCTCACCATTCCGGAGGGGATCCTTAAGGACACTTATCTTGACGCCGTGTCACAGCTCCCGTAGATAGCTGCCTGTATCTGAAATCTCCCACCATACTCTTAAGACTTGTGCTGCGTTCGTTTTTGCGCCCTTTTTCTCATCGTCCCACACCTAGGAGAGAACGGAAGAGACTCGATTACAACAAGCCCGAGACAGCCTAGCGCAGAAGAAGAACACCCAGGGACAACAAACCTGAGGCCCACTGCATGGGTAGAGTTCCATCAGCACTCATGGATATTCCATCTGTCTAGACGTTTTTATCCACCAACAGTTGGTAGGAAAAACTGATCTGTAGGGAAGGCAACAGTATGGATGATGGACCACCTTAAAGTAGTTGGACTACTGTGAACTATTTGTAGGGTCCAGGTACAGGCAACAGCAGGTACTAGTAGTGACGCTGAACCAAGTCAAACTGCGAAAACTAAGGAAGAATCAGTGGGAAGAAGATGGGGGGACAAAATGTTCAATGAGCTCATCCTTTGAGGAATCCTATTCCTCGTTTTGGGGGGGAGTCTCATTGTTTGAATCCTCTACTGCACTGAGTTACATCATAAACAGCGCAAAGCAGCTGAATATAACTGGCCGTGGTTCTTAGAAGTCGTTCTTACGCTTCGGCGACTTTGCCCCCATCTGCGCCATCCCCATATATGCAGTCGAAGGGACTACTCTAAACAACTGGTCGTTACACCCACAAACTAGAATATTATATCTTATTTATGAGAGAGAAGCCACTGATTATTTTGACCTGCATCTAATGATCTTCAAAGGATATCGGGGTAATTGATTTATCCCCGAGTTCCGATATTAAAGTCTTTAAAAAGAGCATTAGGCGGACCCCCACCCCCCCCCCCCCCTCCCCTCCCTCGATCGCCCCCGGCTTATCTGGGATCAATTAAGGCAGTCCCCCTCATAATCGCTTTGAGGCGATCTGTGGTCGCCCTAACGGGGCAGTGCCGCCTTGTAGCAACGAATCGTGATCCCCCCTTAGTACGACGGTTTCAGCGTGACCGGTATTAGAGATCGCTCATAGTATCCCAGACCAGCACTAACAGAGGTGATGGGTCTCCCTTATTTTTCTGTCAGCAGTGTAATATTACTCACTTAATGTGTATATGATAGACTTATAGGTCAGTTGTACAAACTGTGTCACCGCATAACAACCAGTCTGGAGACAGGAAACACCTGTCCCTTCACATATTTTTAGTACGTACCGCACAATGTGGAGGTCGGATTCATAGACCTAACTCACACCACTGAAACCCTCCTAACGCGGCCTAGCCAGCCGTGAACCCTCTCTATCGGCTAGTCACTGACATGGAGACAATTGTGCAAGTGCGCCATCACAGATCTGAGATGCCAAGCCAAGGGCCAGCCACTCCAGGTCTATCTATAATACAGCGTGTCAATTGACGGTTAATGAGAAGTTAGTCTGCCCAGGTGTTAGCTCTCGCATGCCTTGTTGCTTCTTGGTTTGGCTTCCTTTTGATACTATTAGCCATGTTGGTTGGCACATGACACTCTGTGACCCCTCTGGGTCATGGGTCATGTCACCACCGCTGTAAGGCTGAACTCAGTACAACCCTAGAGTACGATAACGCTTTCTCTACAGAGAATTTGACCATAATTCGCTACAAAACAGATGAATCCCCTGACATGAGCTACACTTTACGTCAAACTCCACGATTTTAACATGTATAAGACTCAGGAATGAAAACCCTTGATTTTGACATTGGTAAATAGATTTCAGCACGTTGTCAACGCATCGGCACGCGACACCCAGTGACAACACGAAGCAAGACGAGGCACATTAGCGCTGTACCTGACTGACTGTATAAGGTCATTCTTACAGCCACGATTGCAGACATTCAGCAGGCAGCGATACCCTACATCAGTCATCCTGTTGGTGCCAGCACCTTTGGTAGAAGACTGCATGATGCAGTATTACAAGCACGCAGGCCATTACAACGACATCCCTTAACGTCTTGTAGACATCACCAAAGACTGCAATGGTGTCATACCAGACTGTCATGGAGTGAGTCAAAATGGCAGGGGCTAATCTACAGTTTTTTTTTTTACTTGGTAAAGAAGACCAACAAATCTGACTGAAGAGCTGAGAGAGCCAGCCCAGGACCACAAGCGCCACACAGGTTCAAGTGACTCATAGGTTTACCTTTGCAGTCAAACGTCACAAGAGGGACAGTGTCATATCAACCTCTACCGCTAACTGCACGCAATCTCAGGAAAACTGTGTCAGTGAATATAGCTAGCTTCATGGGCATGAAATCAAGGACACCTTAGAGAAAGCACCTTTCGTTGCACACAGTACGTCTCACACATCTGGTGGCTTGTGTCTGTTAAAGATACGGTCTATTAATTTAAATATCAGACTTTAATATAGGGTACATCCGACAGATATGGGGAGAGTTTACCCCGGTTCACCGGTGTGTACCAGAACCAGGAAATCCTAGCCGGATCGCCGCCACGAATCCCTAATTAATTTTTATGCCAGTTGGCGTTCTTCCACGCGTTATGGAGCACGACTTTAACGTTCTGATATCCATGGCCTGAGAGATATGAGACAGTAAAATTATTGGGGGCTCATAGTGAAGTCACTCCAATATGATTTCCATGTCATATGTATAGTTGCCAGTACCTGAGTAACGTTAATATTCCTCCCGAATAGCACTGCAATCCGGCACTTCCTTCTGAGTGTAACTATTCTTTTGGTGATTAGTGTAAATTGTGCGCATTTTACCCCAAAATCTGCCCCTTTTATTTCTTGTGTGTTTTCTGATAGAAGAACCCACATTTTACAAATAAGGGAGGTATAGCCTTATTATACCATCATACATTACGACTGGACCATATTGAGATCACAAAAGGTGGATTTTCTGGCAAATGTTAAGCACAGAAACAAAAAAGTAGATTACATCCACTACATATATGTGAAGAAACTTGTGTTATAGACCACCGTGGTTAGGGGCTTTATCAACACATGAAAGATGGGAAGATTGTCTTATTTTTGCTTTAAGTAGAATTACCTTTTCAGACATTCAAACCCCACCCACCTCCACCCCTCAAGAAGTCCACCTTCACAAATCTAAAGTTGGCCTCTAATCTGAATTTTCAGTGCCACCTTAAATGTCGCCTGCAACATTTAAGATGAAGTTTGAGATTTAAGATTTGAGTTTTGTTTGGTTTTTTTGTATCAGGTGTAGTGAAATCATGTGACTTCAGGCTTCAAACGTCATTGTTTATTCAATAAACCAATTTATTCTATAAAGCATTTTAGCTTTAGTGATATTCTAACTTTTACACCTCCTCCAAGCACTTTGTGTAATATTTGGATTTCTTTCCAATCAGAAATTTTTGCACATCATAATTTACAAAATCTTGTTGGATGGATAATCCTCCGCATGCATTTCACTTGAGCCTTTAAATTTACATAAAAAAATGCCTGAATACACAATACACAAGCTGTTTTAGCCTGAAATCACACCGGCGATACACGTCATAAACAGTTTTTACTAGTAAAACGCAATTATGACTAGTGAGAATAAGAATTATATAATTCCATGTAAATCAACGGTAACATATAACTAGTCAAAAAGACATTATGGATATGTCATCCGAGCAATAGGACAAGTCAAAAATGGATTTAGAAATATGCTTACTTAACATTACAGTAAAAACTGCAAACCAGATGTATGGAATCAAAGTTTTTTACTCATACAAACGGCATTACGGATCTCTCCAGTTTGAGTTTTTACGAGTAAAACCCAGTTACGACTTGTATGCCTCGGGGATGATTTAGGCTAAAGTCACCATAGCTAACGTTATTAGCCTAGCCTCATAGTGTCGTGTCGTTCAGTTGTAAAAATGTGTAAGTCAAGCGTGTGAAAAAGGTTAAACAATGATGGCAAGCTTGATAAGTGATGCTGAAATCTCCATTCCATTGAATTTATACGTGCAGAATGTACAAATAAACTTAAGTCTTGTCTCGCGCTGCCGACATTCAGTTGTGCTCTACTATTACGCGTCCTGTGTGCGACGGCGTCCAGCCTGCTGTCCAAGTCTCTTAATATCAGCATGTTCTTCCGCACAAAAACATAGTTCTGTCACAAACCTAAAGTAAGATGCCCGTTATTTGGCTGCCGGTGGTCAACGGACTGATACAGATATAACCAATCAGATTGTGCGGTTTGAACTAACGGCAGTTTACAGCTCGGTTGAATTCATGTCTGACCCCAGGTTACCTGGAATCGACTCCGACGTGAAAACAGTTGGAGGTAATCTTGTTCTACTTTTTAAAGGTTACACTTGTCTTATATGCCTGTAGGCTTTGCCAGAGGGCAACAGAATGTAACTATAGCGTTATTATTTAAGGTGGAACGGAAAGTTGTAAGAAGCTGGCGAACAAGGAGTAGCTCTTGGCAAACATCACCTTCCTCCTTTCCACAGCGCTCTGTGGGGAAATAAATACAGTGTGTGCTTCGCTCCTTGTAACGTTTCCAATAATTGCTTATTGCATTACAGCTCATTAAGGAAATGTTAAGTACACAGCGCTGGTGTTGTTTAAAGCTGGTATTTAAAATACTCGAGCTCAGACTCTCTTGCTTTACCTTTAACTCTATCTGAAGGCCAATTGAGCTCGATACGACGAAAAAGCACGGGGTAGACAAGAGTAAAAAATGACTCGCATTATTTTAATTCTTATAATCACTGGTCAAAAGTGGACCCCACCACCCAGACTAATCGAATATTCGACTCCCTATCAACAACGTATTAACCGCCCAAGGATTTCTTTCAGTTTGGATGTATCCCAAATGTGCACCTAATACTTTTCTGTGTAGTTTCTGTGTGTGTAGTGCATAGTGAAGTTGAGTGTACTCAAAGATACACACTGCACACTTAGACCCCGTCGATTTATGTAGCCAGTATAGCCACTCACATCCGGATATTCCATTAACAACAGCAACAACAAAGTGTCAGGTGGCGATACGACGGTGACCACAAATGGTGTAATTGTGAGTTAAACCAAAAACTGTCACAACAACAGCATGTGAAAATAATAAATGCATTTAGTGTGTATTGTGTTATGTGTTTTTATAAATAAATAAATAAATAAATAAACTCCACCAAAGCATCCCTTCCTGCGGCGGGTTCAGGCATCTGTCCAAATATTTTAAAGCCAGCTATTTCTTCCGCTCAAAAATATAGTTCTATCACAAACCTAAAATAAGGCGCCCTTTACTTCAATCGCGTCTGGCTGCAGTTGGTCGGCGGAATGATACAGATAAAGTGAAACATACTGTAGCCGCAAACTGTACAGCCAGCCCTTTTCAACCAATCAGATTGTGCGGTCTGAACTAACCGCAGCTCGAGACACAGTTTGAATCCTAACGTATAGATGCCCAACTCCAGGTTACCTGGAATCGACTCCGACGTGAAAACAGTTGGAGGTAATCTTGTTCTACTTTTAAAGACTTTAAAATAGGCTTATATGCTTTTTCCAGACTAATTTAAGAGCACAGCAGATTGTCATTACAGCGCAATTAAGGTGGAACGAAAAGTTGTAAGAAGCTGGCGAACAAGGAGCACCTCTCAACAAACATCACCTTCATTTTTTTCCACAGCGCTCTGTAAGAGAAAACAACCTCCTTGTAACGGTTTTAATACTTGCTTATTGCACCACAACTTCTTAAGGAAATGATGAGCTGCAGAAACTGTGTTTTTGTGAGCAGAGTTTGCGTTAGAACGGCTGGTAAGGCGAGCTGGTGTTGTTTACAGCTGGTGATTAAACTACAGTACTAAACGACTCTATCTTAATGCCCATTAATCTTAAAATCACTGGTCAAGAGTCGACTCCGACTCCCAGACGATTCAAATAATCGACTCGCTATCAACAAGGCATTAACCGCCCCTGTTGTTTCTGTTTCGGTGCGTCCCAGGCGTGCACTTAATGCTGCCATTAACTAATTTTCGAGTATGTTTTATTTTTAGTACAGTTGCAAAAGTCAAAGTTGAGTATAAATAAAAATCTACAGTGCACACTTAGAACCAGTCGATTTATGAGTGTGGTATAATGCAAAGGGGACGGAGCGGGAGGAGTTTTTCACATATGGAAATTTCTTTAAAATGTGTCGGACGGCGATGCCGTAATGGTGTTAATGTGAGTTAAACAATCGCCTGTGAAAATAAATGTATTTTTAGTTAATATTGTGTTTATTTGTTTGCATCTTTCTAAATAAATAAATAAATCAGCTCCAGGGGAGTCAAGCTAGTATTATGTATCAGTTCTTCATCAGTTCCTGTTAGTAAGAAATTAGAAATTATGTAGTATGTTACTATTTTATGTACTAGCCTGGTGAACTCACACTAATAAAATAATCTGTAGTGCACAGTCCTGCTTCACAACTCCCTCTAGTCCAAAAGTCGACTCCCGTTGTTCCGACTTTTAGAATTATAGGCCAAGAGTCGACCCCAACACCCAGTCATAAATCGAATAATTGATTCTCCATCAACAAAGTATTAACCACCCGTGGTGCTTTTCAGTTTTATTCATTAAGGCATTTTATTTTATTAACTACAATAAAGTAGGTTAATAGAAATCATGCGCCGGAGAAGAAAATCCTTCATGAGGAATTTTGATAGATGATGTGTGCCTGGATAAGGTAGGCAAGTCAGTCCTTTATAGTTAATAATACCGTAGACGCATCATCAGTGATGTAATACATGTATTGATTGTACATGCATTTGTTCGTATCATTGTTTTAGCTGCACAGGTAGAGAAGTACACAGGCTCAAAATTATCTGGATGGTGACCACTAGATGTCAGCAGTGACTGAAACTGATGCAAATTCACATCCTTATATTGCTTTCAGAGGATGAGCTCTTGTGATGCAGACTCTATTTGGATTGCCATTTGATAATGAAATAAGTTGTTTTATTAAAACTGTTATATTGTTAAATATACTATACTAAAGCATTGCCAATAGAGTAGGACACTGGAGCAATCACACATGAGCCTAAGGTCAATAATGCTGTAATTCACTGTTAAAGCTGCAAGGAAACACAAATCTTGTTCATTATTACTTTACCTGCAGTACATGCTTTATTTTTGTGGATTATGATCAGGCATTTGTTTTTAGCTGATGTTTTCTATTGTAAATATGGCAAATAGAATAGAATAGAATCTTTATTGTCATTATACTTGCGTACAACGAAATTTAGTGCGACACTCTCCAAGAGAAAAACAACAATAACAATAGAAAGAGCAGAAATTATACAGGTAAGATATTTACATATTTACCCATGAGAAATTTACATATAAGCAGTGAATGTTATCTGAATGAAAAGAGTAGTCCTTGTGCTGATCTCCGATACAGAGGAGTAGTGCTCGATCATATGATCGTCTCTCTACTCCAAAAACTGGTAAACATAAAACTAAAAAAGGTTTTGCTAATTATGCACCATAAAATGCTGGTATTATTTATGATGTTCCTTGACATTTTAACTGAAGTTGCTTTGCTAAGCTGCTGAATGTGATGTATTTATTAGTTTTTTATTGTAGCCCGTTTTCAATTGTATCTGTAATGGATGGCAGAGCCAGCACCTCTGTACTACTGTGCCACATTACCCAATTATTTGATTTTATGACAGAGACTACACAAAGCACTTTCGGAATTATTTTTGGAAAATTGATTATTTTGCAAACTGTAAAAATGTGTAGTGTGTTGCATATGGCATATAAAGTACAGTCATTGAATTACATCCTTCCTGCTAAAGGATGGAACTGAAAAGAGATTTAGAGATTTAAGTTTTAAATAATTTATTACTGAGATTTTTAGCAATGGGGCTATATGTAAGCTATACATGTATGTATGTGTGTATATACATATATAATTTTTTTTTTTTTACATGCTGAACATCGGCATGTATTTTGGGCATGTCAACTTACCTTTCTTTGTCCCATAGGTCAGGTCAAACCAGGTTTGAAGTCTGCATTTACCTGTTGTGTAGTCCCATGTTCCTCATCTCCCTCTGCTGGCTTTCGAACAATCCGGTCACGCAAATGCTGCGGTATGTTTTCTCATGTCTTTGTGTACTTTAATATTTTATTTCCTGACTATTTCACTGAATCTCACTCCCAACCAACAGGATAACTTGCATATGTCTGTTTTTCATGCTCTTGTTCACCTGATTCATCTGAAAGTTCTGATTGTTACCTACTTACAGTGTTTTGTTTTGAACAGGGAAACACACCATCATGTAAACTGCTTGGGCACCCCAGGACTGACATTGAGAATTGCTACATACCTGTATATATGCAGGGCTAGTATGCAACATTATTCATACAGATATGTATATTTGGAAATATTTACACTGGAGGAATTGGACTGCTATGACTGGCGTGTTACTTTCTTTTGTATGGCTACAACATCACTTGTCAGTCATTTGGTGTCACTGTAGCACCTTATATGATGGTTGCTGTAAGGAATTGAATATATATGATTCAGGTATTGATACAGAGTTTAGACTGGCTACAATACTATATCTCATACAGCTGTATTGCACAAGGAATAATATTACAGTGTTAATAAAATTACTTTAACCATAAACTAAAAGGGTCTGTATGTGGGTGTACACTTCAGTTCCTCACATTCACCATTTCCTCACTACAGAACTTTGTAACTATATAATTACAGAATACAAATTAGATCAATAAGACTTACTGAATAATTAGCAATACATTTGGGATTATTCCTTTTTTTACAATAACAGTATTGCATGCCTTCTGTAGATATGTGACAATGAACTTCTCATTAACTCTGTTGGGGTTAACCATTTTCTGGCATATGAAAAAACACAACCAGACTCTTTTTTTACTGTCCTTTTATTAAAACTGCAGTGTTAAGTAGAGGTTTCTCATCGTTTGTGTAATACTGAGGAGAATTGCAAGTCTCTGGTGTCGTTTTCAAACGCTAGAATGAATTTGAACTCTGGTATCCTTTGTAAAACGCTCAAGTGATTTTAAACTCCGATATCATTTGTGAATACTCAAGTGAATTTAATTTCTCGTATTCTTCATATGAACCTTGTAAACTCCATACCCTTTGTAAAATGCTTGAGTGAATCAGAACTCAGAGTACCACTCTCAAGTGAAACTGAACTTTGCAAAACTCTTGAGTGCATGAGATCTCAAGAGCCCTTTGTTAAACACTCAAGTGAAACTGCACTCTCTCTTATAGTTTGTAAAACACTTTGATAAGGCTGTGTATAATTCCGAGATTTTTTTCGGGCACCGATACCAGTATTCATACCTTGACTCTGATACACATTCCTAAGTATTACTTTTTTTGATACTTTCTTTTAAATGACAAGCTAAGAATGGTGTGGCTTACACCGAAAAAGGAGTGTGAGATGCTGGAAGTGGATATATTTACTAAATAAAAAATTCACCAGCTAGATTTCAAAACAAGCATGCCTATTGGCTTACAGATGTTGATACTACAGACTACTAAGGCACTCGACAATAAAGTACTCGACAATATTGTCAAGTAATTTATTTAATGCTATAAATGTATTGATTTTTTTGTTTAATTTTTTATTCGTAAGTGAATATAATCATTGATATACTTTCTTTGCCCAAGAGAATTTGAACTCTGTAGTAGACTTCACAAAAGTCTTGAATTTGGTCTGTACAAGTGCATTTAGTCAATAGTATTCTTTGTAAATACTCTCTGGGATATTTAGGAAAATACATTAATGAAGTTGAACCATGGGGTCATTGTTAAATACTCTTTGCACTTTCTGGTATTATTTTATAAAATAATTAGAGAATTAATTTATTCTCTCAAAATACTAAAGTGAATTTGGACTCTCTGGTATCTCTGTAGGGATGCAGTAGAGACAAGGACAGAACAGAAGTGGAGAGGGACAAGGACAGAGAGACAAGGGGAGCCACGCCCAGAGGAGCCGACAGTACAGAACAGCGTGGGGCTAGGGCCAGAAAACGTAGTCCACTCACCCGGACTTGGAGCTCACCATTAGGTGCAAGGTTAGAGCACAGTAAGTTGGCCTTTTGTTTTGTTTTAACAGAAAGAAAACATTTGTTTTTAAACTCACATATGTAGATACACAGAGTAGTGAATTCTGAGACTTGCCATATTGATGGCTGGTGCAAAATTATTGTTTTGTTTGTTTTTTCCTTGATGATTTGACTCGAAGGTTTAACAACATTGGCTGGTCTGGTTTTGTGATTTGTGATAGCTAGCCTGGGACTGTGGAGACATGTTATAATTGAAAGTGGCTGTCCATCTACTGTCACAGCAAATTGGGCTGCACAGAAATATACATATAAAACATCTTTATGTATATTTACCATGTTTGGTGATGGGACTTCAGAGACAACTGGATGAAATCAACCGCACTAATGCATCAAACAGAACAAAAAACGTCAAACAATAAAAAAGTACAAAGAGAGAAAGACAGGGAAGAGAGAAAGAGAGAGGTGGGACACTGGAGGGTTGCGTGAACGTTGTTACAACATTGGACAGATACTGGAACACCACAGCACAGAGAGAGAGACGAGTATTAGGAAAAATGATTTAATATCGGAGACAGAAGCAAAAAACTGCATCACACAAGAACGTACATTTACAAAAATAAGTCCGACTGCTTCAGCTACACAGTTAGGTTAACAGCGAAGGACAGAGAAACCAGAAAAATCTAAACAGCTAAAAG
This sequence comes from Prochilodus magdalenae, assembly GCA_024036415.1. NCBI lineage: Eukaryota > Metazoa > Chordata > Actinopteri > Characiformes > Prochilodontidae > Prochilodus > Prochilodus magdalenae. The sequence goes on from JAMWET010004337.1 coordinate 753,636, forward strand.
CAAAAAGTCCTCAAATTACTGTTTTATCTCTTTGTCAAACTAATACATTTATCCACTGAAGGTGACTAAATACTTCTAAATCTTCTAATGTCTTATCATGGAGACTGCACAATACTGAACGAAATGAAACTTACCGCTGTCGTAAAGACTCTTTGAAAAGACAAACTGCTTTAAGTATATTTATAAGCCAAAAGGAAAACTCCCGACCCTCTTTCCGAAAAAGCAAAACAAAACTGAAAAAGAAAACCAAAATGCTGCAGTGAAGAAGAAGAACAAGAAGAAGAAGAGGTCCAAGGTCAAAGATACCAAGCCAAAGTTCTCCTAGAAAATCTTGATATTAAAACCTAACCATTCTGGATGCCAACTAGAAATCAAACTCGGGAACCAGCCGCTGGCTGACCCCTGGTTTGGGTCAGACAGACTCTCAAATAGTTTTTTTTCTTTTTTTTTCTTTAATTGCCAGTATAAAAAGTTGCACTGGTACAAAAGGCATAAGTACAATCAGTTTTAGAAATAGGAAAGCCTGCTTTTTTTGTACTTTTTAAATCCCATCCAATGACAGATTTCAAAGTGTTGTCAAACAAACATGTACCACGCTTACAGAATCCACTGAAATGCATTGACTTTGGCTTTTCTCAAGACAATACTTAAAACTATTTAAATCCTTTTAGAATCAAACAAAATGATATTAATCTACAGACGACAAGCTTTTTTTATACGGCACATCAGATCAACACACATACATTTTTTTCTCCAAAAAACTTGACATAATAAGCCAAAATGCAAATAAACTACACTTTTCCTTTAAAATACACTGTTGTTAAATAGCACTTAAGAGAAAGGAAAAAAAAGAAAAACAGAAAGAACAAACAGATTTAAGAGAAGATGTGTGTGGTGAAGAAAACCCCTGAGTAAAGAGCCTCAGCAAGCACTTCTGCAAAGACCCCTGCGAGTTTGTGCTTTACTAAACATCTAACAGATGTGTTTGTGTGTGTGTGTATGTGTTGGAGTGCACGTAATGAATATCTTACCCTGTTAGTTGTGAGACAGTTGAAGCAGACTAGTTTATGAAGTATGGCAAACACACACACCACACACACACACACACACAGGGTACAAAACAGAGCAAACATTTAGCTCCTTTTGGAGCTCTAACACTGAGACAACTTGGGGTTCCACCCTGCCGTTCAACACTAGATAACATAGTGACCCAAGAATCTGTTGTTATGACTATCATTTCATTTGACATCACATCTTGCAGATTGGAAGAGCTGTCAGAACAGCCAGATGTAATACTGCATACTATATTGTGCTAGCATATCATGTATGTATGTGTATGTGTGTGTGTGTGTGCGCGCCTCAATGGTTGTGCAAGTGATCATAGAGTTTGGCAAAGCTAACAGTAAAGCCATAAAACCCTCTCAGTTTAAACTCACACTACGACATACCCTCGAGCTACCCCCTCACTTTGCGTCCTCTAAAATTCAGTGTTTGGCAAAGTCCAGTTTTGGCGGTTTATTCAAACGTGAATTGGGACAAAACATGCATTCACAACACACGCGCACACGAAACCTTGGCACTCTTTTGTATACAGGCAGCAGCCCATTCCACCCCACTAATACTGAGTGTCAGTGTTAAGGCAACGGCAGAATTTGGGTAGAAAATAGTGCTTCAGAGTAAAGTAAACAGGGTTTTTAGGGGGGCTGGCTGTAAACTACACTTGTAAACGGGCCATTTACAACAGGTGTAAACGTTTCGACAAAAGTGCTATCTGAAATGTTACTGTGGATAGTCCTGTTCTCCTTTGGCGTCAGGGTGTTTTTCTAAGACCTTGGAGCAGTTAGTCCTGAAGAAGCGGAGAGAGGCAGCAAAAAGCAGAGAAACAGAGCTGAGGCGAAATTTTTCATCATGAGACCAGCAACAAACGTTCCTCATCACGTACCTGAAGCTCGGCGTGTGTATGTGTGTGTGTATGGCATGAAGAAAGCAAACAATACATGGTTAGCAAGTCATATCCACAATTAAGTCAATCAGTCAAAGTGGATGATATAGGATGCCAATCAAGATGTGGGCAGATGCTGTTGGGGCACTGCAGGTTTACATGTAATCTGTGCTTTAAAAGTATGGTACTTTTGTGTGTGTGTGTGTAGAACGTGCACTGCTGAGACTCGTGCCCAGGGGCTCACATACACACACCGTCAAAGAAAAGAGGGCTGCGAGGTCAACCTTTAGCACAGGTGTGTGTATGCGTGCATGTGGGTGTGTGTGTGCGCGTGCATGTGGATTTGTGTGTTTGTGTGAGAGATAGAGAGAGAGAGTGTGTGCTTGTGAAAGAGAGAGAGAGAGCATGACACATGGGCACTTTTTACATCTTTACAAAAAAAGCAAAAAACATGAACAGTTCAGGCAACAAGACCACAGAAGAGCAAGTTAACAACCTTTTTTAAATCTATATCTTTAAATATGAGGGATCCATACAAAACACTTACGTAATAAAATACCCATGTTATCAAATAATTTCACAAGTAATACACTGAAGCTGTAGGCAGGATGTACCGTCAGAATTTGGCACTAAATTCCACTCATCTTGTTTTTTTTCTTTATAAGAAAAAAAAATCACATTTTGCTGAACAACATAACACATCTAAATATTGTTTCCCACGATAGAAATAAAAATAATAATAATAATGACATTGATGCTTCACAAGCTGACATTGTAACTCGTAAATGTTTATATAGCTAATTACCCAACAAGAAATTTAGCAAATAGGGACTCTAAAAAAACAAAACAATAAACAAAAAAAGAAAGAAAAAAGAAAAAAAAAAACAATTATACTGTAGTAGCAATAGTACTATGATAGGCTTTGTCTATGTTCAAGTAAACTGATTTTTAGTCTTCTCTTTAAAAACATGAGACAAATAAGACTATTAGACTTGTGATGAAACCACGACTTAATCCACGAAAAGCACCGACGGAAACGCGGGTCACACAAACTCTGTTTTTTTTTTCCTCTATACATTTAAACAGTATAAAATATAGGTCATTTCATGTGCATTTATACCACGGATTGTCTAACTGTAGGTCAGTTCAGCAAAAGGTGTGACATGTAGGTAGCATTTCCCCCAAACAGGGCACTCTTTTTTATTGTTTTTTTATACCTTTACTACTCTAGAAAAAAGTGGTTTTATATAGACTTTAATGAGAAACCAAGCCACTTAAAATGGCCTTATCAAAAAACTTTACACTGCCTGAAAAATGTAAAAACCACAAGCGAGCTCTGAGAGACTCTAATATCAATCGGACAGTTTTTTATTAAAACTGCGTGGAAGTAGTCTATTTCTCATAGAAACCAGCATGGTGCTCTTACTGTTGGCCTCATATCGTGAGATGCGCCAACAGTAAGTCCCAAAGCCAATCCCTGTATTGTACTTTCAAGTTTACTTTAAATGAATAAAAGAAAAAAAAAAAAGAAACAATATCTAAACGTAAAGAGAGGAAAAATTATTGAGCTAACAAACAGAAGTCGAACGCAAATTGTTTTAATACTTTTGCCACAGGTTCATTTATTTTTTATTTCTTAAAATGATGCTTCTGGTTATGGTATTAAATATACTCTACCTATTTGTGAGTGAATGCAGCTTTTTCACATTTATTATTTTTTCTTCCTTCTTTCCCCCATCCCTCCCCCACCCGTTATTCCAAGAACAATAAAAACAAAAGAACAACAAAAACTAACAAAAATTAAGCTCAAAATGAGGTCACATGCAAAAAACAAAAAATGAAATTCCAAAAAAGATCAAGCTAAGCTCAAAAGTTGAAAGATCAGTAGGAGGAGACCAGGTTATGATCAGGAGAACTCAGAAAGACATCGGAAACAATGACGAGACGATGAGACTGTATTTTTTTTTTTTTTTGAACGCCACGTAGACATGCTAGGCAAACGATGAGCAAAGAGTCATGGAGATGAGTTCTAGGGAAGAAAACGGGAGAGGAGAGTTACACACACAGCTCTGGCACACAACTACAGCATTAAAACCATGAGAACAACAAATGACAAACAACAATAACGTCAACAACAACAACGACGACAACAACAACAGCGCTACTGACCAGCTGTGCACCAACAGAACCATTCTTAATAGAGGTCTTTTTTTTTTTTTTACTTTTAACTTTTTTATTTATTTTTTTGACACATATTATCAAATGGGTAAACATATACGTAAATGACACTCACACACGCCACACACACGCACACACATAGCACCCAAAAGTATCCATCAGGGACTTGTCCCCTACTTGAGACAGCTAGATGGATCTTGATTTTGGGGGGAATAAATAAATACGCCGAATTCATTGTAACAAACAAAACAAAACACCAGACGAAGCTAAATGAAACATAAGGAAAAAGGAGCAAGAAAGAGATTGCACACGTGAAGTGCCACTACTCATGAGGAGGGGCAGAGTGTAGGAGGGAATGAGAGAAGAAGAGAGAGAGAAGGAGAGAGCTAGGAAATAGGGCTTCACAATTCACAATTGAATGTTAATCAAAATTGCAATTTTGGCCTCTGTAATTGACTAAGGCTGTGTGTGGTATTTCTGCTGCATTGTTATAAAACATGGTCAGTTTTTAATCAAGATTAGCCTGCTCACTACTCCACCGCCACGTTTATGTGGTGCGCATTGCAATCGCTGAACAATCTCTACTGTTCCCATCGAGGACTAACAACAAAAATCCAGTCTGACAAACAATAAGGCATTTTCGCAGGATACGATGTAACTACATGTTGAACTGTTATGTACATGTCGTTTTTAATTCCAATTAATAACTGCAACAAACAGGATCACTCACATTTTTGTGACAATCATGCAGCCCCGTGAGACAGAAATGTGACTTGAGACATGACGAATGGAAGAAAGGGAGAAAGGAATGATCGTGAGAGAAAAAGAGGGGGAGAGAAGAAGGGGGATGAAAAGAGTGAGAGAAGAGAAAGAGAAGGAGAGAGCGAGAGAAAGAGAAAGAGGGGTGAATTCTGTGTTCTCTTCACACAACAGGTTGTGTGGCTTCAGAAGACTGAACAAGGCTCCAAATAAGTGAGAGCACGTCTTTAGGAACCCAATAACTTAACCATAATAAATAAAGTCTTTTACTTCAGAGGCAGTAGAAATTCTGTATAAAAATAGAACTGCTTTTTTTACAAATAAAATTTACAGGCCTGTGGCTTTCTGTACTTTGATTTTTTTTCTATCGATAAACATCAAGTATTTTCAGTTTTACCCCACCCCCCCACCCGGAACTTAGAACGCTTTGTTAGTTTCTTTTTTAAGCCATCAACAGATCAAAATCTCTTTTTTAAAATGCTCTACACAAAAATGCTCTGTGTGACAAAAACCACAACGCTCGGACCCATAAAAGTTTGAACTAAGGAACTAATTTTTGCTAAATTAAAAGTCCTGTTTGACAGAAGGAAAAAAAAAACAACGACAAATAAAGTTTTAACGTTTAATGGCAAGTGTTTGTGGAGAGTCTGTTTTGGCAGTTGTTGCCGTTCGACTACAGAGAGGCCACAGCGGGTTTAACCCTTTTCTCTCTGGTGCCAGTGGGCCAAGGGGTCAAAGGAGCAGCGGAGCCCGCAGCCGACACCAGAGGTCAAAGGGCAAAAAAAAAGGTTTAACGTGCATATTGGTGCTTTTGCTCAGGTCTGACCCATTCCTACGCGTTCTCACAAGCCTCAAGTTCACAAAGAGAAACTAATCGTAGATTAAAGATCTTTCCTTTCTGCTGTTGTTGTCGTCATCATGAAACAAAATAGGCATCATATAAATATTTACTTAAAAATAAAAACCAAACAAATTATATTAGTGTACACAACTCAAAATAATCATAATAAAAAAAACTAGAAATAGTAGCTATTCATTCATCGCAAGTCATACAAAATAATGGCAAAAATGGAAGCGTTCATGTGAAAAATATAAACCAAATAATAATAATAATAATAATAATAATAATAATAATACTGCCATCAAAAAAGCTTTAAAAGAACATTTGGGGGAAAGTAGCTCCCTCTAGTGGTGTAAGGGTGAAACTCCCCCCTTGTTCCCCCCTTCCCTCCCTGGGTCCCAGTGTGGTTGCCGTGGCAGCAGTGGGGACTTACCCTAGCAGTGTAAAGAGAGAGAGGACTGGCCCTAGCGCTAAGATCAGTAGGGCTTGCTGTCGTTCTTGGAGCGCTTCAACTGCACCTTCAGACGCTTCATTCCAATTTGAAAACCGTTCATCGCTTGGATGGCGGCCTGTGCGGACACAGGATTGTCATAACTGACGAAACCTGAAAGATGGAGAGAGAGAAAAAACAACGCTTTTGCATACAAAATAAAAGAAAGAGGATTTTCATTTACCTCTGATTAATTGATAGATAGATAGATAGATAGATAGATAGATAGATAGATAGATAGATAGATAGATAGATAGATAAAATAAACCTACGCAAAGACGCAGTGAAAGAGTGAAAGAAAAGACGAAAGGGTCAGATAAAACACCCCTTAACAAGCTGTGCTGAATTTTTTTTTTTTTTATTGTGGTCTTTCACACTTTCCCACTTTACTCTGAACTGCTAAGAGCTTTAATGGTGTGCGTACATGTATTTTCAAAATATGTACTTTTCTGTATAAAAAGCTGATAAAAATGAAATTAGCAAGAATGTTAATAAATCTGTGCGTGTCTGTGTGTGTGTCTGTGTGTGTGTCTGTGTGTGTGTGTGTGTGTGTGTGTGTGTGTGTGTGTGTGTGTGTGTGTGTGTCTTCCATACCGAAGCATTTGCTCAGATTGGTCTGTTTGTCAATGAAGACTTTGGCCGACACTACATTTCCAAAAGGCATGAACATCTGCAGAATGTCCTGGTCCCCGAACTCCTGCGGCAGGTGGTAGATGAAAAGGTTGGCTCCTTCTGGTCCTACACACACACACACACACACACACACACAAACATATAAACACATTTATTCTAAGTGCTTACTGCTTTTTACCCTGGGCTGTGAAATGAGATTAAAACTCCAAGCCCTTCCTCTGTAACTCAGTAACCTTTGGACAGATGACCATGTGAGCGTGTGTATCAGTGTGGTGTTTCAGTTTGTTTATTGTGACAAAATGTCCCCAGATTAATCAGAAAATCTAGATATGACTTGTTGGTCCTTAGTGTGTAGTATCGGTTCCGCAGTTATTAATTATACTAAACATCTAGTTATTAACAATGTCAAGTTTATTAACAGGTAAAGACAAACAAATGTTTACAGTGTTCTAAACGTGAAAAGTACACTATTAGCCGTTGCTAATATTGGCTAGCAGTGGTTGCTTTCATTTCGTGGTGGTTATGCACAGCAGAAGTATTTGTGCTGTATTTCAGTGTAGTCATAACACAATTTGTAGTTGACAGTGCAATTGATTTTAGTGATAATTATTGTTTAACAATTGCTCAAAACAGAAATTTCCAAAAAATTCCTGCATCTTGATTGCTAGGGATGGTATAATATTTTTCTTTATGATGACAGATTACACCACAATATGCTTTTCTGAGCATGTGAAAATGCCCTAAAGCATTGTGATAATATATTTCTCCCAGATTAGTTCAGATAAGTGCATATACGGTAAAAGTTCACTAGTCTATGCAGCCAGTCTATGCAATCATTTCAGATATGGATATTAATGGAATAACTAAACTGTTGATGTAAAAGATAAGCAACCTAGCATCAGATATACTGGCGATTACAAATCCAGGACTAGATTTGAGATTAGTGTATAGGTGCGAGTGCATGCATGCTCCTGCTTTACCCTCTTTCTGACTGCCGGCGGCACTCTGCTGCTGCAGTAGAGACTGGCTGTATAGGGTTGGCAGGGCTGCTGCTGCATACTGCTGGATCCCTGAGTAAGCCTGGGTGAGAGCGTCCATGGGCCCAGCCGAGCCGTTACTGAGCGCAGTGCTGCCCAAACCTCCGTTCAGGGCAGCCATACCTGAGAGCATGTGAGCAACTTTACATAAAACCCAACAATAAAGAAAAAAGAAGTGCACTTACTCGTTAGCGCTTGGGACTGGGGGAGTGTGTTTTTTTTTTCTACATCACAGCACAACACGCATACATACAAAAACATGGAAATACAGACATGGTACACAAGACGTCATTATGACAGATGAACAAACAGGAAAACACAAGACATACAGACGCAGAATTTACAGGTAGTTATTAGAAGACATAGAGACACAATAACAAGTCACAATTACTAACAATAAAGACAACTGTTAACACATCTGTCTCACATTACACACAGACGGAAGATAAATACCATTTATTGAACATAACGGTGTAAGCAAGTGAAAAGCGTGGCCCACGCATGCAAACTACGTCAAAGCGGCAGCAAACAACGACAACCAGCCCAAACAACAAACCCTGCTTATGTACAAGCTCCATATAATAATCGTTAAGAAAATGTCAACATGTCCAAAGTAGCACATCCTGCTCTCATTATATCAAAGGTCTGTGCCTTCTAATAATAATGACCTAAATTCTGACTTCTCAAGTACAAATACTAAACAAATATTCTGTTTTTTCCACTTCACAAAAAGTCAATTTTAGCTCCACACCCTCCATTCCCATTCTTAATAATTCATGTTAAAGCAAGCCAGCTCTAATAATTCACTCTCAAAACAGTGGGATTGCAGTTTGGTTCTTGGTTCTTTAAGAAGTGGCTGTATAATGTGGTCTTGCCAGGTTAATTATGAAAAACAATATGTTTGGATGAGTAAATAAATGCATTACATTTTTTACTAGAAGCAAATGGGATCTAATCGAGTTGCATTCTATCTTCATGTTCTTTTATAATTACAACTAAATCACTATGCCGCTTTCTGATCTGCATTAAGATTTGTGTTTTTTGTGATTGGCCTTGTTTTAGTAAACAATAATTATATTCACATCCCCAAGTTCTGTAACCAACCTTGTAAAATACAGGCAAATTGTCCATATTCCCCAAATGTATATAGTAGTTTGATAAAAGATGAAAGTGATCTGAACAAATGGAAGCTTGCCAAGTAGCCCAAAGTCTGTAGTTCTAGAAGAACAAATTGCAACTCATTTATTTAAAGAACCCCAAATTAAGAATGCCCTAACTGCAAGATTTTGCGTGCCAAATTTGCGTTTGTAAATAAGCAAATGAACACATTCCTCAAAGCACCTTTCATATCAAATACACATTGAGCAACAATGCCTAAATGGGACTTTGCAATAATGTCAAGGAATTTTCAAGGCTAGAACTTCATAAAGACACTCACAGGACTGTTTGGATTTATATGTGGCTGATTTTAATAACAATGGATCTGGTAAAACCATCAAATATCAATTCCAAAAGTCAATAAATCCAGAATATCCAGACTCATACCAGAGATCATACAGTCCTGAGCTGTCCGTATGGAACAAGATTATGGTAACTGTAGTTTTTTTTTTTTTTTTTTTTTTTTAAAAAAGCAGATAATAGGTTTCAGGTGATTTCCATGGGAAATGCTAGTTGGTGTTGATAGGAGGAGGTGTGACTGACCGTTTTACTGGTCTCCATGAGTAAAAGTGCTTTTTACACAAGCTTTTCCCTGAAATGTTCAGAGCTATTACTGTTACGCACTCAGCTCAATAATTAATTCCATATGAGTTACGTTTTGCTAAATTTAGATCATAACAAAATATGTCTAAGTATCTACTGACAAGTACCACTACTGCTTCATAACCTATCCCTTCATAACTTTATACCACAAATTATATTTGACCAGATTTTACATACGGTACAACACCTGCCTGTAAATGCGGCATTAGATATTGCTATTACAAGACGGTTAATGAAGCCCAACAACTTCTATAACAAATACTTTCTATGCTGCCTTGACTCCATTCAGATCCAATATGTAAAACAATTTGTTCCGTCTACTGAGTGCAAGATTCAAGTGTTTGCGTGTGTATGTATGTGTGTGCGCATAACAACTGATTCATGCATATTTACTGACTGGCCTTTTGGCTTGACGGCCTGCAAACAATAAATGATGAGCGGGGTGCTTAGACTGCAGCTTCCTCATTTATTCTGCAATAATTACAATACTGACCTTTAGTATTCAATTAAACTATACAGCCTCTTAAATGAGCAGTGCACGTGTGTGTGCGTGTGTAAGAAAGTCATTTAAATGAATGTAAAATGGATGATGTCCTCTTTGAGAGAGGTTGATTTATAAAACCAGAAACCTGGCCAAAAGGTCATTTCGAAAAAGATGGAGACATCAGGATCAGGTCACTCACACACACACACATACGTGCACACACAAAAGCAATGTAAATGAGTGTCACAGTATCCATACTCTTTCCCCTATAGTGCTAATGGTTAATTGGATACCAAATCACACCCACACACACTACCAATTCTGAAAGGTTTTTCTCCCTCCCGGCAGCAAAGTAACACATCAGTCCCAACACTATAACATCCCTGAAATACTAACACTAATCACTGTCTCGTCTAAACAACAACCACCCAGCCTGGCGGAATCAACCTTAATAGAGACTGAATATGGCCCATTCCTTCTAGAGAACACACAGGCGCTGCAGAACAAAAGCCACTCATCCTTTCTGTCCCGCAAACCATAAATACAAGGCCGGACACAGATGCGCTCGCAAGCCAAACAATCCCACAACAGCGACACAATTGGCGATACAATAGACATATACAGAAAGACAAATAGCAATGGATTAGCAGAGTGTCAGGTGCGTGAATGTGTGTGTGGAGACAGGGCAAAGAGGAGTTTGCTGCATCGTTTACACACACCTATGCCAGGAACGAACAAAACTGTGTTCAAGAAATGAATGTAGATCCAGTTCATGAGTCGATTATTGACCAGACTATCATGAATTGATAAACGTTTCATTTCCTGAATCGGACAAAATGTAAAACATTAAATACCAAGAACATAAACAGATACACACAGACCCAAAGACAAACAATCAAAGGTGGAAAGAAATGAATTGCAAATACTGTTGTCACAAAACTGGAGTAAGTTTTTCCCTGAAAAATAAATAATGTATAAATGATGTATAAGTAATATTTGACTCTTTTAATGTTTGACTCTCGTTAAAATGTTTTAATTATTTAACTGTCTATCTGGGACATTGGAAAATCATATTCGAAAGTCCCTCTTTCTCCTCTCTCAGGCCTCCCTCCATTGCGAGTTCAGCATCAAACTTAATCCCTTTACTTAACAAGAGAATCTCCACCGGTGGAAAGTAACTACAATATTATTACTGTTTTGCTGATATTTTTGCCACTTGTTTACTTTGCTTTCAAACTAATTTTCTTCATCTGCTTTTGTGGCAGATGGCGGATTAGATGCTACAGTGATTCATAGTCACCTCTTGAGGTGCAAAGTGGTATTACAAGTCAGGACATGCCGGGCCTAGCTGGTCAGCATGCTAACTCCAGTAGATACCTCAGGAACATGATACATACACATCTTTGAAATACAGTACAATTAGAACTGTTATTATCTCACAGATTTAACAAAATTAAATTAAAGATAAAAACTTGAGGGAACAGTTTGATAATCTAACTAAACTAAATATAGCTAGTGGGTTCTTTTACAGTTTTATTTTTATTTTATATTAGCATTATAACATTTTTATTGTAACTTTGTCTACTGCAAAATTAATAATACATTTTTAAGGTAAGATAACAGGCATGCTAGGATGCCAGATAACCCAATCCGTTGGCTCACTTGGAACTTGGTTACTTTTTTGCATTCTTTACTTTTGCAGACGATATAGTCAGTATTTTACAAACATGCACACATTGTTTGCATTTGCCATTAAAAATACCAGTAAACAGGATGTGATGCCTTATATTTCTGAGGTATCATACACCTCTCACACAAAAACTAAAAACTACACAAATGTAGAAAATGTCTCAAAAATGTTCTGATTTTGGTCAGTATTTTGCCAGTATTTTCCCCAGTAGCAGCTATGTACCCACAAAGGATTGTTTTTATTATTTCCCTCAAGCAGATTCATTGCTTGCTTGTCTGTAGTTAAACAATGAAGAACAATGAGCTGTCTGCAGAAACTGCACTTGGTCGGGTACAGGTAAATTGGCAGTCTTACCTAGATTTTGATTCTTGCATTCACCATGCTTAGTTTTCTGTTAATAAACAGCATATTCATTTATATATATAAGTGTTTTATCTGTTAAAATGTTTCTATGTATTCAAGTAAACTATTAGTACAGTACCAAAATTCTGACTTGCAGAGGACTTTCACTACTCTTTCCACCCCGGCAGAGAACAGAACACAAACACACACACATATAAACACAAACACACATATACGACTACACAAACAGCAAACTCCCATCAGACCCAGAGAGATGCCCTTCTAAACTCTGATAATTTGTTAAGTTCATGGCTGTGTGCAAATGCTAATGTGTACCTGCCTTCGTGTGTTGGTTGTCAAAACAACTACCTGACCTAAAAGTTGCACATTACCATTCCTTCAAGATTTTAGAACTCAATTCAAAAAGTGCAGAGAAGGAAACTACTCAAGAGGCTGTCAGAAGGCTACATGTATCTCAAATATGTAGCAAAAACAACACTGATTTATACTAACACTGTGACCTTCCATATGCATACTAAACAAATGCCATTAGCCACAACTAACTAACAACACTCAATGTAGCTGTATGGACAAGCACGTCTGCTACAGTTTCTTTTTAAGTTAAAGGGGATACATTGTGCCAATCTAGTAACAGTAGCTATAAAGGAATGTCTTTATAGGCACAGAATAAATAGGTCAATTACAGCTTCACCAGTGGAAGAGAATCCGACAAGCACGTAAAAGCATGTGTGTAGATATGCACCGAGTGGGTGTCTCTCTGGGCGTCACACAGCGGGCGTATGTGGGCGTATTGGAGTGAAATGGTTGAGGCGGATGCAGGGCTATACTCACTGTTGACGCTACCTGCTAGTGCATTAATGTTGTTGAGACCGACGGTGGCCCCGGCCAGCCCCTGCAGAGTCCCCAAAGAGCCCAAAGAACTCATAGCTCCTGCACTGGAGTTAGCAGTGGAACCTGCTGCTGGGGGAGAGAGAGAGAGAGAGAGAGAGGGGAGAAAGAGAAAGAGAGAGAAGTACGACGAGAGACAAAAGAATATGCAGAGAAAAAAGAAAGAGAGACAGAAGGAGAAAATGAGAGATGGAGATAATACGTTATGGCTCTGCAATGCTATAGGGTTTACATTTCTGAAAATTAAATTGAACTCTATTTAAGGTGTAAAAGCAGGGGTACAATCCAGGGTGAGGAGGATGATGATAATGACAGACAGACCTTGAAAAAGGGAAAAAAAAATATCTGTGAAAAAGGGTATACAGTACAGACCAAGCATATGGAAGCAAACTGTGAAGTCCAGAACATTGTGATCATGTTGAAGTACTGTGCTCTGACTCAATTGTAGGTGTGGGCAATATGGTATAAATATAACGACCCGATATATCAAGACATTTTAGTAAGATATGTAGCTTTTCATGCATGTAAACGGTCCGCAAAGTTCAGCTGCCTGAAATGCCTCACTGGTATAGCAGCCATTTCCTTTGTTACAAGATGATGTAATCTCATAACTCAGTCCTTACTGGTCCGTCTGCAGACTGCATGACAAATAGGAGCACACAGGGCTCACATGGGGTAAAGGTGAGGGTATTAAAAGATGTACAGTATAGGAAAATGGAAGCATGTAAATTTATTCAAAAAGAAGATAATAGGCCCCTTTTGAAAGCACTGTCTAAAACTACGAATACTATGAATTGGGCCAGGGCAATATGACAATATTTATTGTTACTGTGATAGATGTATGTTACCAAACAACATAATTTGCTTTTCTAAATATATTGTGTATATTACTAGTACTTATAGAACACTGACCAACTGCATTTTTATAATAGGAGCTGTTCAACTGTCTGTATGCAAAATATTGCGTAAAGATCATTGCATTCAGGTTTTTGACAGTATTTATAAAATGTCACATTACTAAGTCTTTTTTTTTTTCTTCTTTTTGTTCTTCTGTTCTAACTGTTCAGATGTCTGACAAATTCACACACTGTACATCGTGGAATTTTTTTGAAGAGCTATAACAATTTAGCCATATTGCTGAGTTGGATTATTTTGATATTTCACCAATTCTGTTCGTAATGAAGCATTCAGTTGGTCAGAGTTTTGAAAGTATTAACAATGTTCACAGCTTATCACAATGATGATAAATATCATCGTATCACCCGCCTCTACTCTGTCTTGGGTGGGATTAGCTTTCTTCACACTTCTTGATGATAACAGTGCCTTTGGTTAAGCATTTTTTAATGTTTTTAACACTTCTAATGGTAACGCTGAGTTGATCAAGCCTTCATGAGCAGTGGAATGAAGGAATCAGGTGGGTCTGATTAGAGCTGCAATAAAACTCTGCAGGAGAATCAGCAGGAGCTAAACTCATTAACAATCAGTTGTTGCACACAATATCGCTGCACACATTTAGGAAAGATCCATCTGTTCTGTATTAATAAATTGTTTGGAAGCTTACAAAGTTAGTGCTGCTTCCAAACGTTTGGCCTGCTTGCAAACCTTTAGTTCACTTTTTTATTTACAAAAGGAAAGAAAAAAAGGAGGGAGTGAATGAGTGATACAGTAAGAGAGATCCAGTGCTCCACCTAGTATATCTCCCACCTGAAAACAAAATCCCCCAACAAGTACTTCCATTTTTTCAAAAAAGGTGAATAGCACAGCAACTGCAAAAACTTCACCATCAAACATATTGCAGCACACATTCCACAGGATGAGGATGGCCGTCACCTCGGACAAATCAGAGAGTCTACGATGGACCCAACAACACACACACACACACACAAAGCCAAGATCCTTACGACAGAAGCTTATAACTAAAGGTTTGATAAAAGACCGGACAAGGACGAGTAGAATGAATGATGAATGGAGAGATAACACTTCTCAATGGCTGTGACGATGATGAATTCGGCTAGCATTTAGCATTTAGCAAAAATCACTTATTTCACTTTTTTTCTGCTTAACATTCTCTGAATAGCCTAATCCATTATTATGTGACAGCGTCTAAGGGTACAGTGATGATGATTATGGTAGTAGAGTTTGGTTAGCTTTTAGCATTGTGAGCATTATGCTAGAATTCTTTGAATAGCGCTCTCTGAACTTAGATTTTTGATGTGACGGCTCTGAAGGGTATGATGATTACAATGGTGGTGGTAAGAAGGATGATGGTAATGATGATGAAGGCTCTGGCTGGGCGGCCACTGGTTACCTGGGCTGGCCAGGGCTCCCAGGGACCCTGTGCTGGATGTCAGGGCGCTAGCGGTGGAAGGGCTGGCAGAGCTTTGCGCTGCAGCAGCAGCTGCTGCTAGAGTGGCCAGATTCTGTAACTGCAGAGCATTCATACCTGAAGAGAGAGAGAGGGTCAGTGTGTGTGTGTGTGTGCGTGCATGTATGTTTGTGTTTTGCATAGGACCACTGTATTGGTGTATGTGCGGCCAAATATCAGGAAAAATGTCTATGTGTGTGTAAAATTCCAAGGAGGAGGGGTGTCTGTAAGTTTGATGTGTCTGTGAGTATAAAAGACGCCGCACACTGGAAGTGTCACATCACATGCTGTCACTGTACGGAGTGATACTATAGGATGCAGGTATAATTGGTATAATTTTACTTCCATTTTGCAAATTTGTCTTTTTTCGTGCTGAACAGTAATGATCTTTAACACAGATGGCTTTAATTTCAACTAATGTGGCTTTAATATCAACTAATATTGGGGAAATGTAACGTGGCGCACTGTGACACACTGTGATGTGCTAAGGAACTGAACAGTGCTTGGACTCTCAGATAGGTTGATGGGCGCACCTCCATTCAAAACAATTTTGCTTTGGCGGGGAAAACAATGGTTTCATGAGGTGGCGTGCCCAGTGTGCACTGGCCTTTAGGCTTGTGATGACATAACAATGTAATACTATGGTACTTACTTTTGACCTTTTATTACAGGTTCAATATTATTAGAGCATTATAGAAAGAATATGTACAATGTGTAAGATAATACACATGTATAATATACATGTATAAAAGTGCATGAAGTGTTCTGAATGTATTTTTGTAATAGTTACAAGCAGCAGTGAGCCGTTGGTCTTTTTGTTTTAGAGATGAATGTATAGACCAATTTTATTAATGCAAATCTTAAAGAAAAAAATGTGTAAGGGAATTTGAGTGCCCACATTTTAAAGTTAATATATTTTGATATGTGTTTGTGTGTGTGTATGTGTGTCCCACACACACCCTGCTCTACTGCACTTATAGGGGAGAGAAAGTGTGAGGGATCAAACAGGAGAATGCACAGAATGTGTCGTATATACACTCTGAATGTATATACTTTAAACTATGGGTTAACACAAAATTAACACACACGCACACACAGTGGACACACAGAAGGTAAGACACCCAGGCTATTCTAGATGCGTGTTTTCTGAGTTCCATCATTTCAAAAGCTTAGAAATTAGGGCCAGTAGTTTTCCTGTAGTCAATGACCAAATGCGGTTTGTGGTTGCTCACAATTCCACAAGGAAATTCGGACTCTTAATAGCTGGAACTTGTTGAGAGACCACAGATTTCAAAGCTCCAAGCCTGCCAAATGGAATCTGGGCTAATACCAAAGACGGAGGCGCAAAAAATGACCTGCATTCGTCCTCGACAGCGGGGGAGTTTTTCCTTTTTCAAACAGCTCAGGCACTCCTGCCAACACAGGAAATAATGAAAAAAGGCTGCAAAACTTTTTGCAGCACGAAACATCCGAGTACCATAACACATCGATATGAATTTGATTTCCGGCACTGTATCCTAGTAAATTGATGCTGAATTCTTCATTCTAGAATACCTTCAAAGCTGATTTAATTCAATTCAATTCAATTCAACCTAATTGCACTTCTATGCTTTTTAGATGCATAGGCTTGGCTGCAGAAGATGCACAGTTTGTGTTGGTCATCCTCCAACTCAAGGGTGCTCAGTCCTGTTCCAGCATATCAAGCACCCTGCTGAGTTTAGCCAGTATACAACCACCCACCCCTAGTATACCACACCTGATCTAGGTACTGAAGGCTGTCGGGGGCATCTGAATATACAAGCCATGTGTGGTAAACCTGAACTTTCCAGAATGGTGTATCAGCAGGATTGAGCATACCTGCTCTAACCCTTTATTCTTAGTCAGCCTGCTCCTGGCTGGATATATTTTGGGAGTGAACCATTCTGAACCTAGTAGTGATACTCACATGCCTAATACCAACAAAAAGTACCATGACTAACACCATTTTGATGTCACTGCTGTGCTGAGAATGATCTGTTATTTTTAACTATGACTGTAGATGGAGTACAGTCTAACTGGACAGGAAGTGTATGTACAATTTCCAGGCCATTATGAAGTAACTACAGAAAGGCGATAAACTCAGTTAACTCAGGTTATTGACGAGTGCATGGTGTGTCGTGGTTCTCTGTCAGAAACTGAAAGGAGAAGAGAGTCGAATGCGTATAAAGGGAAAGAGCCAGCAGGAGAACAGGCAGCTATGGAGCACTGTCTGAATGCTTTTGTGCTTCTGAATAGAGGAGAAATGTAAGCCAGAACAGCATGTTTGCTCTGTGTGTGTCTGCGTGTGTGCGTACGTGTTTGTGAGCGTTTAAAAATGCCTGCTGATTAGCTGGCACACAGCTAGGTCGGTGGTCAAGGAGGGCACTTATGCAAGTGTTGGTTTGGATTTTGTTTGTGAGTCTGTATATGTTAAATAAAGAAATGAATCAGAGTGGGGGTGCAAGAGGGAGAGAGAAATAAGAAGACAGAGAAAGGGGAACGGAAAAAAAAGCATGGGAGGAAAAGCAAAAGAAATAGTGTGGGAGAGCAAGGGAGTGAGCAAGTGCAAAGGGAGAATGAAAGAGAGAGGGAAGAAACAGGCTGGGAGTGCAAGAGAGAGGGAGGAAAAGGGTAGCTGAAAAAGAAGGAAAGAGCAAGTGAGTGTGAGAGAAAGACAGCGAGTGAATGAGAGAAAGTAAGCGAGCGAGTAAGAGAGAGACTGAGAGAAAGCAAGAGGGTGTTTGTCAGAGGGGGTCAATGGAGAGAGTGTCTGGCTCTTAACTCGGTGCTCACTGTGTGTTAGTGTGTGTTACTGAAGCTCCTTATGGCTTATAACACTCGTTGTGGGTGACTGAAGCTCCTTATGGCTCTTAGCTCCGCCTACAGCAGATGTCAGCTGCACATAGCACCTGCCAATCACGGCCCGTTGCCAGGCAACAGATGGAAGAGTCCAAAGATTTTCACAATTCATCTGAGAGAAAGAGCTGAAATCTGAAGTGAGCGCTGAGACTCCTGCTGGTTTAAACCTCATGTAGACAAGGAGATACACACACACACACACACACAACGGCACACCCAATCACAAATGTTGTACTCATACCCAAGCACTCATAACTGGTGTGTATGTGTGTTTGTTCAATATGAAAATGATCAAATAAAAGAACAAATTAAACTTATCAAGCAATCTGCAAATCCGCATTAGCAAGATGTCTTGAAAGTAGACAACCATTTATAGGCGTCTATTAATAAGATAAACATTTTTCACGCATGGTTATTCAGCCTGTTTTTACCTTTTCATGTAAAACTCCTAATTAAGAAAGAAATTAATTTCTTAAATAACTTCCGTTTCCACAAAACAGAAAATCTACAAATTCAAATCAAATGGCTTAGAGAAAATTTCTTAACTGCTGACAACTTTGGCTGACTGCTTTCTCACTCGGTGCTGATGCTAGCTTCAATGGGAGGAAAATGCTTAGCTTTTCTATTTTTTCTTTCAGTTTGGTAACGCACTCTTTTGCACATTTACTAAGATCTTACTTATCTCCTCTTTTATATTAGGTTTCATAAATTACTAATAACTCACTCTGCGGCAGTGTCACGTTTTTGAACCAGTTTTGAACCACCCTATAGCAGCTCAGTTTTGCATCTCTAGCTAAGTTAAGAGTTTCAGATAGATGTCTGCCATTTTGTGGATGAAGCAGCTGAACAATGAAATCTTTTTCATTTTGCATTTAAGTCTTTTTCTAGGGACCTCCTATAATTTATTAGCTTTGAAATGTGAACTGTGTATATACAACTATACAACTGAACAGCAGGGTGGCATGCAACGACAGCAAATGGGTTTATTCAGATTTTTTATTTTTATGGTTAAAATTAAAGCAGTTTGGGAACTTTGAACAGCAGAGTGAGTGTCAGACGAGTATAGTAGAAGTCTTCTCTATGGGCTTCAAACATTCATTATTGACTAGGGCTCCTTTCTGGGGATAAACTTCATTTAAAGTGGTTTCACAAGAGGCTGCTGTTTTAAAAACAGAAAAAATAAGGACAAAAAGCATAAACTGGATTTGACAGTTATGGTAATCTCACCAAATTAGAAGCAAATCTCTTTCATCCCGCGCAGTGGCAGCTGGTGCTGCTGTCGGCTTACTGTGAACCTCTGTCTTGCTCATGTGTGTTTGTGTGTGCATGTGTTTCAGAAACGCACTGTTGAACTTAGTCAGGAGCTTTGAGAACTCCTTAATGGTAAACAAAACCAGCAGCACACTCTTCGTACCCAGCGAAGTCGCTAATTAAAGAGGAGAGACAGATTCTTCTCCTCCATTCAAGGGAGGAAAGCGTTGTGGAGGTGAAAAAAATCTCTGCTATAAAACATCCTCTGCTATAAACGCGGTTTTTTGTTATTATCCCTCTTTTTCTTCCTTTCATCCGCAGTGGTGACAATGATAATTGAGCGGCTGCTCTGTATATTCACTGAGCAAAGCCTAGACGGCTCGATAAACAGACCACAATTAAAACCTGCCAAACATCACAAACACACACACACACACACAAAAAAAAGAGTGTAGGGGGGGAAAGAGAGTGAGAAAGAAAATGAGAGCGAGACATAGAGAGCAAAATGAGAAAAAAGAGAATGTAAAAGAGAGCGAGAAGAAGGAGAAAAGGAAAAAAGCAACCAAACTTTTTGTGGCAAGCCCTGTAAGAGACACACACACAACAAACTCCAGTTGTACAACATCACAACCACTTGTTTAACAGACAGATCAGCACTGTCTGAATTTTGGTGACACATGCAACACTTTATTCCTTCTTCTTTCGCTATACTTGGTAGTATAGTGGTAGGACTTCACACACAAACAAATCACCAGGAGCTCTGTAGAAAGATGAAAGTGCTAATGATGCTAGCAGCGCTAACAGCACAGTCTTTACATAGGCATGTCTGCAGTTGTGGAGCTTTCTATTAAATATCCCCTGGACAGGCAACCATGTCACAGTGGAATGTGGAGGAAAAACGAAAGAGTGTTAAATACCCCCTCTATTGTACATATACAGCCTAGAAGAAAAAGTGATAAATTACTTTATATGTTCATTAGCCCAGATGTATCTAGAAAGCTCATCTAATGAGTGAATTTATCCACTTTAAGGTGTAGCCATTGCTGACACAGGTAACTTTATGTAATATAATTTCCATAGAAGAGCACAGTGCGCTCGACCAGCCACACAAGTCTTAAGTCACTATGCAGAACTGCATTCTCTGGAGGGATGGGGCACAATCCAAAACCTTTGGGTGGAGTTTGTCTAGGTCTAACGATCTAGCATCAGTTAGCAAAAGAACTCCGCAAATTAATGCGATTAACCTCCTAGCAATATTCTAGTGTAAAGCCTTTTAAGTAGAGACACTTGCTGAAAATGGTGAATGGGACATTAAAGGGGAGGGAAATCTAAACGAGTCCTGTGACACATTTATCCCCAAATAGCACACAGTCTCTGTGTGATGTGATGTTGTTAGCTGAGTGTTTTATCCCGTGGGGTAGTAGAGTGTTTGAGGAGTTTGAGGATGATCTTAATTGAAGTGCTGCAATTAACACATAGCTTATTTTAAAGCAGAAGTGTTTTTAAAGAAATAATTGCTAATGCTGAAGAATTCAATATTGGTATCAGAATAGAAGAAGAGGTTCGTGATCACCTCCAGCTGTTACTCTATTAATTTAAGAAGAATAGTGGACAAGCAGGTGTCTACACACTTTTGGACAGATGTGTAAACTTTTGGACTGTGTATATTTCCACCCTTATGCCACCATTGAAAACAGGCATCTTCACAGAGCTCTCGATTGAGACTTGCTGAGACTAGAAGCCTTTTGTGGAGAAGGACACAATCCTGAGCACTGACGAAATAGCTCAGTGAGTCCTTTATGCGTGACCGTTAGTTGTACCGCATGTACAATCTGGGAAAAGCTGAAAACTGCTGAATGTCACAGCAACATCATGAAAACATTTGTTTGAAGCGTCCTTGACCATGCATGCTTACGAAGCATGTATCAAGAAGAAACGCTGAGAATTTTGACAAAATGCCTTGAACAAAATGTATCCTCGTTCCTGAATCTCATTTTAAATTCTTCCAATCACACACACACAAAAACACACACACAAAACCGAAATTCTGTAGGTGGGTGAGGCAGAAGGCTCTCAGACTGCCACTACAGAGTAGATGAAATCTACTCTGGCTTTAAGCGTTTGCACTAGATGTTAATATGATCCAGAATTGGAATGGTTTAGTAATGGGAGTTTAGTAGAAGGGTTAAAATGGGCTTTACCGGGTTAACATTGGGACGGCTGGGTAAAGGGACTAAGCTGAGATCAACTTACCTGCCATCTGCTGGATACCACTGAATGCTCCCAGGTTACTGGAGGAGGTTGCTTGCTGTAGCAACTGGAAGAGAGAGAGAAGAGAAAAAGACAGATAGAGAGAGTGTGAAGAAACAGAAGTAAGGCTAGGGCAGTATGTACATATTTGCTTAAAGCAGGGTTCTCATACTCAAATCATGTGGAACTACAGCCTTGTGCTGTTAAATGAACAGTTTAATGGTACTGGATTCCTAACTGGTCTGTACTGCATGGACTGTAGGCTCCTGGACAAATGGTGCTGTTACCAGTAGTTAACATTAATACATTCTACATAGGAGGTGTTTTTTTTACATGATTGACTGCCAATTTGGATAATAATAACTTATAAGGAGGAATAATAACTTATAAGAAGGAACGGTAAGTGGGAGGGTTTGGTTAAATGCTTAAATGTTACCAGCATTAAAACAAAAATAAGGATTTGTTAATAGCCTAAATCTTATGGCTGTTTGTAGGGGCGTAGGTAGTGGGGGTTAAAATTTAACAGAGTCTAGCATAT
Source organism: Prochilodus magdalenae (assembly GCA_024036415.1). Classification (NCBI taxonomy): domain Eukaryota; kingdom Metazoa; phylum Chordata; class Actinopteri; order Characiformes; family Prochilodontidae; genus Prochilodus; species Prochilodus magdalenae. Next base: position 775,983 of record JAMWET010004337.1, read on the forward strand.
TCTTAATCTCTAACTGCTAGATTACTCTAAATCTGTACTTTTTACTCTGTAAGCTGTCCTGACAACTGAGGTAACTGATTTTGTATTGGCTGTTAATATTTGTAACTGTATGGAGATGACCGATACATTTTCATGTCTTTTTTAATAGTTTTGAGTCTTGCCACATCATCTTAAAGTATGTCTCCCAAACTGGAGAGTAGTATTAGTATGCATTTCAATAAGTACTGGTATTAAAACTCTAAGACATACCTAAATCTGTGTGATAAATAAGTACTGTGACTCTCCAGGATTTGAGTTTGAGAGCCCTGGCTCAAAGTAATGTAGAATATGTGTGTAAGGACAAGGTTTGAAGGAGTAATAAATGCAGATGAGAGACTATAATATGGTCTAAAATGAAATCTACCGTAGGAACAGTAGGACGGTCTGTTAACAGCAGACACACACAGCGTATGAAACAAGCAGAAGGCTAAATGTGCCATGTCAAAGTTATAGTGTAACTCACCCAGAGTATGTTTCTTATCGTATACCTAAGCCTTGAGAGCTCACATACTCAGAAAACGGCAATCAGAAAATGCTAAGGAAGTAATTTTAGTTTATAGTGTTAAAAATATCAAAATCTGACATTCCTTGATAAGCACAATTCAGAGGGTAAAAATAAACTGACAATCACATATTAAAGGCACGCTAACTTAGCCGTCACTTTCTTTTGCTGTGTGTAGCTGCATATCACAGAGTGCAAAAAGTGCTGGGTAGAGCACAGCAGAGTGGTCACTAGGGGATGCTAAAAAAGCAGAGTGGTCACTAAAGATGACAGGCTCACTAGCGCTAGCTCAGCCCTGGGCTAAGGGGAAGAAAGGAGAAGTGAGCTAAAGAGGTGGACAGGGACGCAGTGGCCCTGTCCCAATGCTGTTGGATAATGCCTTTAGCCCTGTCCCCTTGTATGACAACTGGTTGACAGAAACAGCAAAAGGGAAACGTGCAGGCTAAGCTGTTTCACTAAGAAAGAGTGACATGTGCGGGCCTGAGGAGGGAGAGGCGGTGCAGGAGGAGGGGCAGAGGTGGTAAGGAGAAGGTTTTTTAAGAGGCTAAGAAATGAAGATGAGATACTACGATGTGCTCTAAAGTAAGAATTGTGGAGTCTGTCAACAACAGGGACACACAGCGCTAACTACGAATGGGGAGTTGCCCGAGATGTGCCATATCAAGGCTTAGCCCAGATGTGCCGTGTTCACCCAAAGTATGTTTTTGAAAGATTTTTATGTGGTTACCCTTGAGGGTTGTCATAAAGTAGCCACTAAGATAATTCACAAGTGGCTGGTCCAATAGTACGTGCATGCAATCAAATCGTTTTTGCTCACAAAGCTAAAAACTAGCCAAATGCTACTTATTAAAATCACAACTCTGAGGGTAAAAAATCATCAAAAGCACACTCTTGTGGACAGAGAACAACACACAGCACGTCATTTTGAGTGTAGAAACTGGCAGTATACTCTAACAGAAAGGCAGAAAGAGCAAAAGGGAAACGTGTGGGCTGAGCCGTTTCACTAAGAGATGTGGAGTGGGCGTGGCCTAAGCCAGAAGAGGCGGTGCAGGGGCGGAGGGGTTTAGGAATTTGGGGGCGGAGACAGTGACTGACTGCGGCGGCGGCGTTGGCTGCGCTGCTGGTTGCCGTGGTTGGGTGGGTGTGGCCTCTTACTGCCAGATACTGCGGGGTCAAGCCGGTCAGGCCAGTCAGGCTGCCCCAGGCGGAGGCGCTGTTGAGCTGCTGCATCTGCTGAGCCAACTGCTGCTGCAGCCTTCGCTGCTCTTTATCCTTCTGAGTGTCAGCAAACTTCACCACCATGGGGGAGGAGCATCCCTACAGAGAGAAAGAGAGAGAATAAGGGAGACAGAGAATATGAGAGAAAATAGAGGGACATTGAGGGAGAGTCAGAGGAAAAATATGAAATATGAAATAAGGGGCCAGAGAGAGAGAGAGAAGAGGGAGAGAGGGCGGAGGGGAAAGAATAGGAGTAGAGAGGGGCAGAGGGAGGTAAAGAGTAAAGAAAAGAGGGTCGAGAGGACAAATGAACAGATCAATAAGATGAAGCAAGAAGAGGTGGAAAAAGAAAAAAGTAAGATGGAATGAGAAATAAAAACAGTGAAGAGAGAGAGGAAAAAGAACAAGAGAAAGAGAGACAATGAGTGGGGCAGAGGAGAGAGATGGACAAGGGAGAGAAGATGAAAGGAGGGACTGCATGAATGGTTGGGGGAGGTTAAAAGAAGAGAGCGCCAGATCAGGAGTATTACCAAGCTTTTACCAAAAGTCATAACACTGTTACAGCTATAGAGACACACACACACACACAGGAGCACGGGAGCGCTTGGTGGATAGAGAGTGGGTTGTGTGGTTTGGGTTGAGATGGTGATATTATTTCCCCAGAAAGCGATTTCCTACTTTATAAAGCTATTTCATCATGTGTTTGAGAGACACACACACTGCCTACACTGCACTCCAAAGACCCGCTGAATCTCTGCTAATCTCTCTCTCTCTCCTTCTCTCTCTCTCTTGCTCTCACACACCTTCTATCTCTCTCTCTCTCTCTCTCACACCTTCTATCTCTTACTCCTCTCTCTCTATGTCTTAAACTCTCGCTCTCTCACCTTCTCTCTCTCACTCCTCTCTCTCCCTCTCCCTTTCTCTTGCTCACTCACCTTTTCTCTTTTTCTCTCCCTTTCTCTCGCTCTTTCAAACTCTGTCTCCCTTTTAAACTCTCTCTCTTTCTCTCTTTCTCTCAAACCTCAGAGGGCAGCCAATATAGGCTAAAGCCCTAAGGCTCTGCACAGAGAGCCCATAATGAGTGTGTGCGAGTGAGTGAGTGTGTGTGTGCGTGTATGTGTACGTGTGTGTAGGCTTTGTATGAATTCTGTATTAAAACATGCTCTCTCTCTCTCTCTCTCTCTCTCTCTCTCTCTCTCTCTCTCTCTCTCTCTCTCTCTCTCTCTCTCTCTCTCTCTCTCTCTCTCTCTCTCTCTTACACACATAAACCTAGACACACATATACACACACACACACACACACAAAAAGGAGGTGTGTGTGTTAGAGCAGGCAGACATGCTTTGCGAACAGAGAAACAGGCTTGTGTAACAGAAACTACATGTATTGATATCAAAGCTCTTCCGCAGGCTACGCCAGCTAACACTGAGAGAGAGAGAGTGAGAGAGAGAGAGAGACAGAGCAGAGATGCAGATTATTCTTATTCTACTTACTAGCCACAATATATGATGCTTTAAACTGAAGGTGCTGATTCAACTGCATCACATTTGGAATGTCAGGCTGATTATGCTTGATTATAATAGCATGTGATAAAATCAGAAAATGTGTGTATAATTACTGTGATCAATTGTGTCATAAAACTGTACTATATTAAACATATTGTGCTTATCATCAGTGCCTGTAGATAACTATCCAATCGCATGTTTCTTCATAAGGTCACTGACAAAAAAAATAATTCACCATTGGGTGGTAGTAACTGGAGGCTCTTGCAGATGGAGCTGCACAAGGATGATGGGGGTATAAGTAGCTGCAGAGGGTGTGATGGGATTCATAGACTGAGAGGAGGTGGTACAGTGTAGTGAATGTCTTGTTTGATGTGTGGAAAATGGGTCAGTGGGACATTAGCCCAAATCCCAGTCTACAGGAAACTCTCCTCAGAACTGTACAGGGAAGGCATCTACCGAATCTGGTTTCTGTTCCAGATGATCGGCTTCTGTCATTCTTATATTATGCATTGCATTTTTGCTCATAATGCCTCTAAATAAACCCTTGTTCTTCAACATGTAAAGACCTAGCTGCTTTGCTGCAGTGTTACAGAATATCGCTCTGTTCATTCTTTCTTTTACCGACTAATCCTGCCATTTTATCCTATACAGTTCTTTTCTCTCATTCTTCTCTTTCTTTCCTACTCACTCTGTTCTTCTTTGTCACTCACTCTCTCTTCTGTCCTCTCTTTTTCTCATACTTTTTCATCCTCTTACCTCCATCTCTTTTTCTCTCTGTCCCTTTTTCTCTCATGTCACTTGCTCCTTCTCTCCTCTCTCACCCTTCTCTTGTTATCATTCCTTGTTTTTCATTCTTTTTTCTCTTTTTTTCTCTCCCTATTGGTTTCCTTTCACTTTTTCATTGTCCCCCTTTTTTATCAAGCTTGCTTCCCTGTCCTTATTTCCTTCTGTTTTTTTTTTCTTTTCTCTTTTGCTCTACTTTCTCCATTGCTCTTTCTCTCTCCTCTCCTTTTCTCCTTCTTTTCTTTCTCTCTTCTTCTCTGCTGTCTCAATCCGTCTCATGTCTGTCTCACTTTTCCTTCTCTGTTTTTCTCTCTCCTCTCTTTTCCTGTCCCTCCTTCCTGGCCTTTTCACTTCTGTGCTCGGCCTTGGTCTCTTCCTCTCTATCAAAACAGAATTATATCCAAATAACTGAATCAAATCAGAACACACTTGATGCACACTGGATTCAGTTCCTAAAGAAACATCTGTACATGAACTGTAACTAAAACAGCGCTGACTGAATCAAATGCTACCTCTAACTACCTGTCCACCTTCTCCCTCACTATTTAATTCCAAACAACAGAGTGAGAGGAAAAGGTATGTGTGCATATAAGAGAGTGTTTAAGAGGTTATTGGGGTGTGTGTGTGTGTATGTATGTGTGAACAGCCACACGTTCTCTGAGTCGACGTCACGCTTCTTGTTCCATTTGGAAAAGTGATTTTCTTTTTTTTTCCCACTCTCAAATGGGGGATAGATAAAAATAAAAAAAATGAGATTGTGCTGGAGGTGTCAGTCAAGTGATGCCATCTCAGGGCATGCATCTCAAGAGACCTAAAAAATCTCATTACTCTCTCTGGCACACACACACACACACACACACAGCTTGTTTCGCTCGCTCATTCGATTTTCTCTCATGTTGGTTTCAAATTCTGACAAATACACAAGGAGTTTTAGGGACAATAATTCAAAATTAGGGCTACATTATTATAATGTATGTCTAATGTGGAGCTCAACCATTCATATGCACGCACAACTTCAGCTAGACAGGACAGGGACCATGTGTGCTTATTGTGATTTTGAGTAGAAAATGTGGAAGAAGATGGATTACTGCTTTAATAGGGATGCACAATAACAGACACACACATACAATAATGACTGCATACATAAAGAACAGAAATAAAATGAGAGAGAAACTGAAGAGAATGAACAGAAAGTAGGTTTCTAGGGGAACGGCAAGTAATCCAAAATTAGGCTTGAGAGAGTAAACTAAAACACATATCTGATACATCATATGTCCATGATCACATGCGACTAGTGCTTTGGTTCCCAGAAAGAGATAAATACATTGTCAAACACACAACTTGCCAGATCCGACTGTTCTAAATACTTCTAAGTTATTAATATGGACAAGCAATTCAATATATTTGTGAATTTTATCTGGTTTCTGTAATTACTCATAATTGCTGTAATGTTTTTCTAGCCCTGTCCTTGTCGCTTTTGCGGAATATGTAACTATCACTGATATCCGATTGGTTAATTGAGGGTTTTTAAACATTTGTATTGTCTGAAGTCATAATGATGGGTTACTGAGGTTAATAGACATCAAGAATTCTGCAGCGCTGTTATGAAACACACACACACATATCTCAGGCGGCAGTGAATGTAGGCTAAAGGCCTAAGGCTGTGCATGGAGAGAACATAATGTGTGGAAATGTATATATAAGTGTATAGTAAGAGTGTAGAGCATCTCCATATTAAAATACACTGCATGTCCAGAAGTTGTCTGATCATCAATTTATATGTGACAAGAGCAGTCATCTTTGCTCCAGTAACAGACCCTACTTTTCTGTAAAGCCTTTAGATGTGTGAAACTTGTTGTGAGGATTTAATTGCATTCAGAGGATTTAATTGCATTGCAAATGCAATACTTAGGTAAGAGGTCGGTGATGCTGGATGTTTAGTTTAGGGTCAGATAGCAAACGGTATTCCAGCTCATCCCAAGTATTCCAGCTCATCCCAAAGGTACTGAATGAAGCTTCATCAATCAGTAGAGAGAGTGAGGGGGCTATTAGCGATACACTTATCTTTTTTCAATACTGTATTAAAATCACTAAACCCTTAGTAGGCTCAGGTTCTCTCTCTCTCTCTCAAACACCCCCACCCCCACACACAGGCCATATATAAAAATGCCTGTCAGCATTCAGTGATGTGACATTTTGACAAGCAGTGAGATGGACAGCTAAACACTAAGGACCCAATGACAGTTTTCCGGACACAAGTATGTTATTAAAGTGTCGTAAAGTTATTAAAGGCTAACGACAGCTTTTAGCGCCATGCCATTAGTGTCAGAATTTGAGATGGGCAGTGCCCTGGCCACCCCCTGGTCAGTCAGGAAGGACCCTTCTTGACTGACCAGGGGGTTTCTACGACAGTGCCCGCTTCCAGTTCTGACACTAATGGGAAAGGGGAGGGTTATTAATATAAAGTTAAAAGTTTTTTATTTCAGCTTCAGAAATATGAGGAGTGACTGTTGGAGAAGTTTCTACTTCTCTCACTTTTTTCTCTCTTTCTCTCTCTCTCTCTCTCTCTCTCTCTCTCTCTCTCTCTCTCTCTACATATATATATATATATATATATATATATATATATATATATATATATATATATATATAATAGTTCTGTCTGCCCTACTTTGGTCTTAGTTTGAAGTGACAGACTTTTGGCTGATAGATACAGGCTGTGATATTGGCCGAAGGAGAAAGGAGGCAGTGAGAGACGGAGAGGGAGATGATGGTGAAAGAGAAATAGAGAGCGAGAGAAAAAATAGAGAGACAGAGAAAGGTAGAGATCGAGAGTGGGGAAAAGGAGAGAGCAAGAGGTAAAGAAAAGTAAGAGGTAGACAGAACAAGAGAGAGTAAGAGAGATCAAGAAAAAGGAGAATGAGAGCAAAGAGACAGAATGAGAAAAGATAGAAAAAATAGAGAGTAAGAGGGCTCGTGAAAGAGGGTTCAGGAGAAGAAAGAAATAGAGAGCAACAGATGCAGAGACAGAAAAGGGAGAGAGGGAGGGAGAGAAAAAGAAAGAAAGAGAGAGACGAGAGTACAGTACCTCCATGGTCTGAGACTGATGCATGGCTTTGATTGCATTCTGTGCCATTGCCCTGGTAGAAAACGTGACAAACGCACATCCTGCAGGAAAGGACGAAGAGGGGTGGGGGGGGAGGGGAGGGGATAGGGGAGGGAGGGAACGAGGGAGGAGAGAGGAGGAGGAAGAGGAGAGACAAGAGAAAAAACAAAACAAGACAAAAGGGTTGGACAAGTCGTTATAAAGCCAAAAAAACAGAGATTGTACAGAGAAGAAGGCAGACAGCACTTTACTGTAAAAGTGGCTCAGAGTAAAACATTCAACATTCAACAACAGTAAACATTCAACTTCCCCTTTGAACACTTTAAACAGTCAACAGTGAACATTGAACACAGTCAACAAACAGTCAGCAGATATATGTGAACACCTTTCTCTGGATGGCTTATGGGTTCAGTTTGGTGCTGTTGGATTGTGTTGGGAATAAGACCACGAGGTAAGAAACGGATGCTTATCGCTCGCTCTCGCACACACATATGCATATAGTGGACATGTATAGTGAGTTTTATATACAAACACACACACACATTGCTTCCTCACGCATATGTATACACACCCACACACACACTATATGTATACTCACATGCACACTGTAAAATAAAGTAACCTGGCTGCCTATAAATCTACATTCCACTCATGAGAAACAACACACATTGTTTTGTTAACATACTGAACATACTAAAGGTTAATGAACTTTTAATTTGAAGTCAGCTGCATTTGTACGTTGCCTTTTGAAGCTTTGTTTAAAATCTCTGTTTTCCATAGTATAAAAACTAGGTTTGTTGCAGTGTACAAGTATAAAATTGGTCTAATATAATCCTAGTGGTCAAGATTTTAACTAATTAGAGTAAATAAAAATTAAGAAATGTTTAGATGTGTTCAAAATGAGGAGCACAGTTGTAGATTAGCATGAATCAATAGAAATGCTGTAAAGCACTTGGTAAGAAATGACCATAAATAGATAATTTAATACGTTATTATTAATTTAATCCCTAAGTCCTGCATTAAAAAAACTTTAAAATGCATTGTATCTTTTACTGCTTTAGCCACTGGATAAATAAAAAGTAATTATTTATATTATTATAATAATCTGTTTATATGCATATACCATATAAACAAGTATCTAGACACTTAAGTTTTTTGTTATTTATTATTACTGTACTTTCAGTGCAAATTCAGTCCTTCGTTTTGTATATAATGTTTTATTATTATAATAATTAAAATATTTATTTATTTTATTATTTATAATGTTAGTGTTTTACTGAGCAACTAAATACCTGCTGCCCAGATAAGCAACTGTTCAAATGTAATGTTCTTAAGTGTCTAAATCTGTGAACAGTATGATCTATATGTGCACAATATGTTCATATACACACATTCACTTATGTATGTAGTGAGAAAGTATAGTGAGTGTGTTCATACTCTTTCTCTCTCTCTCTCTCCCTCTCTCTCTCTCTCTCTCACACACGCACACACAGAAGAATATGCATACATAAATACACAATCACATATGTGCACTCTCTCTCTTTCTCTCTCACACACACACAAAGCCTCCACCTTGCTGCACCCATTTGCTCTATAGAATCCACTCTGCGTATCACACACACATTTGCATTTTTATGTGCCTGATAGAGCACCCCCACCCCCACCCCCGACACTCTAAAAAAACGACGACAGTGAAAAGCAATCTCCTGCCTTTCTGCTGTAATCATGACAAACGATCCCATGAGGTGGAGTGGCGCTGGAACCCAGCCTGCAGGGGCTGTTGGGAAATGGAGTCTTTAGTCTTTAAGCTGAAACGCAGGTGGCAGGAAAAGGAACAGGCCATATGGAGGCATGCTGGGAAAGTGTCTGAGGAGCCTGCTCTACTGTACATTCATTCACTTACTCATTCACTTACTCACTCACTCACTCACTCTCTCTCACACACATGTAACAAGTCTACTTAAAAGAAGGACAAAAGAAGAAAAAGAGATGGAAAGAAATACAGAAAGAGAGAGAGAGAGAGAGAGAGAGAGAGAGAGAGAGAACCTAAGTATAAAAGAAAAGAGAAAGAAAGGAAAGCAGGCAAATAAGAAAATACAAATAAAAGAAAGAAGGTCGAAAGGAAGGTAAAAAGAGAACGAGCAACCAGTAGGAAAGGAAATAAAGTAATTATGACAAAATGAAATGAAAGAAAGAAAGAAAGAAAGAGGTAAAATGGAAAGCCTGCTGCAGGGATTATATCTTAATTCATAATACTGTCATTCATCTTTGTGTTCAGTAGGAGGCGCTATCTGTCCACTTCATCTGCTCCTTAACTCTCTCTCTCTCTCTCTCTCCCTCTCTGGCCTCTCTCCTCATCTGCGACCCGTTTTTGTCTGTGTGCTCCTGAGAGAGTGCGGCCACTCCGTTGTGGATGAATGAAAGGGTGTTTATTTTAAGGTTGTTTAATTAGTGCCGTCATTAAAGTGGGTTTAGGCTCTAAAGGAGCGATCTGTGTGTTTTGGCAAAAGCTCAGAACCCTCCAGAGACACAGTCTCCAGGGAGTAAACACTGAAAAAAATCCGTCTTTTCTTTTTTCTCCAAACTTTTAGACTCCAAGTCCTCATTTTCCTGCTGTCCTGCTCCAAACCTCCCTCCAAACAAACTGGACGTGGAGGTGGAGGGATATGTAAGTGAGAAAAGCAAAAGGAGAAAGTTTCTGTAGAATTATCTTCCTTTCTATTTGTAGTGGAGCAACAGACAGGAGGCATAAATATATGATGGGCCACATGGTGTCATCAGAAACGAGAGAGCGAGAGAGAGGAAGGCAATAAAGACAGATAGGGTAAGGGAAAAGGGAGAGATATAGAAAGTGAGGGAGAGGAGATAGTTGGAGGAAAGTGGGGTAGATCCCTAGGCGTAGAACTCACATGCGGCATGATCTATATTTTATTAATAGTGAAACTCTATGGTGATTGATAGACCTCTATAATAGTCGGAATTAGAGAGAGAGAGAGTGAGACAGAGAGAGTTCCAGGCAGACAAGATAAGAGGAACACACAAAAGAAGAGCAAAGAACTGAACAGAAGGAGAAATAATGGTACTGTATTACATTAATATATTAACATTTATAACAACATTCTGAAATGAGGATTTATGTCAATAAAACACTACTGAAGTGAGAGAGAGACAGAGAGAGGTAAATAGAGACCAAAAAGGCACAAAGAGAGACAGAGTAAAACAGGGACAGAAAGAGGGACACACACAAAGACAACCAGACATCAAAAAAGAATGAGGGGGAACAGAAGAGAGAAAAAAGACACACACATATATATATCCATACATATATATATATATATATATATATATATACACAAAGATAATGAAAGTGGGGCAAAAAGGGGAGAATGGGAACAGAGAGAGAATCACGATCTATAGGACCACCAGTGAGATAAAGCATCAGCTCCTCAGCTTCTGGAAAGTTGAGTGATAATCTCGTAAATTACTGTTTTCTTCTCTTCTGTTTGGTTTCTGATCTTTCCTTCTCCCCGCTTTACGCTCACTGCTAATTACTTCAGCAACAATGTAATGATGCCATAATGTAACATTTATGCTAATCAACCACTGCTGTGTGAGGCAGAGACAGAAAAAGAAGACACAGCAAGAGAGTGTAAGAATGAGAGAAATGGAGAGAGTAAAGAAAGAGAGCGAGTGAGAAAGGGAGAGACCGAGATTGAAAGAAAAAGAGAGAATGGAAAAGAATAGGAGCAAGTTTATACAGCCCTCCGCTTCAGGTGGGAAGGGACCACGGTGAGTGGCCTACTCCCCTCTACATACATGTTTACTCATCTATTTATTCAGCCCTTTCGTTTTCTTTCGTTTTGTGGTAGGGTGGGGTTTGGCAAAGTGAACATCCACTCCGTCAGGGCGATTTCAAATATATCTCTCAGCATGAGCTCAGGGAATAAAGTTAATCTCATGTGGAATTAAAATATTCATGAGAACCAGAACCGGAGAGAGAGAGAGAGGGAGAGAGAGAGAGAGAGAGAGAGAGGAGAGGGTGGGGGTGGGGTGGGCGTGAAAATAAGGATAGAGAGAGGGAGAAAGGAGAAAGACATAGAGGGAAGAGGGAGACAAGGGAGGGAAGTAAGAAAAGAAGGATAGAGAAGGGGACAGGCAAAGGACAAGGGAGAAATGAAGAGAGATGAGAGGTGAGTAAAAAGGAGCTACAGGAAAAAGAGAGATATAGGAGAGAAATAGGGGAAGGACTGCAGAACATGAGGCCACAGTAATAAGCTGTGATAATAGGTTGCGATAGATAGAATGGAGGGATAGAGGGGTAGCAGTTGAACAAGTGTTTTAAAAACTGATAACAGCAAGTATGAACTGGGCATTGTGGCCCAGTGGGGGAGTGTCCTTTTAGGTCTTACGAAACGAACCGCAACACCAACATATGCAGTACAACACATAGGGCCCCGATCAATATATCATTTGGCTCAAATCAGTTCAGGTAGACATCCTGACAGTTAACCCTTTAACAAGTACAGTCCCAACAGTGGAACTTCTCTGGCTACTGACCATTAACCCTTAAACAAGTACAGTCCCAACAGTGGAACTTCTCTGGCTACTGACCATTAACCCTTAAACAAGTACAGTCCCAACAGTGGAACTTCTCTGGCTCCTGACCATTAACCCTTTAACAAGTACAGTCCCAACAGTGGAACTTCTCTGGCTCCTGACCATTAACCCTTAAACAAGTACAATCCCAACAGTGGAACTTCTCTGGCTCCTGACCATTAACCCTTTAACAAGTACAGTCCCAACAGTGGAACTTCTCTGGCTACTGACCATTAACCCTTAAACAAGTACAGTCCCAACAGTGGAACTTCTCTGGCTACTGACCATTAACCCTTAAACAAGTACAGTCCCAACAGTGGAACTTCTCTGGCTCCTGACCATTAACCCTTTAACAAGTACAGTCCCAACAGTGGAACTTCTCTGGCTCCTGACCATTAACAGTGGAACCCTTAAACAACCCTTTAACACAATCCCAACAGTGGAACTTCTCTGGCTCCTGACCATCCTAACCCATTCAAACCCTTTAACAAGTAACAACTTATCTCTGGCTATACTGGACCATTAGGACCCTTTAAACAGTCCCAACAGTGGAACTTCTCTGGCTACTGACCAGTAACCCTTTAACAAGTACAGTCCCAACAGTGGAACTTCTCTGGCTCCTGACCATTAACCCTTTAACAAGTACAGTCCCAACAGTGGAACTTCTCTGGCTCCTGACCATTAACCCTTTAACAAGTACAGTCCCAACAGTGGAACTTCTCTGGCTACTGACCAGTAACCCTTTAACAAGTACAGCCTCAACAGTGGAACTTCTCTGGCTACTGACCATTAACCCTTTAACAAGTACAGCCCCAACAGTGGAACTTATCTGGCTACTGACCATTAACCCTTTAACAAGTACAGTCCCAACAGTGGAACTTCTCTGGCTACTGACCATTAACCCTTTAACAAGTACAGCCCCAACAGTGGAACTTATCTGGCTCCTGATCATTAACCCTTTAACAAGTACAGTCCCAACAGTGGAACTTATCTGGCTACTGACCATTAACCCTTTAACAAGTACAGCCCCAACAGTGGAACTTATCTGGCTACTGACCATTAACCCTTTAACAAGTACAGTCCCAACAGTGGAACTTATCTGGCTACTGACCATTAACCCTTTAACAAGTACAGCCCCAACAGTGGAACTTATCTGGCTCCTGATTATTAACCCTTTAACAAGTACAGTCCCAACAGTGGAACTTATCTGGCTCCTGACCATTAACCCTTAAACAAGTACAGTCCCAACAGTGGAACTTATCTGGCTACTGACCATTAACCCTTTAACAAGTACAGTCCCAACAGTGGAACTTCTCTGGCTGCTACTGTGTAAGATTTGGGGACTTGGAGACCTCTCTGATGGAAATGTGTAAATACACATGGCATGTGGAGGCGAATGTAAGTTGTACTTCAGTCCCTGATGAGCAGAAATTGTAAGCATCTTGAAAGAGCATTCAAAGAAAACTTGGTCAAAACGTAGTCTAGGATGTGTTTTATGAGGATGTAAATGAACAATCTACTATTGCCTTCATATCTTCATCAGTTTAGTGTTCATTTTGCATTTGAAACCTAAACATTTTATCTTTTCAATTATTATTTCTAGCTTGAGGTGACTTGCAGCAGGGCACACAAGCCAGGTTTACCTTGTTTTTTCCTCTCAATTATATTCCTGATGCTACATCTTTCATAGTGCTTTAAAAATGTACTATATTTAATCAGATGACCATCTAAAAGTGGGCCTTCATGCTGTAACTAATCAAGCCCACCAACATTCACACAAGGGTGGAAACATCTTCAATGCAAGTATGTCACTGCAAATGACGACCTCTGGCCAAGACACAGTCCTGCTATATAAACTCATAGGGAGCCCTTGCATTACTATGGCAGTTAAAACACTCGGGGGCGACTGAAGGGGGCGACATAGGACAAATCAGTGTGTCTGTAAACGTGATCTATCATTCCATGACTGTCCTGCATTAGTTCTACTGTACAGTAGGGCAGTGATGTATCATATGTTTATATGACCAAGCCAGTATTGTGAGAGACTGCCTCACAAAGTACGCTGGTGGTATGAAACAGCTTGGCCAGGTTTGGCTGTAGCCCCTCTTAGTGCAATGCTCAGAATGCAGCTTGCACTGTGTTATGAAATGCACTTTGAAACAGTTTAGAATACAATGACGCACAAAGTAGTATTTGCATAGCTTGAAATGTTTGCTTGTTTCTGGTCTAAGAAATTGAGAACTGGGACTGGGAGGTAATTTCAGTCCATAATACACTAACAGACACTGTCATTTGTTGTTGACATATATTGTTTTATGGGAATTTTTTAGCTACAAAATACTGGTATTGGTTACAGAATGTTCGTATCGATTGGGCTCCAACTCAGTGGTCAAGAGCCCACAATACTGTGTTTAGAGAGCTAAACTGGAAGCAAATTACACAAAATTAAGTCTGCGTGCCACATCAGCAAAACATAAGAAATTTGGCAATAAGAGGAGTATCAAAAGAACCTTAGAATATCAGAAGAATTTGGCAAAAATAAGAGTAATAATATTGTAATTACAATAATTACCATTAAAAAATGTAAGCCCACCTGGTTAAACCTCTGCTTCACTTGCATTGCCCTTCAAAAGCTTGGAATCACATATATTATTTACTTGTTTATTTATTTTTTGATATAATAAACTACATTTTATATTAGATTTATATTTTGCTGTATATACAATAACTTACAGCAAGAAAAGTCAGTATTGTTCCACTCTGGCACTGATGGCTTTAAACAGCTGAACAAACACTGCCAAGTTACTGTTTAATGTGCCTCAAAATATTCTTTACAGGGTTCAAATCTAAACTCTGACCAGCCAAAACAACCATGTAAAAACCACTGTATTTTGCACTTGGCACATCACTGGGCAACCCAGGTGATTTATCAAATATTTCTAGGATTCTGAATTATAACATGATAAATCTATTTACAGTCATTGTTGTAGCTCAAGATTTCATAACCCCTTTACCAATATGAGGCATTCGGAATATGAATTTTATACTAACGTTATTTTCTTTCTCAGTCATTTTAGAATTGTCTACCGCTCTGGATACGTCTAACACCTTCATACTAGTCAGCTGGAGCCTGCAACTCCAAACAAATGTGGGATGCTGTGCAAAATATAAATAATAACAAAATGTAATGATGTGCAAATAATTTAAATCTTATATTTAATTGAATCTGGTTCAAAGACATATTAAATTCTAAAACTAAGAAATTAATGGTTATTGAAAAATATATGCTAATTTTGAATTCTGCTTTTTTTTTTTTTTATTGAGTTTATATGATTTAAAATGGTATTCCAAACTTCTTTAATGTGAAGGCTCATAGTTAAATGCTTGTGGTTTAAAAAAAAGAGCTTCCACTTTATTTTGCCCGCATTAACCCAGTTAACCCTGTTTTTAATTCAGCTGTCTGTCCCTGTTGGATGACCTCAGTGGTCACTTTCTTACTCTCAGCTTTTTGCCTTTAATCTGTCTGTGTTCATGTCTGTCCATGTTTTAGCCAGGATAATGTGTCATGATATATACAGTGATGGTTTAATTGAAGACAATTACATGTGCTAGTACAGTCCAGAAAAAACACTGCTATAGCTCAGATAGGCATTGATACGGCTGAATTACGGTAACAGCAATGTCCACAGTTAACAGTAGCCAGTCTGGGTACCAAGTTTCATCCACAATTTAGAGCCATGAGCTGATCCCAATGTAAATCATTAACTTTTAAGGTCAGGGTAATGTTAATGTTAGGGTTTGGTTTAAGTTTAGGATTAGGCTAACAGTTTTTCTGGTTAAGGGTTGGTTAAGCCTCCAGGTAATTAATGGAGGTTTATGTAATGGCCCCACAATTCACAGAAACAAACGTGTGTGTGTGTGCGTGTGTGTGTTACCTCGGCTGAGTCCATCCGGTCCTCTCAGGATGCGACACTCCTCAATCTGGCCAAAAGCGGAAAACATAACCCGGATATCGTTCTCATTACACTTCTTCGACACCATGCCAATAAACAACTTCCTGTCCTCCACCGCTGAGAGCGAGAGAAAAAAAGAGTGAGAGAAAAAGAGAGTGAGAGACAGAGAAAGAGAATGAGATAGAGACCAAGAAGAAAAGAGTGGAAAAAGAAAAAAATCTCATCAGCATCTGTAATGTTGCATTACCACATCAATGCACTCCTCTCCTATACCTCTCTTTCTCTCTTCCACACACTCACTCTCTGTCTTTCTGTTTTTAATTCTACTGTCTGTCCCTGTTGGATGACCTCAGTGGTCACTTTCTTACTCTCAGCCTTTTGCCTTCTGTCTGTGTTCATGTCTCAGCATGTGTGTGGATGTACAGGACAGGAGTTGTCAGGGAGAAGAGGGGAAAACTAACACGGGAACAGAAAAAAGTAGCACAAAAACATACAAAGGCAGCATAACACGGACCACCTGGGGACACGTCGCTTTTCAGGCTCTTTTAAACACAAATGATCATGCTTTCTTTGTTGTTTCTTTAATAATTTGTTATATGAAAGCCTAAGTAGTACAATTTAGAGACAGCAATGTCACCCGTGTAAATATTAGTTTGGAATAAAGCCAAAGGCCACTTAGTTTTATCCCTTTGCTGTGATGTCAGCGCTTAAACCTTTCAGGGCTTTAAACCACCTTTGGACTTCCAATGTGTGCATTTAGCATTGGTTTGGAAAAAGAAACAATGACATCATTATTTAAGCAAAACATGCTCTTCGTACCACTTTGGTGTTCATGAAGCTGTGCTGAAGATAAATATACTGCATATAGTGGCAGTAGTACACAGCTTTATACCTGTACTAAACCAAAGCAGGTGTATTTTATACTCAAAAATAAAACTTCTGAATAATGCAAAGTGTCCCCAAACCTTTGAGGGGCTGTGTATGTTGCAACTGGACAGAGACATGGATGAATAGATAAATGGATGAACAGTAACTGTAGATACATTGATGTTTAGGTAGTCGCACAGAGACGTTCAGTATGTTATCTGTTAACAAACTGATTAATAGATAGATAGATAGATAGATAGATAGATAGATAGATAGATAGATAGATAGATAGATAGATCTGGATAGACAGACCGATAAATGGACAAGCATAAAGAAAGCTGGACAGACGTATACAAAGATAAACAAGCAGACAGATAAAGCGCATTAAAGAGAGAGAGCGAGAGAGGAAGGCTGTGTGTGATTGGTGTTTAATGAGGAAAGTGTGTCTCTCAGTGGCTCTGCAGATAAACACACTGCTGCACTCTGGGAAATCAATAGCTCACTTGTTTATTTTGCTGTTTGAATTGTTTGTGCATTTAACAGCAATGGGATGAGCTTGAGATAAGAGTCGTTTCAAAGCTTTTCCTGTTCACATAGCACATACGCCACACACACACACCATCGGCCTAGAAGAAAATTAGCTGCTCTCGGCAGTATTAATTTACCCACAGAAAATATGAGATACGACAGATTTAAGTTAAACAGCACATAAACCCAGAGGCCAGTGGGTGATAGGATGAAGTGATCCTGTGTTAAAGTTCAAAGCTAATGATTATGGCTGATGTTACTGCAGGAGAATAACAACACAATCTGTCCCACACTTTATTACACATCAGCACACACAGACTCAATCACTCTCAGTGAACAGGGAGAAATAGAGATCAGATAGAGAGATGTGAAATGTGAGAAAGAGATCGAAGAAATACATGGGAAGAAAGAATGGAATACAAGATAACAGGAGAGAGATGACAGTATAGAGAGAATGATAGGAAAAGAAGGTGATAAGGAGAAATAAATGGAGAGAAAGTAACAAGAGAAAGACAGAATTATACCTTTTTGTTAAATGCAGTTACTTCTGTATGGCTATAACTATACAGAAATGAAGACAGCTGAACACAATCAGGAACAAACATGAATGTACAGACACCTCACTCACCATTTGATTTCTCACTGTCTGCAGGTTTCATCTGAATGGGGTGGTGCATCTGTAAGACAGGACACACACACACCGGTTACACAAACTACACACAACCACATCACATTACAATACTCAGTACAGTAAGACACACAAACACACACAGACACACACACACACACAATCTACAATACTATGCAAAAGTCAAATAGCACCTGTAATTTATTTTCCCATTAAAATTAAGTACAAGTTATTCCAACCTCAGCATCAGGCCAAAATAAAGATATTGTTTTTGATATTATACTTTCTGTTTCTTTAAGCCCCTCCACCCAATGAGTCCAGTTTGCACTGATTGGTCACTCTGTACCAACTCCCAGAATGGTCAAAAGCGGTAGCATCCTGTATTCATTAAGCATCGCTTGCAGATCTGTGTTTAGGCTAACAGTCAGGGTTGGTAGACACCAGTGGGATTCTCAATGGCTGTAACATACTAGTGTAATGCATGCTGGGTATTGTAGTGAGAGAACACTGATGAAGGAGCACATAAAAACAGTAAACAGTATCTAGTCCTGTCTGTCAAGCTGACAAAGCTGAGGAATGCACTGCTGCACTTCAATCTAGTGGTTAGAGTGGAAGACCCCTTTAAATCTCAGGATAAACCCAAATTTAACTCTCAGGAAAGACACAAACAACACTTCATCCTCTAAACATGCAGACACACACAAGACTTTTGTCATTCTTTTTGTCATTCAACAATCCCCAATGCGTCCCAGCAGCTTTGATGCCGAGAAATCAGTAAGGTGTGTGTGTGTCTTGCAGACAGAAGCTTCTGTCTTTTGCATGATGAAATTGGCTGGTAAGCACTTCACAGATTCAGAAAACGTTCGTTCTTTATTTCTTTCTTTCTTCTTTTAATTCCTCTGCCTTTTTTTTCTAGTTGATTTTTTTCTTTCTTTCTTTCTTTCTTTCTTTCTTTCTTTCTTTCTTTCCCTTTGGCATTTCCTATTCCTATCATCGATGTCTTTGTACACATGTTTTAAAGCTTTAACTTTATTTTTTCTTCTTTTGAGTGACCAAGTACACAACTGGCTTCAGTAACTGGTCCCGCCCCCTTTGGCAGAAATAATTTTAATGTAGGTAATGTAACAGTTTCTGGGATCTATTGGGAGAACTTTTTGTCCAGTCTTTCAAGCAGAATGCTTTGCACTGTTTGAGGGGCTTCTTACATGTACAGCCTGTTTCAGATCTGAGCTTTGACTAGGTCCTCCCGTAACCCTTCATTTATTTCTTTTAAGCCATCACTTGGTGGATTTACATTTGTGTTTGGGATCATTATCCTGTTGGAAGTTGGCCAGGCCTTGAGGCAGCAAAGTAGTCACAAACCATAATATCATATGTGGTTACTACCATCATGCTGGTAAGAGATCCGTATGATGAAATGTTGTTTTTTGCCAAGCTTGGCTTCTGCTACTGTGGCCATACAACTCTATGCTCGGCACATTCCTGTTCCTGGCCCGGGCCACTTGTAGATGATCTTCCAGACAGTGGAACGATAGATTTTTAAGATTTTGTTCTTAAACTCTTCCCAGACTCATGTGTCTAAAACATTCTTTCTGATGAGTGTGTTTTAACATAGACATGATGATACCACAAAGTATCAAATATAGAGGTTTAAATAATACAGGCTCCTCAAAAATATTTTCTAAGTGTGTTCTAGTCATTAGCAGCTGATTATTTGATCATGTTATTTTTTTCATTATATTCATGTTATTTATCTGAGATAACGATATCTGTTATTGATGCTGGTAATGTGGTAATTTAACCGAAACATTTGCCACACTGAATGATAATGGGCTGCTTTGGGCCAGTTTAGAAAATCTTTTGAAGGCCTCAGATTGCGTTCTGTCGGGTCGAACTTGGATAGAATGTTCTAAGGATCTGGGTTCAGATCAAAATTTCAGTCCTGAATAAAACTCCTATATGTGTGTGTGTCTGTGTGTGTGTTTGGCTGCGGCTGCATGTTAAGCAGACTTGCTAAGCTACTGTAGATGCATTAGATTTATCACCTGCTCATGTTTCACATTTACACTATCCGTGAGCACACAAACACACACGCAGTGTACTGGCAAGGTGGCCGTATTTTAAGTCAGATGGATCAGGTTTAAAAGTGTGTCAGCAATAAGCGAAGCTCCACCATCACATGTAGCTCAACTCTACCCCTCTACACACACACACACAGTCAGACTGCAGTGTGAGGGATTTTGGTTTGAAGAGTCTTTGATGTGTTCTAAGCTCCTTACTACGAAACTTTACAGAACATCCTGCAACCCCCCTACACACACTCTCTCTCCTTTCTCTCTTCCTTTTCAGTATCTCTCCCTCTATGTCCCTGATTATTACTCTTTCCCTCCACTCATTCTCTCACTCAGTCTCATTCTCCTTCTCGCTCTTTTCTCCTCTTATTGCCTCTCCCTTTCTCTCCCTTTTCTCTACTTCTCTTTCCTCTCTTTAACTTCCTCCATACCTTTCTCCTTCTTACCTATTTATTTTTCATCTCTTATTCACTCTTTCTCTTACCTTTTACCCATTTTCTGTTTTTACTCTCCTTCCCTTATATTCTACTTTTGCCTTTCTCCTCTCTCTCTCGCTGTCAGTTCACCTGTCTCTCTCTAGTCTTTATTGCTGACTCTCTTTCTTTCTCCCCATTCTCCTCTCTTTGTCCTTAAGTATCTCTCTCATACTCAACTCAAGGAGTTTCTTAGTAAGAATTCTTTCTCTTATTCTCTCTTTCTATCTATCTCTTTTTCTCATTTTTGTTTCTCTCTTTTAGTATTCTGCTTTCTCCTCATTCTCTCTCTCTCCCTCTCTCTTTTTATCTTTGATAGCCTGCCATGATGCCATCATCATCCAAAGAAAACCGATCCTCCAGGACACAAAGTGCCAGAAACCAAACTCTCTCTCTCTCTCTCTCTCTCTCTCTCTCTCTCTCTCTCACACACACACACACACACACACATACATTTCTACTCTGGACTGGAGTAAGTAAAAACCTTAAAGGTCAAACTTTGTATTATGGTGCAAATGCATATAGACCTGGAGGTGGTGTTCAGACTTCTAGCCTAAGCTAATACCGCACACACACACACACACACATATACACACACAAACCCCATGAGGCTGAATCTGAATGAACCATAACAAATCATCGTCCTCATCATCATTGCTCAGCTGAGATGCTCAACCCAGCTGCATTATCCAAAGCAACTGTGTGTTTGTGTGACTGTGTGTGTGTGCATGCTCACTAGCAACATGAACGGAGCTCATTAAGGCTGCAATCATTTCAGCTGTATCTGCTTTACTTCATTTAACCCTATGAGGCCAATACACCTTGAAATGTCTCTATCTACATTTACTTGAATTATTTCTGGCCTGTAGAATCTCTAAACAAGTAGATCGATTCTGTGGCAAGTGAAGGTCCTATGCTCTGAGCTAGGATGAGCTATTAATGCTGACCTTACATCTACAAGGTGGACCACCAGTGCTGTGTCTGATCCTCCAGTGCAACATGTCACTGCCACTTCTATCCAGTACCCACTCT
This sequence comes from Prochilodus magdalenae, assembly GCA_024036415.1. Taxonomy (NCBI): domain Eukaryota; kingdom Metazoa; phylum Chordata; class Actinopteri; order Characiformes; family Prochilodontidae; genus Prochilodus; species Prochilodus magdalenae. Next base: position 797,283 of record JAMWET010004337.1, read on the forward strand.
TTGGTGTTCCTGTGAGGGTTTTGACCTTTGAAGAACTACAAAATGCTCCTATAGGGTAAGTGGAGCTGGTAAAGTGGACAATGAGTGTAAAAACAAGGAGGTGTTTCCTGGTAAAATGCTCTGCAAGTGTATCTACTGTCCTTTGAAAGCATATGTTGTTTTTCTTAGAAGAACTCAATTACAATGTGCCTTTATTACTGGCATAGTGCCAATAATTACAGCATTGCCCTTAAGCAGATGATCGCATTAGGGACATATTTCCCTTCCCGTCTCTGTATTGCAGTGTCATTTATTGTCATTTACCGTGTTTGCTTCTGCACAGAGAATTTTTTTTTTCTCCCAAAAATCTAGTCATAATATCTAACTTGCATCTAAATCTCTAGCTTTGGATGAACTGACTTAAAACTCTTCTCCTTGTGTACTCCAACTGGCACTCAGCTATCCTGTAACAGTACTATTAAAACTATTTAAACTGATGTTTTGCAGTTAAAGTGATGAATCAACAAATAAAATGAAGCTGCAAATCAAATGTTGCTGTTTCCTCAAAGCACCCAATCATCCAGGTCAGGTTTCCTTCTTTACATTTGCACTGGGCTATGAGGCTAATATAGCTAGCAACTTTAGCGTCATGCAGATTGCAGGCCTAAAATATTATACATTGCCTCAAACCATGTTGAAGTATTATATAACCTCAAATAGCTTAGTTATGACACTGTATTTTAATTTGTACTGTATATAACTTGAACATTGTCTAATCGATTTTTATTTTATGCATCATTTGAGCACAGCAGCTGCCATTTACACTGTGTGAAACGAATAACGAATGGACCAACATAACTTATTAGTTAATGATAGACCACTTTTAAAAGGGCAAGAACCAGAGCTTTCTGCCTATACTTGTCAAAATAATGGCCTGCTGGTGTAACTGATTGACAGTACAATGCTATCACTGATTAGAAACAGGGAAGTGCGGCCCCTACCCCATGTTTTTCAGTTTGATGCTAACTGGCCAGGTATAAACTTCTATTACGTGTTACATACTTGTTCAGTTACTTGATTTACTTGCTGTACTGCCAGAACTGACCCCAAGTACAAAACCAGGCCGATACAAAAACTTTCCTGTTGTCACAGTTGCACAGTGCCACCCAGCTCAGGAAGTGGAGACTAGCATGTTCTTATTTCTCTTTCACTAACAGCTGGAGATGGCTGTGGGATCTGATGGGATTTGAAGTCATGGTCTCCTGATGATGGAGTGAATGCTTAGTCTGTTTACAAACATTCATTTCCATAATAAGCCTACCTGTCCAAAATGTTTACCACACTGTGAAAAAGAAGATTTAAATTTAAACTCTGTGCCCCCAAAATCCTGTTGCTCCCTGTTTATAACATAAATTATTATCACATAGTTCTTGTCAGTACTGGCAGTCTTTGCCAGAAGCAGTCCAGATCTGTATTGAGACATGTGGGCGAAAACAAGCAGTTTTACTGTGTGGCCCTCACCACATGACTAGCCTGCAGTTTGCCAGAGCCGACCATGGGCCAGCAGTGCCATATCTTTGCCAGAAGTGGCCCACGTTTGAGAATTTTTGGAGTAAGCGGAAAACTGGAGGAAAACTTATGTTTTGTTAACCAAGAACAATGATCACATACAGGTGATGCTTCTATTCTAAAGTACATTACCCTCTGAGCTTCAGCCAAGCTGTTCGTGGTAGAAACTTAGCCCCACTTAGAACACTTCTCACTAAAGTATTGTATTTGCAAAATATCCATTTGCAGCAATACACTCAAGAACATTCATCTGTATGAATGGGGGAAAATTGGAATTACCTGACATTTCCACAAAAGGTTCAAAGGCATCAATGCTTCTAGCCTTAAAGCATGTTTATAGACAACACACGCATCACACACAAACGGCGTACATTCTCCACCACAAATGCTTTATCACAAAATCAAGTGTTTTCTTTCTCCTTGTGCAGAGAGGGGAAAGGGAGGTAGAGAGTGAGCGCTAACGAAAAGACAGAAAAGGAACGAAAGGAAAAAAAGACTAGCAGCTGGAGGGCACTCTTAAGGACGCGTCCTAGATTAGCTCTCGTTCGTCCTTAGCTAAGAGTCAAGAACAAGAGAGGACACGCGCGCACACGGCCCTCAGAGCGTACACTGATTAGCGGAGAGAGATTGAGGGAATTGATGCTGATCTTTTTTATCTTTTCTTCATGTTTCAGATGCTAATGAAAACCTCTTCATTCGCACAGTTAGACAACCTGCACTGCAGGATTAGCTGATTACTCTGAGGTTTACTGAGTGTTTTTGGGTCTGTGGCATACTGGGGTGTGTGTGTGTGCGCGCCTGTTAGGACTGCACAATAATGGATTAGCTACTAGAACTTTGATTATTTTGCAACCTATTGCAAATGAGTTGGCCTAAATATTTGGTTGAGCGATGGAAGTGTTGTTCATTGCTGTTTTAGCCAAGTCTGGGAACGTGTATGAACTCATCAAGTTATTGTCGTATGACTCATAAACCTCTCTGTGACATTTAGGGACAACAAGCAGTTGGTAGCAGTCACTACAGCTGAGCAATACTAAAAGTATAGCAAGGATGGCAATGTAAGGAGTATTCACTGTGCACATTAGACATTGCTATGTAAAGCTTTGTTGTACAGTTTTATGCCTGTACCTGAACCTAAATAAAGTGATTTTATTACAGTATGTCATCTGTGGTATCTATACACAGATTCCTCGTACTGAAGGGTATCTTTCACCCATTCGGGTTTTTGTTAACAGAACAATTACAAGCCTTGGCAGAAAAGTGATCAAACATTCCAACAATAAAGATTATTTACTTATTTTATTTATTTCTATATTCCTATCACACTAGGATGATATTGTTACCATTTAACATATTGTCTATTTGCTATCCATCAAACTCTAAAAAAGATGCAGATATTAAACTTAAAGTAAGTAACCTAGTAACATTGAAATGCTGAGTTAATTGAACTTGTAATATTAGGTAAACAGATGAATAATCTGTGGGGAATATTATAGTTAGGGAATAGTAATTAAGAGACTAAATGGATCAAATGTAAGGGATTGTGATTAGGGAATCATTTCTGTTACCTATAATAAGTTCAATACAGAAGTCTAATGTAGGGAATAGTGATTAGGAGACGATCCCTGTTCCCTATAATAGGGTTCTATACAGGATCTAATGTAGGAAATACTGATTAGGAGACAATCCCTGTTACCTATAATAAGGTTCTAAACAGGATCTAATGTAGGGAATATTGATTAGGAGACGATCCCTGTTCCCTATAATAGGGTTCTATACAGGATCTAATGTAGGAAATACTGATTAGGAGACAATCCCTGTTACCTATAATAAGGTTCTAAACAGGATCTAATGTAGGGAATATTGATTAGGAGACGATCCCTGTTCCCTATAATAGGGTTCTATACAGGATCTAATGTAGGAAATACTGATTAGGAGACAATCCCTGTTACCTATAATAAGGTTCTAAACAGGATCTAATGTAGGGAATATTGATTAGGAGACAATCCCTGTTACCTATAATAAGGTTCTATACAGGATCTAATGTAGGGAATATTGATTAGAGGACTATTGCTGTTCCCTATAATATGATTCTATACAAAATCTATAGTAAGGAATAGTGATTAGGGGAGGCTCTGTACATTAAAATACATACAACTTGTAACTTCTTGAATTGTTGTGTACACCAAGATGCGATTGCAGCATTATTATAGGACTTCATTAGAACCCACTGTGTGCACTGCTTTCAACTATTCCTTTTTTCCCCCTTAGAACGCATTTCCAAAAGCACACAAAAACTAGGCACTGAGTTTTTCATGAAAACTGATGCATCTAATTTCTATCGTCATTCAGTCACTCACATTTAGTCAGCAAGTTTCAAACAAACATACAAATAATAGCAAATAAACAAGCACTCACCCCAGTTAAGGTCTTTATGTTGTGCAGTGCATTCTGGGCCTCTAGGGCAGCTTTCCGCGTGTAAAATGTGACAAAACAGCAACCTGGAGGAGAGGGAAAGATAGATAGAGAGAGAGAGAGAAAAGAGAGAGAGCATTAAATGAGCAGAAAACACAACTTGATTTGATCTTTTCTTCTCTTTTGACTGCCTGCTGAGGGGGAATTGTCTCAGTGCCAAATAACACAGAAGGAAAATGGAGAAATGGAGATGGATAAAGACAGCGAGACAAAAGAGAGGGAAGGAGAGAAGAAAAAAGTGAGCAAGGGTACAGAGAAAGAGCGGGGGGAGGAGAGGCAGAGAGAAGGTGATCGGGACAGAACTTTACGTGTGTCCTGGTTTTTCTTCTTTACGGTTTGTGGAAACTAGGCTGTGTGCATTTGTGCGTGTGTGTGCGCGTCTGTGTGTGAAAACCCCTTACACGCCTTTCTGCAGCACTACACTGCACAACACACAGAGTGACCAGAATACAGAGTTACCCTATGTGTCTGAAAGCATCTACACAGTTACTTCACCTTCTAACCAGTGAATACAGCTACTGTAAGGTTCAGCCATCACTAATACAGATGTCCAATCTCCATAGAAAAGCACTGCTAGTAGAATGACTAGACCCAATGCCAGGCATCAGCTATAAAGCCCCCCAGCACTGGGCTCTAAAGTAGTGGAATTGTGTTCTCTGGAGTGGTGGAGCTCCATCCAATACATCTGGATAAGATGGAGTGGCAGAACCAAATTCCTCTGGCATAAGAAACAGGGCAAATATTCTGAATACTAAATAGACAGCTAAATATTAATACTAAGTATGCATATAAATTTGATCTTTACAGTGTTTTCTGTAGACTGTATGTGTTAGTGTGAATCTGTTCTGTATTTGTGACCTCTGTTTGTGTTTCTCACTGTTAAGCACCATAAAATTCCCGTCATAGCCTCGTCCAGGGAAATGTGATTTTTACACCTCTAGCTAACAGTGTGTGTATGTGTGGTTGTGTGTAAGCTCAGGTGTGTATGTGCTTCTCTGCATGTGTGGGGGGAGGTTGTATGTAAGTATGTGTGTGTGTGTCTCAAGCGGATTGCTGTCAAAGCCAAGATCAAAGCTAAGGAAATTTGAATGCTGCAAATGTGTGGCAATGGGAATGTGACACGGGTGTGCCTGTGTGTGTGTGTGTGTGTGTGTGTTTGTGCATGTACGGAAGATGATTAGAATATAAAGAAAAGGTGGTTGCATTTTAGTTTTTTTGGTTGTTTTACATCAAAATGGCAAGAGTGCAGACTCCAACCTGTCTACAGGGACTTGCCTTAAGAGCAAGCACACAAATGTAGTGTTCAGAATGTCGAACCTGCATGGAAAGTTAAAATGCAACAGACTATGGTTCCATCGCTCAGTATCTTCAGGCTTCGTCTACAGATCGGGTGTGTGTCATATCTTTGGTGAAGCTCCGATTTTAAGGCTAGATTGTAGATTTTATGGTGATGTCAGCATATATCAATATATGATAACACTTGTGCTACCTGAAACATCCATAAAAGGTATAGGAACCTCTTTTCTCTGTTTCATGGACTAGTTTCTACACATCCATTCTGGCTAGTTTAACTGCCCAGACCAAATTACTCCTTGGCTCTTGCTTCTGGAATAGACAGCGTCTTTGATTGTAATGGAAGAACTTTGGTTTTGTTGTTGTCGCTCATATGTGATAATAACCTGTTAATGTCATTCATTATGTAAACATGTGGCATAATATGCAATTACCGAAGTGAAAGTAATTTTATGAAACAACGACAACAATGATTGCAAATGGCTCTTTTGATTTGTGGTGCAGCTTTACAGTCTTAAAACTGGTCTGTCTGTCTGATTATCTGTCTATCTATCTATCTATGTATCTGTCTATCTGTCTGTCTATCTATCTATCTATCTATCTATCTATCTATCTATCTATCTATCTATCTATCTATCTATCTATCTATCTATCTATCTATCTATCTATCTATCTATTTTGTTATCACTGTTAACATATTTAGCAGAAAACAGATACACTTACACTTCCCTACACAGTCAACTGATCAGAGAGAGAGAGTGAGAGAGAGAAAGAGAGAAGGAGGGGAGAGGGGGACTTTGGCAGAACTAAACATGGACTCATTCGTGCCTGGCAATAGTGCAGAACTTCCAGACGCCAAAACGGCCTACTTCCCAACACTCACACACACACACACACACACACACACACACACACACACACACACACATACACATATCAGTAACCAGTAAACCAACTCTTAGGTGAACCTACTCCTTAAACCAGACTTATGATGATTCAGAAAGCCACACTTCTACACTTAAAACACACACACACACACACCAACTCACGCACAGACACACACACACTCATTGCACACACAATATGTGGAACACATATGGTTCAACCTGCGACTAGTGAGTAATTGGCTCTGGGTACAGAGCTAACAAAGCTAATGGCTGTTCTAATCGCCTGTGACGCTTCAGCAGAAACCAAATAAATCATAATTCAATCTCACACAGCAAACCGTTCTAACCACACACACACACGTACACGGGGGGAGGATGGTGATAGTAGTGAAACAGATATATCAATCTACATTGATTCACCCAAAAAGAGCTTTCATACACACAGACACACACAGAGAGAACAAATACGATTAGCTACACTGATTTACCTACATCATTAAAATATAAAGGGCAGAGTGATATACAGTCTATTATGATGAATGATGGTGGATTTTTTTGTAATGTATCTGAAGAGAAGGGCTGGGTAATGTAACAATATATCTTTCACAATACAATACGCTTTTCAACACACATCCTGATGACTTATTTTTCATCATACAGCAAAATTAGTTCTGTTTTTACTGATTTGAATAAAACACTTTATGCAAAATGCTAAATAAATCAGTGCATTAAGTATTTTCTTGATGTTCCAACTGATCAGATGTCTGAAAGATATAGAGATCATGACATATCACATGTCATGAAAATTTCCCAAAGGATTGCAATGTTTTGTTTTTTTTTCTCCCAGCTTTACTGAAAACTCTATGCTCAGCGTTGTTTGTTGAGAAGGTTCTAAGGTCCAAATTCCAAATTCTACATATAGTCTAAATTCTGATTTCTTATTCTCATTTGTTCATTCCAGATTTTATAAGTTCCAAATTCTATTCTTTTTTTAACAAAGATGTGTATGTGCATGTGTGTGTGTTTGTTTGTGTGTGTGACACACATATATTAGAATACATTATAATAAATTAGCATAATAGGCCTGTACCAGACCTCTGAAGAAGCTACGCACACACACACACCTGTATCATTTAGCCTCAGTACTGTGTGACTGGAAAGGACGAGTTCACACTACCCCATTCATTCACCCTGTGTGCACGAGTGTGTGTGTGTGTGTGTGTGTGTATTAAGGACTTCAAAGGAATACATCTTTAGTAAAGAGGCACACACAGCTGCTAAGCTCCATTCAGCCTGGACCGTTCTCACATCACTCCGTCAACAGGGGCCAACCTGTTTCTCTCTCTCTATCTCTCTCTCTCTCTCTCTCTCTTCCTGTGTATGTGTGAGGATGCTCATTTTAAATTGAAGTCTAGCTCTGATAAACATTTCTTGCTTCTCTCCTTTGGGTACTTTTATATTCTATGTCTTCATTCCACACACACACAAACCCAGGTTGATATGCAAGACCTTATGTTTTGAGACACCATCCCACTATCCAGTGTTTAATGACACAGCCGGTCAGGAGAGAAAAGAAACAGGGCAGAGGGGGGAGAAGCAGACAGAGTAGTGGGGGAATAGAAGGATAAGAGAAAAGAAGAATAAGTGAGGCAGAGATGTAAGCCAGAAAGATACAGAAGGAGATACAGAGTAAAGGAAGACAGAAAGACAGGAAAAGGCAGAGGAAAACAGTGAAAGAAAGGAGACAGCTGAAGGGGAGTGTGAGAGAGAAAAAGAAAGAGGCATGAGAACAATGAGAAGGAGTGGAAGAAAGAAAGAGAGTAAAGAGAAAGAGCCTGCACTTTTTGCTGAAGGATTTGTTCTGTTTCTGTGTGTAATTTAGCTAAAGCAGCTGAAGTCGTGCCCAGTAACCTTCCCCAAATGAGCTAAGCACACTGGCCTAATGAAGCCAGAGCCTTTCACAGACATAGATGGGAGGGAGAGACAGAGAGAGAGACCAGTCATGTTAGTGCTGAAATGCTTATTGCTAGTGATTAGCAATTCAAAATATATGGAGCACAATATTCAGTTTAACACCGTCATATAAACAGTGCAATTAGCAATCAGTAATCAAACTGATGCTGATCCTAATGCTGTTTTAATTCCTAATGAATGCTGTGATTGAAATTCAGCCTACAAAATAATATATTAAAAGTACTCACTAGCATTCAAAGTTTGGAATCAATGTTTTCAATAATGTAAAACAAAAAAAGGCATACAGTACATCTAATACTCTATCCCAATCAACTTCTCAGGCTTTGGATAATCACAAGCAGTAAATAAATATGATACTGAGAAAACAGCAGAGAATCAAGAAATAGGCTGTATGATAATAATGGAAAACAACATTAATATTCAGAATTCATCATGTTTCAAAACAGAAGACCAAATCTTTAGACAGGCAAAAAAAATGTATATATAAATTTAAATATTTATCATTAAATTGACTTCTTCTTACACATGATTCCAAACTTTTGAATGTTATATTTATATATTGCTGCAGCTGGAACAACACGTTTCATGCAATTCAGATTAACAATGTATAGCAAAATTGCAATTTCGATTTTAGGCTACTCCCCCTTAAGCACTTTGGGTAATTTATTTTGGTCAGTGTCAAGAGAAACATTTGTTGTGTAGGGCATTTTTATCACCAGTGACCAGCAGTTTTGTCTTTCAGTTAGCTTGTTTTAATTGTGTTGATGTAATACATTTTAATCATATGGAAATGCATCACAGATTTATATCAGGTAAATTCAGTGCATCACATTTTGAGGAAGGCGGACACCAACAACTAATAGCAACGTAGACTATTTGGGTTTCATCCCTCCTCAAACCCATGCGCATTTTTAAAAGCTGACTGAGAATAAAACTTCTGCTACTTCTACTTCTGAAAAATAATTTATTTTCTCATACTTATAGGAGGCTTTTATGTGCTGAAGTTTCAAGCAAGTCAAATATCTCAGTGCTTCAAAGCACAGACGTGTTTTTTCCCCCCTCAAATAAGTGTTTCAAACATACACGAACAAAGGCGGAATACACAAGACATTTACCATACATTAAACATTACTGCTTTAAACGCATTTGATATTGTTCCACAGCGAGATCCTTTTCAAACTACAAACTGTTTTCCTTCGGTTAAAGCCTTCGAATGAGCAAAGAACATGAGCTGATTCTCAATTTACAATAAATATATGCACAGTACTGCCAGAAAAAGGCTATATATTTAAGAAATAAATGTTCAAAAGAAGCGACGTTAGGAGAAAAATAGGGCTAAAATAATTTCACATGCTGAGTATCATTGTCTGGTAACTGGCTATACACTTTTACATACAAAGTGCAATTTAACGTAGCCTCATGAAAGGATATATTAAAGATTTATAAGCTATATTTAAGATATTTTCATTTTTTTACATCTTTTTTTACACTGAGGTCGTTTCAGAATGTTCAATCAGAATGAATTCATCTGAAATAATAACACTGAGCATGAAAGGAAACCTCAGCTCAATCAAACTCCTGTACATGAGACACTTAGAAGTGGAAATCTGTCATAAACATTCAAAAAAGAAGCTTGTACCTCCAGCCCACAGATGAAAAGAATCATAGATGTTGCCATAGTTATCCTAGACTGATGACTCTCTAAACCAAGTCTGGTCATAAAAGACAAAATCACTTTCTTTGTGTTTTGATTCTGGCTTATCCAGACACCTACTCAAAGACATGCACAGATGCACAAACATCAGCAGGGTTGGGAGGGTTACATTACAGATCACTGATTACCTGTTAAAATGTAAGCTAATCCAAAATACTACTACACTAAAGTAATGTACTCTTGATTATTACTATTATTAGTAATGTACTCTTAATTATTATTGTTACTTTTGTGTTGCTTGCCTTTTTTGAAAGATGTATATTTAAATAAAGGCAAAACATTTTCAACAGTTTAACTTAACACAAGGCAAACAGGAAACCTGCCCTGTTTAATGTAACAAAATGATATATTATAGATTATAGCAACTCAAGGATAAACAGTGTGGGCCATGTTGTGCCTAAAACAGATCTCAAAATTATTAATATGGCTAAATCCATGTGGAGCTATTAATGGAAACATTTCTAACATAAATGATACTTTGTAGATATGCAGACTGAACTGTTTGAGTTTGAGTTTATGCATGAGAAGTAAAAATGGGCTCATGGTTATTATCAGTGATCATAAAAAGAAGCCATTCTAATAGCTTAGCACCATTAGTGTCTGCTAAGAGGGGGGTACTGGCTCATAAGGCTTCATATCTCTGCGTCCTGCTTGAACTTCATTGATCGCATTTGTGATATAAATTGTACAGGCTTCATTAACTCTCCACAGTTTCAGCAGCCCACCACAAACATATCCTATATAAAATGCCATAATTGCACATGGTAACTAGGTGGGCTGACTGTCTTGTTACAAACAAAAGCTTGTGAAGAAATGGAAAACTCTACAGCTCGGTTTCCACATTTTAGAATTGTAGATATGTCACCTCACCTCAGCATTTAAACCTGGCAGAAGTTTACAGTTTACAGAACAAGTATATAGAATAGAATTTATATAAATATTGCATTTGTATTATTTATATTACTTGTATATGTTATATTTATATTCAGTCAACTGTAGATTTTTATGGAGCAACACATGCTAAACAGAGGAATTTACCGTCAGATCAGATTGCTGCTGTAAATGCAAGTGATATGTAAAACCAGGGTAAAGGCATAAAGCAGATATCTTGGGATTTCAAATGTCCACATATATAATCAATATTTATCAATCCTAAGCTACAGAAAACTGGTACCTTTTTAAAAATGTATCTTTTTAAAAGAAAAAAACAAAACAATCTGTTTTTCTGCCCAATAAGGAATGAGCTTGTATTAATGAGGCTATTTAATACCTTTATATTAGCAACTTTAGTCACTCATCAGTACACAAAAGAAGAAATGAGTGAGGTTAAATAAATGGTTAAATGTAAGTGACCTGAAAGCATTGTCATTTAACACAATATATGGACTACCTGTCCACTTTATTGGAAACCACTTTTTTGTAGGTCCTACTTACCTGTATTCTGTTAGAGACTGTAGCTTATCTGTTGATTAACAGTTTGTGCTAACCTTCCTCTAGTGCTTTATCAATGACGACAGTTATTGGCGACACCACAGTGTCTGATACACTCAAAACAGCACCACACATCCCACTATGACCACTACCATGTTAAGTGTTACTGCTGTACCCAAATAAAACATGAACACAACCGGTAATGTGGTCAGACACTGACCACCGATAAATAAGGTATAGGATAGCTGACAGTATGTGCATCAACAGATGAGACACAATCTATATTAGTACACTTAAATAATGGACCTGAAAGGTAGGATGAACTCATACAGTGGTCAGGACATATAAAGGGGCTAATAAATAAAAATACAAAGTGATTTTTTTTTCTCCATGTTACAAAATGGCCAATAAGTGGCAGTGCAAGGCATGTGCTTATAACAAAGTGGCCAGTGAGTGAATGTAGAAGGTCAGTGTTTCTAATAAAGTGGCAAGTGAGTGAAAGTACAAGGTAAGTGTTTCTAAAAAAAGTGGCCAGTGAATGTTGTGTGTATTGATACCAGAAGACTTGTACCAAACAAAACACTGTCCATCTGTCACAATTAATGTTACTGATCCTGTCTGATTGGCAACTCATTCATCAGATCATTAAAAGGAGTGTTCCATTCCCATAGCTCTTGAGTTTAAGGGGTTAATTTAGTATTGCTCTCTCAGGATTACACAAACAGTGACCGCAACAGCCAATGATAACATAGTACTGTGCATTTTTATGAAAATTCTAGTGTGGCTGTAGTATGCCTACATGCTGTGTAGACTACACTTTGTGTAGATCCACTCATAGTAGTACAACACACACTAACCCACCACCTAGTCAGTGTCACTTCAGTGCTAAGAATGATCCACCACTCATATAATACCTGCTCTGTGGTGGTCCTGTTGGAGTCCTGATCATTAAAGAACAGTGTAAAAGTGGGCTAACTTACTATGCAGAGAAATAGATGGACTACAGCCTGTAGTTGTAAACCTACAAAGTGCATCTGTATGCTAAGTGGAGCTGATAAAATGAACAGTGATTGTAGAAAACATTCAGTGGAGAGCACTGTTGCAGATTGATCGTTTAAACACTGATATGGATGTGTGGAAGGTGTTAAAGTACAGGCAAGTGTGTGTGCGCGTGTGTGTGTGTGTGTCTGTGTATGTGTGTGCGTGTGTGTGTATGTGTGTGTGTATGTGTGTGCATGTGTGTGTATGTGTGTATGTGTGTGCGTGTGTGTGTGCGTGTGCGTGTGTGTGTGTGTGTGTGTGTGCGTGCGTGCGTGTGTTTATCAGTGTGTTTGTACCTACCTTTGCTCTGTGGTGGGTTTTGGCTGCGGTCCCTTAGTATATTGATCTGGTAGACGGCTCCGTACGGCTCAAACAGCTCCTTCAGCTCCTTCTCTGACCACGAGCGAGGAATCTGACCCACAAACATCTTAATAGCATCCGGGTCCGGCTGGTCCGAATGCTCCAGAGCCCCATTCATCTTGCCAGCTGTGCCGTTGCTATACAGAGAAGAAAGAGAGGGAGGGAGAAAAATTAGTTAAGTTTTTATTATTATTATTATACAGAAAGAAAGAAAGAAAGAAAGATAGAAAGAAAGAAAGAAAAAGAAATTGGAGACAGAAGGAGGGACACCGAAATAGAGAGTACTGTAACATAGTTTTTCACAATAATGATGACATACTGTCATAGATTGTCATCATCGTACTTAGACTGAAATATTAAAATACTGTATGGTCAGTACTGAATGCACTGGAATGTAAATCAGAAAGAAGCAGGGACACACACACACACACACGCACACACACACAGATTCATTTCACTGCAAATTCACTTCACCGCCCGACAAAGGCTTTCATCAAAAATGTCTTCTCCAGCGTTTCAAAAAGCTTCAAAGGTCAGCATGAACTGTCCTGTTGCGTCTCCACAAATCACACATCACTGTCAGAGGCTCTGCAGGCTCCGGGGGAAACGGAAACCGCTCTGGTTTGGGTTAGCTTTTGGGTTCTGCTCTCCAGCAGCTGCTTTCAACCAGCAGAACCAACCGGACTGGACACTCCATTCACCAGAATGTTTTTAGCATGCTCAGATAAAACAGATGTTCAAATAAAACATGGCCAATGGCACGTTATCCTGACCCCGCTGGGCTGCTTGATCTTTTGGGCTGAAAGTGATTTTTTTTGGTTCAAAATGTTCATGTACTCACTTTCAAACGGCCGCATTAAAACACATCTTGCAAATCTGGTTTGCCTGCAGTTGTTATTCTTTCTGGTCAATTAAGAAAAACAAAGCTTTTGGTTCTAGACAGTATGGTTCTGATTTCCAACAGTGACATTCTGGGTCGTTACAGGCAAGAAATAACTACAGAAATGACCATTAGCTGACTCTCGCATGCAACTTGTGCATACAGGCTGTAGAGCAAGTCAATATGACAATATCGATGTCGTCAGTGCTTATAAACTGAAGTGTGATTGGTCATACTGAGTTGGAATGTATGTAGTACGGTATGTTGTATACTGAATACAGATCAATGATTTAACAGTTTTTATAGTTTATATATGGAACTACTGTGTGTTCCAACCTGGAATATATTACAGTAGTATAATAGCTGTAGTATGGTATAACGAAGTATAATATAGTTTCATGTATGGATTAAAAATCCTGTATAATGTGGAATAGAAACGCTTAATGTATATGTTTACCCTGTAGTATAGTGTGTAGTATAAAATAATGACTAATGCTTTACTTTTATTACAGCCCGCTGTAGATGCTTATTGTCATATACTAATTATCCATTAAGTGACCTTAAACCTTATGCCCGGTTCCATACAACACCTTCAGTTTTCCCCTTCAGTATAATACTGTATATGTAAGTGTTTATGACGATCTAGCTTTAGGAATCCCTTAAGTAATACCCTCAGGGTAACACACTGTGCAACACACTTAACCTCAGGAAACACTTGAGGATAAATTTAGGGGGAAAAGATGTCAAACTCTAACTGTATCCTAAACCTCTAACAAAATCAGACTTAACCCTAATACTGATGATAATCAAGAGTTTCACCAGATAGCTTAATTTGGACTGCTGTAGATTACCTACGGGGACTGTCCAGATAAAGTGGGATGGAATAATGCATTACAGTATAGTATACACTGCTCTCATGCTCTGGCTCGATTTTAAGTAGCAGAAGAAAAAACATATGCCCAGTAGAAGGATAAACGCACTAATACAGCCTTTCCTGAGAAGAGGCCTACGTTTACAGAGTGCTGAGTGGAGTGTGTATGCGTGTGTGTGTGTGTGTGTGTGTGTGTGTGTGTGTGTGTGTGTGTGTGTGTGTGTGTGTGTGTGTGTGTAAATGTGAGTGTGTTTAGCTCTTGAAAGACCTCTGAGTTTTAGTACAGCCCTGACACTGATACACTTGGCAGGTTTTAAAGAAAGGGATCAGAAAAAAAAGGGGGGGGGGAAGAGAATAAGAAAAAGAAATACTGAGAGAGAGAAAGGAGTGATGAGACAAAGAAAGAGAGAGGGAGACAAAGAAAAGAGAGAATAAAGAAAAAACAAGACCCGGAAAGAAGAGAGAAACGGACAACGAAAGACAGAATGTGGGTGAGAAGAAGTGGAAAGGAATGAGTTCAAATAAGAATCACAGAAGAGAGAGAGAGAAGACATGATGAAGAGTGAGTGAGACATGAAGAATGAGTGACTGACAGTGCAAAAGTAGGAATTACAGAGGGTGAGACAAATAGAAAGGAGGGGAGAGAAAGAGAGTTGCATAGATGGGGAGAGACAGAGAGAACCCCCAGCTATGCTCCTCTGTGCTGAATCCAAAAATATACAAATCTATATTCAGAAGTGAAAGCCTGACAACGCTGAATGACGCAGCATTCTTCTGGTTCCATCAGCGCTGCTGCCTGGATTTCAGCACTGTCATCCCATAAACAACAGCGACGTGTAAAGAAATCTTTTAGTGAAGCATTTACACAGTTTTGTAGCCGATAGGAAGCTACTGTGCTTAGCTACACCAATAACGGATAACAGAGCATCATACAGTGTCAGAGATTACCATGAGATTACTTCCTAATCAGTGGGGTAGAAGCCTCCGGTACCTGTTAACTACATTAGCTTTGTAGCTCCAGCACAAAGCTAGAGTAGCAAACGCCATACACCAAACATGTCTCGACAGATGGATGACATTTAGATGAATGAGGGAAAAACTGTAAATTTGATTTTATTGCTTTCAAGAAAAAATAGCAGCATATCCGGTGTAAAATTAAAGTGAAAATGAAGACTGTGAAAGAAAGGAAAAGAAAATTGGTAAGAAAAAAAGAAAGCAAAAACATCCGTAAGAAGGAAAGCACAAAGAAAAACGAATCTTTTAAGGGAACTGTCTTTAGGGAAAGAATGATGAGCTGAAAGAGAAGGTGACAAGGCCGCAATGCCACGCTGGCATGAAGAATGAAAAAAAGAAAGGAAGAAAGAACTCTCTCACGTGATAGCTAGGGCTTGTGCTACTGTAGATTTAACATTAAAGCCAGCAAGAAAGAAAGAAAGGCAGAAAGAACTAAAAAGTAAAGGACAAATATAATAACATCATAAGCTGAATGTGCAGAATAAAGACGGAACCAAGATGATGACAGAAATGGAAAGTAGGAAGGAAAAACGAAGAGAGGAGAACAAAAAGGACAGAAGCAGAATTTTAGATTAGCATATCTAGATTACTACTGAAAGAAAAGTGCAGCTTATGTGAGATGTGTGCAAGAAACCAAGGCGAAGAAAGAAAAAGGGAGAAAAGAAACAGAGGAAAGAAATAAAAGAACAGAAGACAATGGTTTGCTAATTAGTGTATGATGGGCCACGGTGGAGCCGTTGTTCTGAATGCACCGTGTGTTATTCTGCACTTAGAGATGCAGGGGAAGACAGAGGGATGGAGATTAAGAGGGGAAATGAATAAAGGAATAAGAAAAAAGAAGAAAGATGGGAGAGGGCGAGAGAAAGCACACACCTCTGAACTCTGTTCATCCATCTCTTGCAGAAGGAGCCAATTCGCTCGGCTGAAACGCCAAAGTCCTTAAACGACTTAAACGACATCGCCCGGTTAGCGGGTCCCCACGGCAACCGCCTCCCAATAAATCCCCCAGCAGTTACCACGGCGATAAGGGCACCCCCCTCAACGCCAATCAGGAGCAATAAAGGCAAAAGAAACGAGCATCGCACAAACCCAGGGCCCACCGAGCACGAGCAAGGGAGAGAGAGAGAGCGAGGGAGAGAGAAGGGACAGAGAGTGTCAGGGTGCTGTGCGCTTGTCACATACACAATTGCTAATTGTTCTGTTTTACGAGGTCCGACTCCAAGAAGACAAAGGCACAAGTCACAGGGATGCCTGGCAGGACCAACACACTGCACACATACACACTGCTGTGTGTGTTTGTGTGTGTGTGTGTGTGTGTGTGTGTGCAACCCAACCCTAACCTTAAGATCAGCAAGCAACAAACCCTCTTTTCTAATAAAAACTGCAGTTTTAGAGGAAAAACATGTTTGTATTCCAGGTGCACGCAGACTAATGTACCTACAACCACTACATTCCCATGCTTCATCTTACTGAGGACACAAACACACACACCAGTAGTGAAGCCAAAAAATGGTATTAGGGGACCAGGACAGGTTGGGACAGTGAAGACAACCTCCAGCAACTAGCCAGCTTCAGCATAGCTATGAGAAGAAAAGTAATGAATTTAAAATGTTAAGCTGACTAGCTAACAGCATAACAGGCTAATTAAGAACAAGCCTAACTTTTAAACCAACAGCTTTAGGAATCTAGGGCCAACAACTGAAGATTGCTAGTGTCTCGTCAGCAGTATCGATCCCGTGTCTTCTTTACCACAATCAAATTCACTGCTTACTTAGCTCACTAGCTACTAGCTGGGACCCAGTTCAGGATACAGAGATGCTGCATTGTTACAAGTTGTCATTGTAAAAAACGAACACTGGGCCTCATTCACCAATGATTTCCAAAGTTTTTTTTTTCCTTTCATTTGTTCTCCAAGATCCCAAGAATAAGTCTGTCAGGTTTATGACTTGTTATAATCGCAGAATTGTTGTTTTTTTTGTGCTCTCAAGTGTGCATAGATTCCTACCCAAAAACAAATTCCAAATAAGTGGGATTAATAAATGACAGAATCAGTCTGAAACCTGTGTACGTGGTGAATGAGGCCTGTTGTTGACTTGGTGTAAAACTTGGTGTAAGTAGTCTGGCGACTGTAAGATTGCCTGCCATTGCCGACTAACAAGTATCATGGAGGGAGGCGAGCATAAGCCGCCTTTCAAAAAACAATCTTTTTAGTTTTTAACCACTTTAATGAAAGCAACCTAAAGAGGCAGGGGTATGCAAGAAGCCATCATCGCCGTGTTCATATAGTATATGTATGTATAGTAAGAGTACATAGAGAGTACCATTTTGACATACACCAGCTGAGGAGGTGGGTGGCCGGACCACCCTTGCTGCTGTTAATATATGAGTACATTTCTTTAGGTTGATGCCTTTCTCTATCACACATATGCTTTATGTCCTTTCTCCGGCAGTCAAGTGTTTTGGAATTACAGGAAAGAGTGTCTCTGTGTGTTTGTATATGTGTGTGTGTGTGCGTGTGTGTGTGTAGGTCCTGGGGCTTAGATTAAGTTGTCAAGTGGATTCTCTCCTGCCTCAGCATTCTCTTCATCTCTCTCTTGCCCTCTCTCTCTCTGTCTCTCTCTCTCCTTCATTCTCTCCATCTCCCTCTCAATTTGAGCCAATTGTCTGCTTTAATGGCTTAACTAGACTTTCTATCACCCTGTGGCCCTCCAAAGTATGTGTGTGTGCTGATATAAAGAACCACCTCAGCTTAAATCAGCACTGTTACCACCTTAAGGCCTGGCAATAAACTCTCTCTCTCTCTCTCTCACTCTCTCTCTCTCTCTCTCTCTCCCTCTCTCTCTCTCTCACTCTCTCTCTCTCCCCCTCTCTCTCCCTCTCTCTCTCTCTCTACCCCTCTTTCACTCTAACACCTCTGGTACATAATGTTCTGAGTATGTAATGTTTAATGTATAATTTACACAAAATTATATATTAAATATTTTTTATTGCCATATCATTATTTAAATTCTCACTCCTAGTATTCTTAACAGGGCTTCCAGATGAGCTAAGAAAGAAGTTTAAACATTGGCTGTGGTAAGAGATGTTACCATCTTACAGCGATGAGATGAAAGTGATCTTATCTATTTTTGATGATTTTGATGTATATATATATTCAGAACCCGCTATAATTAAAAGAAAGTAAGAAATGTGAAATTTCCTGGAGGATGCTTCTCCGCTGGCCCTCAATGCTTCCAGCCCCTGAGTGGCCTGCAATTGGTGTAATTTGTCCGTTCGCGCTGCCTCTTCAACACCGCCCACTTTCAGCACAGTCATTTCTAACGGAATGGTGAGCTGCGTCTCGTCTCCAGCAGAGATGGAAATACGAGTAAAAGGCAAAAAAAGGTGTCCTGAAACTGAGCAATGAAAAAATGTAAAATCACTCATCGCAAATTCAACTAAATATAAAAATTTGTATGCTCTCAAATGTTTCTGTAGCAGCCACTCTCTCTCTCTCTCGTCCCCGACACTTATGGGTTGTTAGCGAAGCTAGTATTATGTGAATGTGAGGTCAGTCACATCATTGCACTCAAAGCCGTCAGCTAGGAAAGGAGCCGAAAGACATAAACTGGCCTTTACGCAGCTACAGTGATAAAGTCTGTATGTAAATGATGTTTATTATAACTGAGTCACATTAAAGGCCCATTTCCCTGACAAAACCGTGTGGTCCAGGAGCAGATTAATGTACAGGCCTGTGGCTTCAGTTCTCAGTTCATGACTTCGCTACAGCATCAATTATACACCGAACATGAATCGTTTTTTTTGTCTTTCACTTTGACCAATAAACTTGATTGGTAATTAATCATCAATGTCCACCTAAATCAGAATAAACTGACTACAGTCCTGTTTATCTAATCATTGTTAAACTATTTAAAGCTCACAGCTACACACGATCTGTTGGAAATTGTTTGAATGAATAGTTTGTTGATGGATAGTCGGAAGATTGTGGGAATGCTGTTGTTGAATAATAGATTATAATTGTGGTACATGGTGAATGTTGTGAATTGTGACTGTTTGTGAGTGTTTGTTGGAGTAGGGTGACGTTTGTTGGTGGACTGTCAGTGATTGGTGTAGAATGTTGGTCACTGTTGCAGGACTGTTAGTGACTGTTGATGTTTGTTAATGTATTTTGGTGCAAAGTTGGTGCTGTGGTGTGGCAGTGTTTGTTTTAGGATGATGGCAGTTGTTGATATAAAGTTGGCGTTTCTTAGAGAAGGTTGCACTGTGTTGGTCTGTTTGGGTTTAAGAACTGGAAGAGAATTTGACATGCACTCACTGGCCAACAGGCCCACTATGTCATTACAGCAAACCCAGCCAGCTCCTCTCAGCTGAGGAGGGGAGGGAGACACAGGTAAATTGAAATACAGCTAATTATGATCTGACTGAGAATCTTTTTCTCTCCTGCAAACACACACACACACACACACACACACACACATACACACAAAACAAGTTGACAGGCAGCTGGGGGAAGTAGAGAACATGTAATTTCCTCTGTTAAAAAAAGTGCAGCTGAGAGAGCTGACAAGTCTGTGTGTGTTTGCACACGCAGAAGAGAGAAAGAGGTGTGTGTGGGCATGCATGTGGTGTCCAAAAACAGGACGATTCTTTTTTTAACCATACCATCAGTGGAAGCTGCCACCCGCCTGTCAGACAGCTGCTCGCTCGCCCTGCCTCTCTCTCTCTTACTTGCTTTCTCTCTGACGACAGGTGATGCTTTAATGCTAGTCATCAGTAAATCTCTATGATCCTAATTAAGCTTACTGGAGGCCAAAAATGGCTTTATTCCTGCTCGCTCTGCCAAACATAACACAAAGTCCATTTGCACTTAATCAGAGAGAATCGCATCTCTTTCTTCCTCCGCTTCTCTCTCTCTCCATTCTCTCCTTTCCATCATGTTATTTTCTAGCTTTCTTCTCCTTAGATCCTTCTTCCTCTATCGCTCCTATGTGGTTTTCAACCCCCTATGGAAAAGAAAACTGAGGCACTTTGATGACCTTGTCTTTTTTTTGTCTCATCTCCAAATTGCTAAATTGATGTGTGTGTGTGCTTGCGTGCGCTCGAAGGTCACGCAGTCAAGGCGTTTTGCAGCAAGCCGGCCCCTGTCATCACAGCCATCAACCACAGCATCTATTCACTTGTCACTGTCAGTGGAGGGATGAGGTGGGGGGAAAAAGGAAGGAGAAAGAAAGACATAGAGCAAAAGAACGATAGGTATAAAGAGGAAGATCGAGAGCGAGGAGGGGGGGTAACTCAAAGTAAACCTGCGCAGAATAAAAAAGTGTAAAAAGAATTAGACGTATCACAACGTGTGACGAATGTCTTTTATAAGAGCAGGCAAAATGATTCTCTTTCAATTAAAACCATGACGAGTAAACACATACGACTGCGCAAAGTGACACGGATCTCCTCACAAAGCTGCTCAGTGTGAGTTCAAGTGTGCGTGTTTGTGTGTGCGAACGCACGTGTGTTAATCACTCCACTTGTTCCAAGTGTGACGGTTAGGCTAGGGGTTCGGGTTCCCATGGAAACGCTTGGAGCGAACGGCGGCGCGAAAGAGAAAAAAACATAAAGCAGTAAATGTCACACTCGCTAATGAAGCAGAATGCTGAAGAGATACTACACCCCCATACTAACGAGGAACACACGCACACACATACAGCAGTGTCGCACTTTGATAAGCTGGATACTTCATCCCGCCTGAGAAACCCAAACACTTTTCCTCCAGCGCCCGAGATAAAAACAAAGATTTTCTTCTTTTTATAATCTTTTCTGAAAACACTTAGAGGTGTACATCTTACAGCCACTTCAGACTGATGCTTGTTTCAGCCATATTCTGACAGCTTTAACACAATCGCCCCCTCAACTGTAGTTGATCCGTTTTTTTTATAATAATAAATAAATGTAGGTGAGGCCACTCATTCTCTTCCACATTTAACCCGTATGTGAAGTGGAACACCCACATAGACACACTCTAGAGGGCAGTGAGCACTCTCTGTGCGGTGGGGGGGCCCTAGTTGGGGACTAGGTACCTTGCTCAAGGGCACTTCAGTTGCTACTGTCGGTTCAGTGAATCAAACCGCCTAACCTGCAGCCCCCAGGCGGCCTTTAGCTTTACATTGGAGCCATGAGGATAAAGTAGCTAACAAGTACGACGTTTATGCCCCACCAATTAGCATATTGCTAAATGCAGTCCTAAATCATCAAGTGAAGTGTGAAGTTCCCAAATCATCATCAGCTCTGGAAAAATGTAAGATACCACCTCAAAATGATCAGTTTCTCTAGTTTTACCGTTTATGGGATTGTGTTGAACCGAAATGAGCAGTTTTCTTCTGCTGCTTGAACTTGTTCTTATGAAACAGACACTCATTGTATCTACTAGTAAAGCTAGAACCGAACCTACTGTTCCTCACTAGAAACCTGCTGTACATGTGAAGATGCTGATTTAAGAAGAAACTGGAGTGGTCTCTTATTTATACCCAGAGCTGAATATAAACAGACAGATATGAACTGTGACAGGCAGACTGTTAAAACCCCTAAGCACTAGGTGGCTGTCAGGCATTAGACTCTTCCACTGTAACATAAACAAGTATCGTAATGGTGCACTGCTAACGTTAGCATTAGCTTAGCCATGCAAGTGGTACTGTGTTTTTATACTATGACTTTAGTATATATCTTCAACATATCAGATCGGAACCTGTTTCATTATACAGTTCCTGTCAACACACAGTCCTGATAGACAGATGGACAGACACAGAGGCCAAGGAAGGGAGAAAGAAAAGGAAAGAGGGATGAGCATATAGTGTGTGATGGGCAGATAGCAGGAAAGATCAAAGAGAAAAGAGAAAGAAATTATTAAAAGATTGATAGATAGTGTCAGAGTCAGAAAGAGAGAGAGACAGAGAGCATTAGTTGCTGATAAGTAGCTGTCAGTATCCTGTGACTGCTGTTCTCTAAGTTAAGACAGTTTCATCTTGACACACACACACACACACAGTCAGTCAGCAGTATGAGAAAATCACCCAAAATCATACTGACTACCCCTTTCCTTTTTCCACTGTTGCTAAGGTAACCAGGGTGGGGCCGGTGACTGTCCAAGCCCGCCTGAACACCACACACACACCTCAACATGCATCCAGAAGTTGACCTCAGTGATTCTGGAAAAAGGCCATGACACAGCACACACTCTGTGTGTATTTGTGTGTGTGTGTGTGTGTGTGTGTGTGTGTTCCTGGCAGGCAGACAGCAGGTGCAGAGGGAAGTGTGTTTCAGACATCAGGAGAGATGATAATGACCTCGAGCTGGACCACCATCAAACCTGCCACAAGTGTGTGTGTGCGTGTATGTGTGTGTGTGTGTGTGTGTGTGTGTGTGTGTGTGTGTGTGTGTGTGTGTGTGTGTGTGTGACGCAAAGCTTCTGGACAGAAGGTTCTTCATCTGACATCTCCCCATCTGTTCTCCTCTCCCTCTCTCTCCATCTTTCTCTCTCTATTTCTCTTTTTCACTCCATCTATTTCTGTCTGTCTGTCTTGTCTTTTTTTTCTGTCTCTTCATTATTTTGTCTGTATTTTTCTTGACTCTACCTCCTTCAATTAAGGTCTGTTTGTCTCCGTATTCTCCAACCTCTCCATATTTTCTCTCTCTATCTTGTTGTCTGCTGCTCTTAATTTCCTCTGTTTTCAGTCGCTCTCTCTGTCTCTCTCCATTTTTTTCTGTCTGTCTCTCATCTTACGCTTTCTTTCTCTTACTATTGTCATACTGTTTCCTCTGTCACTCTCTCTCTCTCACTACATTCTCTTTCTCTATTTTTCTCTCTCTCTCTCTCTCTTTTCTCTCTCTCTCTCTCTCTCTCTCTCTCTCTCTCTCTCTCTCTCTCTCTCTCTCTCTCTCTCTCTCTCTCTCTCTCTCTCTCTCTCACTTTTTTCTCTGTCCCACAGCTCTCAATTCAATTCACATAGCGACAATTTCAAGGGCATCACTGCAGTGTTCACACTCAAACACACACAGACACATGCACGCGCACACACACACACACACACACACACACACACTGCACTGTAAATGACTTTGGTTTTCATAGAATGACCACATTGTGGCACATTTTATTGACAAACTGACCAAGTAAATATTATTACAATACAGAGAGAGTGAGTAAGACAGAGAGAAAGTCAAAGAGAGAGAGTGAAATAGAGACAGAGAGCAGGTTAGTGCAAGAAAAGGAGGAAGGAAAATAGAAAGCAAAAAGGAAAAGTGAGGGAGGGATGGGAAAAGTTACAAAAGAGGAAAGAAAATACAGAATAAAGAGAGAGAAAGATAAACAGAGATAGATATGAGAGAGATAGAGAAGAAGGACAAGGTAAAATGACAGAACCAGACAGGAGAGGCATAGAAAAAGAGAATGAGAGAAAAGAAAAAGTGAGGAACAAGGAGAAGGAGAGAGGGACGTTAAATATCTTTAATGTATCCACAATGTGAATAAGATCCAAGATGCTACAGTGCCTGCTCTAGTTTACTGAAGCGAAAGATAGAGGGAAAAAGAGTGCTTTTTTGTTATCTCTGGCATTAGTCACTCTCTGTCTCATCTCTCGGGTAGAGGACGGTCTGAACTCTCCTCTGACACTTTAATAACACTGCAGGAGTGGATGATGAGGAGATGTGTGCATAAAAAGAAGGCATTTCTTCTTTGCCAATGCACAACAGAACTCAGTAAAAGTCAGAAAGCCACAGTGCTGATGCAGTGAGTTCAGCTTATGCCTCATTTTGATCAGTGACAGTGATTTCCATGAAGAATGGTAAGTGAAAGACTCTCAGGAGAAACAGAGGGGCGTATCAGTGATACAGTCCTGATATGCTGCTTCAGCTGCGGAGCTCCAGTGTAAACTTCAGATACGGCACACGTCTTAGCTGATCAGCCACAGTACTGAGGTAAGAGCGGGAAACACTGTAAATTAGAATTGGCTTTATGGAGAAGACATTACAGATGTGCTGGGTGGTGGGGACTGTGAGCTGTGCTGGTGTTATGACTCATGGTAGGATTAGTTTATGACTTGAGTCAGCATTTAGCACAGCCCCTCACATACATAGGCACGCGTGGGGCCACGCTCTAGTAAGCGCGGGTTTGCGCTGGTATTTAGCGCCGCTAGCTAAGCGCTTCGTCCCCAAAAGTGCAGTTATTAGTGCAGTGCGTGTTAGTCTATTGGAGTTTGGTTTGTAATGGGGGAGACGAATGCGTTCATTTACTGTTTATGGGTTGGAAAAACATCGTCATGCCTGCCAATTAACGTAGGAACAGATGGCTGAGTTCACAATACATCAGCGTTACGTCTCTCTTTCTCTCTGTCTCTCTCCCTCACTCTCTTTTTCTCTCTCTGTCGCTCTTCCGTTCAGTCTCAAGAACATTTTCACACACGGTTTTGCGGGAACAGAAGGATACTGGCAAGAGAGAAAAGGGAGAGAGCGAGAGAGACAGGGAGAGGGAGAACAGGGGGGAAAGAAAAGCTAAGAAAAACATGACAGTCAATAAAATAAACAACACCACCCGTGTGCTGAGTGATCAGCCTCCAGCCACACCGAGCTAGCCAAACTACACCTGTGAGGCGCACACACCGACACACACACGCACACACAGTCATGACCCAATGAAAAAAGAGGCTCTGAACAGGCTGCTTTGGAGCTCATGGCGGAAGCGAGCCATATGTTGGCAATATGCTAAAAAGGAAGCTTTCTTTTTTTTCTTGACATTATGCACACTCGCGCACACACACACTCAAAGCACACACGGGTTGTTTTGTATGTTGCTGGGACATTGGGTGATGCATATGTCCTAATTGTATTATATACATGACGTACAAAAGTCCAAGGCCACATCTTTGTTTCTATATCTTCAGTCTAAACAGTCTATGTATTTCATGTCCCTAATTTTCAGGAGATATATATGTACACATCCATCCATTTCCACTGTGAGAGAACAACTTACTGCTTTCGGTAGACAAGAAAATTGCAAATAATACAAAAAAAATGGACTGGCCACTTCAGAGACCAGACGTCCTTAGTGAATGTGTATGTACGGGATTATGTGAAGTAGAAAATGTATAGATTATAAAACTAGTGTAGTGGTGCTTATACACAGGTGTATACTCACGTCTAAGGATTATGATGTATCGTATACTGGGTGACACCGAATTCAAAGTCGAAATTTCTGGAAATATTTTTTTCTATCAATTTAATAACCACAAGGAGAAATGTCTATTATATTATTATATCTATTAAAATGATCATAAGCACGAAACACTGAGGGGAACAGTTTTCATTAGGTACAGTCAAGCCCTGTCCAACAGCTCAAAGCAAAAGTCATTGGTGAGCTCACTTCGCATCTCTTGCGTTTTAATATGTTATGTTAAACAAAAGAGAATGCTTCTCTACTACAGTACTAGTTACTCCTCTCACCACAAAATGACAACCTACATGATATAAGACTATAGGTCTTAACAGTCAGGATTCTCCTTAGTGACATGGAATTTAAAAAGTCTGCCATGTTTTGTTGGTTCTGTAAGTTTGTCCCAATTTTCTCTGGCTTTTATACACACACAGACACACACGCACACACACACACACGCACACACACACACACGCACACACACACACACACACACACACACGCAGGCACACACACACACACACACACGCACACACACACGCAGGCACACACACACACACTGTAACAGGGTTGAGTCTGAAAGCAAGTCACATCGGCTACGGGGCTGTTTGGAATAAGTAATAACCCCCGCACCCCCCCAAACACTGTACTGCACTAGTGAGCAGATGTCTGCTGGAGTCTATTGGAGTCACAAGTATAAAGAGAGAGAGAGAGAGAGAGAGAGAGAGAGAGTGTGTGTGTGTGTGTGTGTGTGTGTGTGTGTGTGTGTGTGTGTGTGCGTGCATGCATCAAAGTCTGTGACCATGTTAATAATGTGTGCTCATGTGTGTGATAAGCAGTTATTAAGTGTACTGTGTGTGGGGGGTGGGCACAGAGCACAGGTGCTCGGTCGCTCCATTTGATGCTTTGTGTGTGTGTGGAGCGCTTTATGCACGGCCCGACGCTTCTGAAAGGAGAAGAGGAGAGAGAGGGAAAAAAAGAGGGAGAGCACACTCGTCTAACCGTCGCATTGATCTCTCCCTCACGGAGACCGCAGACAGACAGAGAGAGAGAGAGAGAGAGACGCATTAGAATGCAATATTAGACACAAGGGCTAAACACAGGACCTGCAGAACACTTTACTGCAGGGGTGTGTGGGTGTGTTTGTGCATGTGTGTGGCAGGGCTGTGGTAACCACCGGTAATGCAGGCAGGGAAGTCACGCTGATAACATCTTATATAACTAGCACAGTTGTACATCCATGATATGATAATTTCCTCATCATAGACATAGTTGATCGGCCAAGACATGCTTGGTGTCTAAAGTTGGCTTGGGGCTACACAGCTAATTCAGCTGAAGATGAATGGAGGCATGTACCTCACCCATTAGGTTTGTATAAAAATATGATGCACAGCTAGAAATATTTTGACTATTGTGTGGATTACAGATCTAGTGTATCTGTGCGTATACACAGGCGTATACTCACATCTAAGGATTATGATTTATTGTATACTGGGTGACATAGACTTCCTTCACTTGTTGGCTACATTAGGTTAATGTCTTTCTCATTTCAGATACCAAACATACCTTGAGTGATCCAGTACATTTGGCATAAAGTGGAATCATTTTTGGAAATTGATTTTTTTCCATCCATTTAGTAGACAGAAGGAGAAAAGTCTTTCTTAAGTTTCAACAGAATCAAAGAAAAGCTTAAAGAAGATCTGAGTTCAGGTCTGATTAAAGCTGCACTATGTAAGATTTAAGGTTTTTGGAGATCTGTCTGGTGGAAATGTGTTACTGCATACAGCACACAAAAAACCCTTCTAGTTGTGTTTCTAGCCCCTTCCTCTGATGTCTGCAAGCGTGTTGAGTATTCAAGGAGGATTGTGTCTTCCAAAAATGACCAATTCTCTACTACTATTTTTTTTTTGCATTTTTTGCGAGCCAGAGCATGATGTTAATATGGTATAAGTATGGCATGGTCTGAAAAGCCCTTGTGTAATCCCACCAAACACTTAACTCTGGCTAAAATGCCCCCCCGCCCCCCGACCCAAAAATGCTACTTGATTTTGGTTGTTCTTCCACCAGCGTTTCATTGTAAGAAGTTCTGGTGATTAATGGGGAAAAGCATAAGTTCCTCTTTAAGACTGATAGACTGCTAACAGGAGTACTGTGATATGATAGACAGAAACAAAAGAAAGCAATAAGATATTTCTTTCTTCCTTGAATTACCCATTTGTATCCATTCATCTGGCTGATGTGCCCTTATGCTTTCTTCTACAGATGGTGAGAAATAAAAAAAGCCTTCATTGTGACCCAAGTGAGTTAGTCTGAGTGACTGTTTCAGCTTTTAAAAAACTGTAGTGAAAACAAAACAGATGCGATTCATATTTGGTTTAAAACTGCATTAAATTATTAAGTTAACAGCAAAAGGGCCGACAGAAAATCAGGCTGAAAGATTGCGTTGTTGATTTTCCAAAATTACTTACATTCGAAATAACGCTAAAATTGCACGCTCGTCTTTAATGAACAGCTGTCTTTAGGGTTACTATGCTATTTAAAAAAATGGCTATACTTAATCATGTAGACACAAAGATTCGAGTACAGCTAGGCTAAAATGCTACCAAGAATGGGAGTACAAAGCGATTTTAGAAGTCTTTTAAAAGAATTAGACCAGTTAACGAACCGCCAATGTTCAGAGCAGACGAAAAGCATCTCCATCAGGACGGATTTGATGGGTTTTGAAGAGGCATAATTGCAGCAGCAGATGGCCTAAGCTTGGAAGGCCTTTCTTCTCTGAGACTAAGAAAGGCAGCATGTGGGCTGGAGGAAGGCATGGAGCCTCCAGTCTCCAGAGGAACCGTAACGACAGCAAAGCTGTGATTCATACTCGCATCGATGCCGGCATCCACTTTACCTACTACTTCCAATCACCGGCCAGCTCCATCTACCTTATAGATCCATTATAGGTGTACAATCACAGATTGTAGTCCCTCTGTTACATTACAGTTTATCAGCCCCCCTCTACCTCCTTTCATCATTGGTCAATTAACCACAAGACTAATGGCGTCCAGATATTACCTAGGTGGTGGATCAATCTCAAGACAGTATTGAGGCACTGTAGCTATCCTGATGTGTGTATAACAGACACAGTGCTGGGGTTGGGGTTTTAGAAATGTGTCACTGCTAGGCTAAAACAAACACCCCCCCGTCTGTAACTGCACAACAGCAAGAGAGGGGTTTCCAGTAAAGTGGTCTGGGAGACCCCTCCACCCCCCGAACCATAAAGCTTTAACTCCTTAAACCCTAAGGACGCTTATTCATCACTCTCATAACTTTAATATCAGTTTTATGGCAATCACTGAATAATGTGTCTTGAAACTAACGACGGAAAAATAAGCCAGCAGTTTAAAGGGTTAAGATCTAATATTTATGTGAGTGCCACAATGGGGTAATACAATAATCCCTGAACCGCTATGCACTCAGAGTTCATAGCTGATGACTTCATCAAACACACACAGCCTCAAGGCAAAAAAACAGCCCTTCTCCTGAAACGATCTCCTGAGTTATTATTTTGTTGGTTTTTATTGCAACTCCATAACATTGATGGCAACTATAAAACCAAGAGTGCAATTGTGCAACTGTTTGCCCAAATATCTCCACAATACTGCACTGGAAAGAAATGAATCCAGCAGCACTGCACTTATTCCACATACACACAAGCAAGATGCACACACACGTGCACACATTTGTTTTTATACCATGTCAGGACATGAGGTGATACATATGAGTGAAATATATTATATATAAGATACATATATTTCTATATTAATATGGAATAAGATGCGCCACATATTATACACTCACCAAAGACTTTTCTAGAAATACTGCCTTGTCTCTGTACTCACTGTCTATTTTATCATTTATGAACACTTTCTAGTAAAGGTTGCAAAGTGATACTACATTTCAGTGTTATGTATGGAAACAGGCGGTCAACCAATCCAGCGTATTCGAGGATGGGCAATGTAAACATCCTACAAATGAATAGTCAACATAAAATAATGCTAATAACACAATAAATAACGTGCAGAATAAACATAAGGGGAAAATATTTGTGGCAACCAATCACTTAAACAGCGCATGAATTTCATTACTCTGCCAAGAAACGCTGGAGCCTTTAAGACAGTACTCTCAGTGGAAAGATATCATAGAGCTCTAATATACACGCCTGTAGAGGCAAACCTGCTCAGCAAATCTCCCTTCAAATGAATTCATTCTAAATGAAGTGCAGTGCGAGTAGTAAGCATCATGTTACAACAATTAGGACACCGTCAAGTATAAACCTAGCTTTAACAGTCAGCCAGCCTCTGCTCTGAAAAGAAAGCGAATACACCACACTAACATACCGCTCGCCCACTAAAGGCAAGTCTGAGCCGTTTCAATCGTAATCATTTCACTCATACCTGCACAACACACACTAACACACCACCACCACATCAGTGTCACTACTGTGCTGAGAATGATCCACCGCCCAAATAATACAAGCTCTGTGGTGGTCCTGGAGGGTCCTGACCATTTAAGAACAGGGCTAAAAGGAGGAGGCAGGGTACAAAGTATACAGAGAAACAGATGAACTACTGTCTGTAGTTGCAGAATATGCACCCATATGGGAAGTAGAGCTAATAAAATGGGCAACATCAAACGTAAGTATATACAGTAATATGTAATAACAGAAATATGTTTAATATAAGTGTAAGTGTTTATATGTACTTACATTTAATATGTCCCACACGTAAATACACACACACACACACACACACACACACGGTGTATGTCTCTACATTTATAATAAGGACTTTCTAAGCATTACCCTGAACCTAAATATAATCTTAACCCCACTACACATGTAACAAACTCAGGACCATTTAGTCAGACATAAACACAGGCTCTCAGACACACACTCACACTGAGACATCTGGAATCACATTAGCTAAGTACACCCGCATACATGGAATGTGGACGACATATGAAACAGGAGCAAATGACAGCGAAAGGGATGAGAGGAGCTAGAAGGAAGACATGGATAAAAAAGCAATGGAAAAAAAGAGTGAAGTCTCAGAAATGATGAGAAACGGGTGTTTAATTTGTAGTGAAGCTTAAAGTAAAGACGATGAGTGAGTATGAGGTGATCTCAACACTCTAGGGCAGGATTTAAAGAGAGAAGGAGAGTGATTATGCAAGTGAAAAGATGATGGAAGGGAGCAACGATGGGTCAGAATAAAGATTGAGGGGGGAAAAGGAAGAGAAATGAGCTAGGTGGAAAATGGGCCTAGAGGACAAAAGATGAGCAGGTAGTGGATAGAAGTATGAGAAAATTATAAGAAGAGAACAGAGGAGGAGGGAAGAGGAGAAGCGTGAAAGGGGACGAAGAGAAGAGAAGAGAAGAGAAGAGAGGAGAAGAGGAGAGAAGAGAAGAGGAGAGAAGAGAAGAGAAGAGAAGAGAAGAGAAGAGAAGAGAAGAGATAAGGCTGAATGAGAAGAAAGAGAAGAGGTTGAGAATTTTCTGAAGAGAAGAGCCAAATGGAGAAAACGACAAAATGGAGAGAAGAGAAAGATTTTAAGAGAAGAGTGAGAAGGGATAAGGCTGTAAACAGTGGTGTGTTATGTAGTGTGTATGTAGTGTGTGTGTTATGGGGTGGTGTTTATGTAGTGGGTGCTGTTGTTGTGTGTTTTGTGTTGTTGAGCACCTTGGGGGTGTTGGGGTAGTGTTGTGTATGTGTTATGTGGTGTGTGTCCCACTGCAGTTTACCACCAAATGGAACTGTAGTGAAAACGTTGTGTATGTGTTCTGCACATTCTGTTGTGAAGTGTTGTTTATGGGGCTTTGGGTATGTAGTGTGTCCATGTTTTAATGTAGTGTGTGTAGTGTGTGTTTTTATGGGGTGTTGGGTATGTCAGTCAGTGTGTGGGGTGTGGGTATGAGTGTGTATGGGGGATGTTGGGTATGTAATGTGTGTGTGTGTTATGTAGTGTGTGTGTGCGAGTGTGTGTTTATGGGGGGTGTTGGGTATGTAGTGTGTGTTGTGTATGTGTTATGTGGTGTGTGTGTGCGAGTGTGTGTTTATGGGGGTGTTGGGTATGTAGTGTGTGTTGTGTATGTGTTATGTAGTGTGTGTGGTGTTTATGGGGGTGTTGGGGTATGTAGTGTGTGTTTGTGTATGTTATGTAGTGTGTGTGTTGTGTGTGTGTGTTTATGGGGGTGTTTGGGTATGCGTGTGTTGTTGTTTGTAATATGTTAGTGTGTGTGTGTGTGAGTGTGTGTTTATGGGGGGTGTTGGGTATGTAGTGTGTGTTGTGTATGTGTTATGTAGTGTGTGTGCGAGTGTGTGTTTTTTGGGGGGTGTTGTGTGTAGTGGTGTGTGTGTGTGTGTTATGTAGTGTGTGTGAGAGAGTGTGTGTATATGGGGGGTTTGGGTATGTAGTGTGTGTTGTGTATGTGTTATGTAGTGTGTGTGCGAGTGTGTGTTTATGGGGGTGTTGGGTATGTAGTGTGTGTTGTGTATGTGTTATGTAGTGTGTGTGTGTGAGTGTGTGTTTATGGGGGTGTTGGGTATGTAGTGTGTGTTGTGTATGTGTTATGTAGTGTGTGTGTGTGAGTGTGTGTTTATGGGGGTGTTGGGTATGTAGTGTGTGTTGTGTATGTGTTATGTAGTGTGTGTGCGAGTGTGTGTTTATGGGGGTGTTGGGTATGTAGTGTGTGTTGTGTATGTGTTATGTAGTGTGTGTGCGAGTGTGTGTTTATGGGGGTGTTGGGTATGTAGTGTGTGTTGTGTATGTGTTATGTAGTGTGTGTGCGAGTGTGTGTTTATGGGGGTGTAGTGAATGTAGTGTGTGTTGTGTATGTGTTATGTAGTGTGTGTGCGAGTGTGTGTTTATGGGGGTGTTGGGTATGTAGTGTGTGTTGTGTATGTGTGTCAGTGTTGTGTAGTGTGTGTTATGGTAGTGTGTGTTTGTGTGTGAGTGTGTGTTTATGGGGGGGGTTGGTTATGTAGTGTGTGTTGTGTCTGTGTTATGTATGGTGTGTGTGTGTGAGTGTGTGTTTTGTATGGGGGTGTGTGTAGTGTAGTGTGTTTGTGTGTGTGTGTGTGTGTGTGTGTGCGAGTGTGTGTTTATGGGGGGTGTTGGGTATGTAGTGTGTGTTGTGTATGTGTTATGTAGTGTGTGTGCGAGTGTGTGTTTATGGGGGTGTTGGGTATGGAGTGGGTGTTGTGTATGGTTTATGTATTGTGTGTGTGTGAGTGTGTGTGTTTGGGGGTGTGTGGGATGTAGTGTGTGTTTGGGGTATGTGTTTTGTGCGAGTGTGTGTTTTTATGGGGGTGGGTTGGTGTATGTGTGGATGTCTGTGTTCATGTATGTGTGTGTGTGTGCGTGTGTTGTTTTTATGGGGGGTGTTGTGTGTGAGTTGTGTGTTTATGTGGGCGTTGGTTGTTTATGGGGGTGTTGGGTCATGTAGTGTGTGTTGTGTATGTGTATATGTGTGTGTGTGTGGGTGTGTGTGGTGGTGTTGGGTCTGTCGTGTGTGTTGTGTATGTGTTATGTAGTGTGTGTGTGCGAGTGTGTGTTTATGGGGGTGTTGGGTATGTAGTGTGTGTTGTGTATGTGTTACAAGAAAAAAAAAATCCTAGATACTGGACCACACCAATTCTCCACAACTCTTCCAAGTAAAAGTGATGCTGTACTGTGTGTGTGTGTGTGTGGGTGTGTGTGTGTGTGTGTGTGAGTGTGTGTGTGTGTGTGTGTGTGGGTGAGTGTGAGGTTCTTCTGCTCAATACAGGAATAATTATGCATGCTGTGTGCTAATTAAAGGTCCATAAATTGGCTTGTTAGCGTGTGGCTCAAGGTTAGCCACCTGTACAGCACTGCCGATAGAGATAAAGCTTTTATCCCTCAGTCTGTTGAGCTACACTCTTTATATTAATACAGTACCGACAGAGATCTCTTCATCTCTTACCACCTCTCCCTCTCTCTATCTAACATCTCTCTCACCCCTTCTCCTCATCTCTCTCATCTCATCTCTCTCACCATCTCTTTCACCGCCTCTTTCTATCTCTCACCATCTCTCTCTCTTCCTTCTACCATCTGTTTCTCTCTCTACCCCTCTTTATCTTTTACCTCTCTCTCTCTCCATCTTTTACCATCTCCCTCACATTCTCTCTCCATCTCTTGTACTATCTCTCTTACCATCTCTCCCATGTCCTCTCTCTGTCTGTCTCTCTATCTCACACCGTCTCTCTTACTCTCTCTCTGCCTCTCCCCATCTCTCTCACACTCTCTCTGTCTTCCTCCATCTCTCTCACTTTCTCTCTCTCTATCTGTCTCTCTATCTCTCATAACCTTTTCTCACTCTCTCCATCTCTCTTCTCATCTCTCACCATCTGTCTCACTATCACCCTCTCTGCTTCACTCTCCATCTCTCACCATCTACCATCTCTGCCACTTTCTCTCTATACCTCTCTATCTTTCGTCATCTCTCACTCTCTCTAGCTCTCTCCCCATCTTTCACCACCTCTCTCCCTCTTTTACCAGCTCCCTCTCTAGCATGACTGTCAGGTCAATTCTGCCAATGAATTATTATGTTATATATTACAGTAGCAATAACGCAGTAACAAGAAAACCTAAAACAAATAATAACAATAATTAATATAATAACTAATTAATAACCATAGTTATTCATCACACACACCCCTACAACAAAATATCACACACCCACATGGCTTGTGCCAAAGGCTGAGGCAAGCATAAGCACAACCCTGCACAGGAACAGAGAGATAGAGAGACATAGCGAGAGTGAGACCTATGAAGAAAAGAAAGGGAAGAAAGGGAAGAAGAGTAGGAATGGAAATCTAAACGTAGCACTTTTGCATTGCTTTTTTGGAGGGCGGTGAGAGCAGCTGAAGTTGGGTTAC
This sequence comes from Prochilodus magdalenae, assembly GCA_024036415.1. Lineage (NCBI taxonomy): Eukaryota > Metazoa > Chordata > Actinopteri > Characiformes > Prochilodontidae > Prochilodus > Prochilodus magdalenae. The sequence continues at coordinate 831,911 of JAMWET010004337.1, forward strand.
AGATGAGTGTGAGAGTTTGGAGATAAACAAATCAATACCATCGACTAACGAGAGCTTTGTTAAGAACGGCTAACGGGACTGTAGACCTTCAGGCAATAAACAAATAAATAAATAGCCCCATCTCTTTCTCTCCCTCTAGAGACACACTCGCACACAGCAGTTTCTACACACATGCAAACAATAATCTGCTTCATTCCCCTCCAATAATTACAAAACATATATATGGCCACTGTTCAGAGCTTTCACTGTTAAGAAGCCAAACCAAACGTGAGTGTCTTTGCTTCCCTTTGAGGGTTAATGATGTGGTATTATCCACAAAAGCATGTCATGTATTGACAGTATTGATTAGATGAATAATCAAGTAATGTACTGATTATTCTGTGATTAATAGACTAATCAGAGGCTAAACAATAAAAATGGACCTAAGTGAACAATAACAAACCACAGTCAGTCGTTCACAGATTCTGGAGTGTTTTACTAAAACAATAAACAAGGAAACACAAAAGCCTTTATAACACTACTCTGACGACAACATGGCTGTGTCTGAAACATCATAAATACTACCTACTTATGCATTATTCCGGGGCAAGAAGCCCCCCACTCCGAATACAATGTTTGTATTTAGTGCTGCCTGCCATTTGGCTGTTTTATGTAGCCAGCATAGATGTATCATTTGCTGTCTTACACATCCCATAATACTCTGTGTCAAGAAATTGATAGGAGAAGACACGTCCTCTGTGCCCGGCTGTTTCTTCATTTCTTCGGCAATTATGGCTCTTTGGTCGTGTACCCAATATTACATCCGTGCTGCAGTAGGTATGAACCAGGGTTACAATATATATGGTCATCACTGCCACTTGAGTGCATTGAGCCACAAGAGCAGTATTGACTGACGTTAGATGATTCGACGGAAACATAGGTAGAAAAACAGATAGACAGACAAAACGTTTAGATAGATAGATTTAGGGTTAGTATTGGTTCATGTTCCAACCTGTCAGTAATAAATGCAAACACACACACACGCATGTTCATTTTACTATATTTCTGAGGACATCCATAGGTTCCTATTGACGTTTGTATTACAGTAGCTAGATAATACTACACCTACATCTAAACCTAACCCTAAAGGCTGTTTATCTGCTCTACTAGACTGTCCCAAAAAACACAACATCACATGCTCAGGTGAGGACCAGCTAAATGTCCTCGTCTGAATAAAACTATCCTATAATATAATATCATCCTATAATATAGCACCACGAGAACACACAAACACAAAGCTTGTTTAATCAGCGACAATGCCAGGAGAATCCACTCTGTCTGTGCCCAATAGCCCAATCAGAATCAGCCTCTTTATCCCCTCAGCCAATCAGCAGAGAGCATTGACTGTTTGTCTTAGTTCTCAACTACCACTTAGTTCTCAAACACTTGAGTGATTCTCCTGCTAAAAAGAGTAAAAAGAAAGTAAAGGGTAAAAGACAGATTGATAGAGTGATTAAACGAATGAATAAACTGATCTGAATGTCAGAAGCGATTATTGCTCTTAGAATGAGATGCACACACACACAGACACACACACAAACATATGCAGGGGCAACTGGGGAAGTAGCTCCATGACGACAGATGTGTTCCATCACCCTTTAAATTGAATAATGTTAAGTGCCTCTGCTCAATTACTGGCTCTCCAACAGCTACAGGCTGTGTGTGTGTTTGTGTGTGAGGGTAGGCCATGTCACAGTGGCAGTGTGAACTGTGACCACAGTAAGAGAAATGAAAGGCCACGCTGTGTGTTATGCTTCAGTGAGTTGGAGCGATAAAGCTGACATCATGCAAACAGGGTAAAATATCATATGAAATAATCACATATAAAAATCATAATAACTGTAAAATATCTCGGTTTTGCTCGTGTTTCATCGTAACTGCAGTGATGTAACACAGCTCTGCTTGTTTTTACTGGCAGAGGTTTTATACCATGGAACACTGATTGGCTGCCAGCTTGTGGTGGTTTCTTAAGTGGCTGGTGGTTTTGCTCCATTGTTGTGTGTGTGTGTGTGTGTGTGTGTGTACACATAAATGGTATATACAGATACAGTATATATAAAAATCTGGAGCCCTCTTCCTGACACTGTATAAAAACAAACCTGTGTGTGTGGGTTTGGGAAAAGAACAGAAAGGTTTGGGTTTTCTTTTTCTCCCTCATACAGTTCACCCTCTCCCCACGTGTGTGTGTGTGTGTGGTTCTGTGACGAGTCTTTGTATAATGAGGATAGTTTTTGCCCCCTCAGAGCAGACTCTTTCTTGGTAAACATCAATTATATCTGCGCGCTCATGCGCACATGAATACTGCTAATTTTTTTTGTCAGTGTTTCTAGCTAACCACAAAACATTTCCTCATACTATCAGAATGCATTAGTCAACTGTACAGTTTGGAGTTTAGAGCACAGTACAGTGTTGGTACTGTCTACACTGAAGAAAGTGACAGACTGAACTGATTAAAATGCGCTGTGGGTATGCACATATAATTTACTTTTAAACTAGACGTACTGCTTTGCATTAGAAACACTGCTGTGAGGATATGATTGCATTCAGCAACAAGAGTACTATAGGGTGCTTAAGTTAAGGGTGCCTGAACACTAAGAGTTTTAAGTTGAAACTGCATATTTTATAGATTTACATGTGTAGAAAGTGTTTTTGCCAGTGTTTCACTGTGTAGAGTGCTAAAGGAAATCATATTTTTCTCTACCAGAGGTGGGCCGTGCAACCTCACCTATCTTCATCTATATTGCAGTGCACTATCCTGCCTCCCTGTAACTGTGGGTGGGTGGGTGGGTGATAAAGGTGGGCACTGCTGAGTTTCAGTCAAACTCTGTGGCAACTGACAGTTTTAGGACACTGACCTTTTATACACTCTCACTCTTTTATACACATGCCTGCGCATCCCGGAAGGGTTCTGGCCTTTTCACACACAGGTACTCACTAACAGGTCTGGATGGCCCCCTGCCTCATCCGTACCATGTCAGTGTGTGTGTTGTGAAGCAGCTGTGTGTCTGTATGGATGTCCTCATGACTCTAGTTGATTGCGCTGGTCTTGCTGAAAGCTGCTATTCTGTAATTAGATTTGAACTGTACGATTCCTCTCATCTCTGTCTCTCTCTCTCACCTCTTTTTCTGCTTCTCACTCATTCTCTCACTTCTTCCTCTTTCTCACTTTCTTGTTTTCTCCCTCCTTCCCCTTGCTACCTTTCTACAGCTGGCTCAAATAAATAAATAAATAAATAAATAAGCCTTCTACATTAATAATAATGCTTCACACAACAGCCAGGAAAAGACAAGAATTGTAATTATAACAGCAAGTACTGATGAACTCTCAACTCAGCGGGGTTCATATGTCACAGTGAACGCACACACACACACACACACACACACACACCTACTTTGATTTTGTGCTTATGCACCTGGTGATAACTAATTAGTCACACACCATGCAAAGAAGTCATACACCCAGTGTACTAGTGGTCCTACCAACACGCAACACACACACACACAAACAGTTATTGGGTCTGCTCTTGTGAATGAGTTCAATTGAAAACTCTCAATGGCGTGGCAATGAGACGCCATTAGAAATCCCTACATAAATGATGGCCAACATGCACTAATAATAGAGTGAGAGAGACAGAGAGAGAGACAGAGAGAAAGACAGTAGTTAGTGGATGAGAAGCCCTATGCTGAACAACCCAATAATAAACCAGAAGTTAAAACATTAAGGTACCATGGATATACAAGCTTTTCTCACTGCAGCGACTATACTATACTATACACTGACAGCACGGTATCACCTACACTTACGCAGACAATTTTCAATTCTGATTGAACAGTCTTCACACACTGAAGCAGCCATTTTCACTGGAGCTGCTGTGAACCCGCTGATCTGGATAAGAGGAAAAGCGGGAAAGTAGGAAAAAAGTGATTGAGAGTGGCGGTGATGTAGGTAAATGTAGTCAGAGGGGAAGGTGAAAAGAGGATGAGTAAGCAGGAGAAAACTATAATCTGCAGGTTGAAGAGGTACTGGGTTAGAGAGAGGGTGAGTATGTGTGTATGTGTCTCTGGCTGTAGATACCTCGGTATTCTTTTTTTACATATTACTTCTTCCACTCACACACACTCATACACACCCTCACACACCCACCCACCTGAGATCTGTTCCACTTCAATAACATTACTATTCACAATAATTAACATACCACAAACTGATCTACATGTAAAATCTTTGTAAGACAAACATTTCTGTTTGTCTGTCAGTTTGTTTGTTTTTTATATTTTAAAAAATGCTATATACGGCTGATACATTGTCAAAAATGGTGCCAGTTGTTGGAGAATGATGATGTTGAATTATGTTGGTGTTACCTGGAGATTGATTGTGTTTGGACAGGGATGGCATTTGTTGTAGAATGGTGCCGTGTGTTGGAGAATGATGGTGATAGTTGGAGAATGATGGTGTTTGTTGCAGAATGATGGTGTTTGTTGCAGAATGATGGTGGTAGTTGGAGAATGATGGTGTTTGTTGGAGAATGATGGTGTTTGTTGGAGAATTATGGTGTTTGATACAGAATGATGGTGTTTGTTGGAGAATGATGGTGTTTGTTGGAGAATGATGGTGTTTGTTACAGAATGATGGTGTTTGTTGGAGAATGATGGTGTTTGTTGTAGAATGGTGCCGTGTGTTGGAGAATGATGATAGTTGGAGAATGATGGTGTTTGTTGGAGAATGATGGTGTTTGTTGTAGAATGATGGTGTGTGTTGGAGAATGATGATAGTTGGAGAATGATGGTGATAGTTGGAGAATGATGGTGTGTGTTCGAGAATGATGGTGATAGTTGGAGAATGATGGTGATAGTTGGAGAATGATGGTGTTTGTTGGATAATGATGGTGTTTGCTGTAGAATGATGGTGATAGTTGGAGAATGATGCCGTGTGTTGGAGAATGATGATAGTTGGAGAATGATGGTGATAGTTGGAGAATGATGGTGATAGTTGGAGAATGATGATAGTTGGAGAATGATGGTGATAGTTGGAGAATGATGGTGTGTGTTGGAGAATGATGATGTTTGCTGTAGAATGATGGTGATAGTTGGAGAATGATGGTGATAGTTGGAGAATGATGGTGTTTGTTGGATAATGATGGTGTTTGCTGTAGAATGATGGTGATAGTTGGAGAATGATGCCGTGTGTTGGAGAATGATGATAGTTGGAGAATGATGGTGATAGTTGGAGAATGATGGTGATAGTTGGAGAATGATGATAGTTGGAGAATGATGGTGATAGTTGGAGAATGATGGTGTGTGTTGGAGAATGATGATGTTTGCTGTAGAATGATGGTGATAGTTGGAGAATGATGGTGATAGTTGGAGAATGATGGTGTTTGTTGGATAATGATGGTGTTTGCTGTAGAATGATGGTGATAGTTGGAGAATGATGCCGTGTGTTGGAGAATGATGATAGTTGGAGAATGATGGTGATAGTTGGAGAATGATGGTGATAGTTGGAGAATGATGATAGTTGGAGAATGATGGTGATAGTTGGAGAATGATGGTG